>OY757265.1:8065185-8384286 GCA_963584085.1 Pyrausta aurata
AATAAATGGGTTATAGATGATTTTTATGATGCACGTCTTAGTTTCAATTGTTTCTTGTTTATTTGTTGTTAATAAAGTACGAAATTTGAGTGCAATGTAAGTTAAATTTTGGATCCCTCATTAACTCATATGGTCGTGGTTAAAGATAGTAGTAGGTACATAATGTATGTACTTGTTATCAAATGAGCTCTATTTAAACATAGAGGGACACTAATTATCAGATTTGATAAAAATATGCAAAGGTAACAATAAAAATAAAAATTATGAAAATCAAGATATTTCCGATATGCCACATTCAACGGCCGATTTAAGCTAAAAATTACCCATTAAGTAGATCGTTTTTTGTATTGTAATGAAAGTTTATGAAGTCAAGCAGTTTTTACAATTAGTCATAAACTATGGAAAACCTTTTTTATATTTTTAAATTTATGTTGAAAATTCTATTCGGTTCTGCTTAATGCAATATTTTTTAGTATCGATCAATAATTTTGTATCTTGTGTCTAAGTTAGGATGACGATTATTTTACTCATAATATTGCAAATAATGGGCATTCTATTGAGAATTGAGATCAAAATATCTGAGAAAAGTGGACCCAAAAAAAAGTTATAATTTTTTAAAGATATCGTCTAGGTGCATCATGAAAAATATCGAAAAAAAATTATAACTCCTAAACTATAAATATTTGTCTAACATACATGGGGGTGAAATGGATAGGTATGGTACTCACCTATCACCACGCATCGGCTTGACACGTTACATGAAACACCCTGTATATTTTATCCATTCGTAATTTTAGCAGTTTTTTCAAATATCAAGCGTGTGCATATACATGCACGCAAACGCTCGTGATCGTATCGTTTCTTCTATGTGGTGAGGTAAGCCACATTGCCAAAACGTACGATTTGACAATTCGATAAAGACGTGTCATATTCGTTTGAATAACAATATAAAAGAAAAATAACTTACATAAAACAGAACCGTAGCTATTCTATTGCCGCTGAATTTCTTGAAGGCATTCTCTTGACGCTGGAAAAAGAAAACCATGGTTAGAAAGTCCTGGCTTTGATTGTACTTGCAATATACTGAGAGCTCAGTTTTAAAAATCTGGGCATTAATTTTTATAACTTTACTGTTAAATTAAATTACAATAGATAGAAGAAATCATACATACGTATACATTATACGTATCATCACAACCTACAGATTTGACACTCTCTCTGGCAAGTCGTAAAGCGGCTTACAATGTCCGGCGTGACCACTGGTCTATAGCAAGGCCGGTCATGTCGCCGACGCGCCATGACAACGAAGTAAAGGTAGACTTCCGACATGCGGAGCCTCGAAGGCGAACGGCTATAATGAGAGTGTAACGTCATGGCCGCATGCGGCTCGATTCATACACTCCCATAGTTTCAAATTCAAATTCAATGATTTAATTGCGAGAATACACATCCTACTACTATTATAAAGGAGAAAGTTTGTAAGTATGGATGTATGGATGTATGGATGTATGGATGTATGGATGTTTGTCACTCTTTCACGTAAAAACTACTGAATGGATTTGAATGAAACTTTACCACAATATAGCTTATACATCAGAATAACATATAGGCTACAATTTTGGAGGTTTCTAATGTGAGGTCGTAAAAAAACACATTTTTATTACTAGACTAGACGGGACGAACCTGAAGTCCACGCGAACGAAGTCGCGGGCAAAAGCTAGTAAATAATAAAAACAGGGTCAGTACCCTGAGGAAAATGCTTGGGGTCTGTGAAGCCTACGCAGAGGCTCATGGCTTGGTTTACAACTCCAAAAAGAGTGAATATATGATTTTTAAAGCTGACAATAGACTACCTGAACATAACAAATGGCCTTTACGTCTATTGCAGACGGTTTATGGTGCAATGTTTGTGCATCGCTTTTCGTGGCTATACAAGCCAATGCGAGAACGGCAAAGTCTACCACATGCGCGACAAGAGAAGTTTGCGACCGATGGAGTCATGTCGCTAATCGCTTTGATGTCTTCTCTATCTCTTGTCAGCAAGTGTTGCGAACCAGGAATCATCACACAGCTTGCGACCCTCTGCAACACGATTGCGCCACTCTGGCCGTGCCTCCGCAAGTCTTTCCCAGTTATGGAGATCAATGTTGAAAGCAGTCATGTCTCTTTTGACGCAGTCCTTAAAGCGAAGCAATGGTCTCCCTACATCCCTTTTTGCGTTCGCAACTGCACCTAAGAGAACACGGCGCGGTAATCGAGAGGGTGCCATTCTATACACATGCCCTAGCCAACGCAGTCGCCTCTGTTTGAGAAGAGCGGTCAAGCTAGGCAGCTGTGCAATTTCTAAAACCCTCTCGTTTGTCACCTTGTCCTGCCACGAAATGCCCAGAATCTTGCGGAGACAGCGCATGTAGAAAGCGTTGACACGGCGTTCGACTCTCGCATACGTTGTCCAGGTTTCAGCTCCGTACAAGAGTATGCTCAAAATAGAGGCCTGAAAAACCAGCATCTTCGTCTTAGTAGTTAGATGCCTGTTTTGCCACACTCGAGTACTAAGCTTCCCAAACATTGTTGTTGCCTTACCTATGCGAATGTCAACCTCTGCGTCGAGCGAAAGATTGTTGGTAATGGTTGACCCTAGATAACAAAATGTATCAACACTCTCCAACATCGTGCCATTGAGTTGAATTTCTGGGGCTACATGTGTGCCTTGAGCCAGTACTACTGTCCTTTTGGTGTTTACTCACATGGCGAAAAGGGAGCAAGCCTGAGAAAATTTGTCCACCATCAACTGGAGCTCACTCTCGGAGTAAGCAACGAAAGCTGCGTCATCGGCATACAGAAGGCTGTCAACGAAAAGATCCTCACGGTTTCTTTTGGATTTAAGTAGAGAGATGTTAAACAGCTTTCCGTCGACCCTCGTGTGTAGATGGATACCCTGCTGGTTATCGCCGAAAGCAGTGTTTAATATGAGCGAGAAGTATACACCAAACAGGGTAGGCGCCAAGACACAGCCCTGTCGCACTCCCCTGGAGACACTAAAAGGTTCCGATAAACTACCATTAAAAGCTACTGTGCCCTTCATATCCTCGTGGAACGATTTGACGAGGCTAAGGAGTTTAGGCGGGCATCCTATGCACTCGAGCGCCGTGTACAAGCCCTCCCTACTGACCGTATCAAAAGCCTTATTAAGGTCAACGAAAGCTATAACTAGGGGGGTTTTTTGTTCTCTACACTTCTCCTGTATTTGCCGAAGTGTAAAAATCATGTCTACTGTGGAACGCCCGGAGCGAAACCCACATTGTGACTCAGGATATACACGCTCTGCAAGGTTTTGAAGTCTAGATAGAACGACTGTACCAAAAAGCTTGCCAACAATGCTCAAAAGAGATATACCACGGTAGTTGTTACAGTCGCCGCGATCACCTTTCCCTTTGTAAAGTGTGACGATGTTAGCGTCGCGCATATCCTGAGTAGGGTTTCCGATTTCTCGAGGTTTTTTAGTTCTCGGGTGTCGAGACTTCTCGAGCCTGATTTCTCGGGTCTTCTCGGGTTGTCGAGAAAAAATAAAATACGTCTAAATTTTTGTTTAATTAATAAAAAGAGTCTTTAATTTAACTGTGTTTATTTTACATGAAAAAAATCAACATAATTTTTAACAAAAAAAACAAGTTCTCAATAAAAAATCAGCTCAAAACAAAATTGCTTACTAAAAACAATCATACTTCTTCTCCTTATCATAACTAATCTCATCTCACTAATCTGTAATAAAAAACAAAATCTCTGTTAACAATCAGCTTAAAACAAACATCTTAACTAAAAACAATACTGATAGGTCCCGTTTTTACCCTTTGGGTACGGAACCCTAAAAACAAAAGTTTTATTTCTTTAACATACCTGTTCATTTTAAACAAAAATATTATTTTGGTAATACAAAAGAAAACAAACACTTGAACTATTTAAATAAATAATAACAATACTTACTTACCTGTTTGTTCTGCGATTCTATTACTCGTGCGTCACTAAGTAGTAAATACACTCACTATGCTGGGTTTATGATCCGACCGATCCGAACACGGCGGGAGTTGAAACACGAATGAACAAAATACAACTGGGGCCGCGTCGCGCTTGCGTTTGTCGGCAAAAACAAAGGATACCGACAGACACGAGCCGTGCTGTCAAAGGATGCCGCTGCCGCCTCGCATTTACAAAGAAAGCTAAGCGTAAAAATGTTTATTTAAACTTCTCGATGTCTCGACTTTTCTCGAGCTGAATTTCCCGGGTACGAGACCGACCGATTTCCCGGGAATTCCCGGGAACAAACCCTAATCCTGAGGCACACGACCCGCGTCCCAGCATTTACACAGCAGATTGTACAGGATTGGTCTCACGCATTCGAGTGAGTACCTGAACATGTGCCACCGATTAAATTATACGGTTCTGCGCTCTCTAGGGTGAGACAATTTAAGTATATTGGTCATATTGTTCCTATATTCCCAGTCGCCCCCTCGGGAAGACCTTAAAGATGATAGCGACTTGGAAAGAGAGCGGAGAGCGTTGTCGGTTTGGGCGAATATGTTGGCTCGCAGATTTGCTCGATGCTCAGTACCAGTAAAAATTACGCTTTTTAAAGCCTACTGCACAAGTTTTTACTCGAGTGGTCTGTGGGTCAAGTACACCCAAAAATCGTACAATGCTCTGCGCATACAATATAATAATGCGTTTAGGGCATTATTGGGGCTGCCGCGATACTGTAGTGCCTCAAGTATGTTTAGAGTTATGTATCTTCGCGTTCGCATATGTTCAGAGTTCGCGGCAGCCGCAACAATGTTCTACACGTAATTTCGGCAATTATTGTTCGGTAATTATCACAGTGGGGACTGTCCACTCATCGCGCATTTGTGTAGTATAACTCGATCCCTTTTAGTTATTAAGTACTAACATTAGTTGATAAGTTTTCTAAGTTTTACTAACACTGATATGGATTTATGTTGTCCGATGAATATTTTTTTTTATAAATATAAAAACTACAAATTTCAGATCTTAAATATAAAGTAAGTAAGTGTAGTCAGGCGTGCTAATATTCATAAACATCGTAGCCGCGCGGCTCCGAGGCAATGCATCAATCCGCTTACGCAGGCCGCATTTGTCAGAAGTCTACCTTGAGCTAACACTCACTCTGGCAAAGGCATATACGGTCTATTATGAACTATGAGCGTTATTTACTTGTAGGTCTTCAGCAGTATCCATGCTAAGCCTTGTCATGTCAGCGACACACTAAGTAAGGGAGTTAGCCCCCTAGATCTTGCTCTATAACCTGTATGACACCACAACTTACAGATTTGACACTCACTCTGGCGAAATCGTAGTGCGGCTCATAATGCCCACCAATCCCATAGTTGACCACTTGTAGATCTTCAGCAGTGTCCATACTGAGCCCGGTCATGTCAGCGACGCGGCGCGACACGCGCGCGATGACTGATGACTCTTCGTCGCGAAGCCACGCTGACTTGCTGATGCGGTAGTTGGCCGGGACTAGCTCGCCGGTTTTCGGGTCGTGTACTACTGCGCGTTTGAACTGAAAACAATATAATATATTAGCGAGGTTAGTGAAGCGAATGTTAGGAAAGCGACGAGTTTGAGCGAGCGAATCCTAATAATTGTAGTATTAAACCTGTGTACCCCACTTAAAGGCAAATAAATGATTCTGATTCTGATTCTGATTAAATTGTAGGTATTCGGTGTAAAGTATTTTTACTACTGATAGTTATGTTAACTGCACCAAAATTAACTTTTTTTTAAAGCATAGATAGATAGATAACTCTTTATTGCACACAACATTAGTGAATTTACAAATTTGTTTAAAGGAAATGTACAATTTAGGCGGTCTTATCGCTATAAGCGATCTCTTCCAGACAACCTTTGGGTAAAGAAATTATGAGTTTATAGACATATAGACAAGGATATAGACCGGACTAAGTCAATAATGTGATGCAGCTTTGAACATTCAAATTAAAACGATTATACTCTATAGTTTATTTTTGTTTTTATAGTGTTTTGTCACCATACAAACTTAATAATATAAATTGCACTTGTAAAAAGACAACTGTGAACCTGCGACAGACGAGGAATTGAACCCCGTGTCTTACGCAATCCGGGCGTATGCCTATACCACTCGGCCACCTTACCTTACCTTGTCTTTTTACAAGTGCAATTTATACGATTATACTCGTACATCCGTACATCACTCACTGACTTGCAAAGTAGAATAAAATAAAATATTTATCACATAATGTATGTTGGCATTTAAAGCCGAATTGCTGAAGTTGCCCATTCATGATTTGGAAGATACCACCTTAAAAAAAGTTAAATAAGTTCACTGACCCGTGGTTTAGCGGCCTCCTGTATGAAGTGTATCTCGTCATCGCTCATGACGCCGTGGAACACGACCACGTCGGGGTTAAGATACATGTACTCCATCTTGATGGGCGCTAGCCGGAGGAACGGGTGGTTCTCGGTCATGTATCGGCAGTACAACCTGTAAAACAACCATAGTGTAAATCAATAATGCTTATTAATTTTCATTATTTAAAGAAGCCTTTATGAATTTAGCAATATGGTAGTTTTCTATGTATTTGGTAGAGCCACACAATTTCGCAAGATACCCACTATTTAAAGCTTATGGTTTGAAAACAAAACCAGAAATCTAAGTAGTCTGCATCAACTTACATCACTCAAAAAATAAGATAAATTTATTTCCGAATGAGTCTTTTATGTACAGTCAAATAGTTTTAAAACTTTATTTAAAGACAAATGCGATGAGCCTGCTGATTTATGTGATAAATTATACAAAACGTGTTAAAACAAAACCTATTTCACTTTAAAATACATTTTCAATGAACTTGTTTGCTTCATGAAGATTTATTATGACCAACACACACAGCATAGGCGTGCTGTAATATTCAGTTATAATCGCTAATTTATTCATTGAGTAAGAGGAATTACAAAAATCTGGTAGCCTGTCAAGATGACACCAACTAATTTATTGCAGCGATTTGTAGATTCCTCTAATGTATGGATATATCAGGTTTTATTTATTCGGAGTACTGTTTTAATGAGTGATATTATTGTTAGAGGGATCAATATCTGCCATTTTAGTATCGATTTCAACCACAGTGTTTGTTAAAGAAATTAAAGACTTATTAACCCGAAGAGAGATACATTCTGACCCCCTTATTCATAATAACTCAAACGGTCTTTTAACTCGTCAAGTATGTGTAAACGAGACACAATAAAAATTCCATTGTTATGCGACTCTCGGCATTCGTTTGATACCTGACTGATTAAACCTATTTTAGCTATTACACTGTTTTGTCTCATTCTTTCTTAGCGCTGACATCATTTGTCAGAAAGTGACAAAACAGTGTAATAGCTAAAATAGGTTTAAAAGACCGTTTGAGTTATTATGAATAAGGGGATGAGAGTATACTGTAACCTGGTTATCGTAAAATGACCTGTCACTGTCACTGCGATGAGAAAGGTATGCAAAAATGAACTTTATGGTTTTACAATATTTTTAACACTTACAATGTCATATTTTATTCTTAAAAGATGAAACATGAAACCAAAAATTGCGCACGGGCGGGATTCGAACCAGCATATCGGTTAGCCAGAAAGATGCTGGTTCGAATCCCGCCCGTGCGCAATTTTTGGTTTCATGTTTCATCTTTTAAGAATGAACTTTATATCAAGCAGGAGGAAAATTACATGCATGGCAGGTCCATTCTTACGATAACCGGGTAATACATCACGATTCTTGAGGGAAAACGAAATGACGCAACTTTTCTGTTCATTTAGACTTTCATTTAAAAACAATTTCTAGCATAAAGGAATTTTAAAAAGTTTATCACAGTATGTAGCCGAAGAATGTGATGATTCCTAAACTCTTTTTCTCCCCGGACGTATAAATATTCGCAAATCAGATGTGACTAACACAAAGATCATAAAATTGTACATTTCCTTTAAACAAATTTGTAAATTCACTAATGTTGTGTGCAATAAAGAGTTATCTATCTATCTATCTATCATAACAGAGCCGTGGTAGCATCATCGGCATCTGCCGGTTTTGTGTGAATGACCGCAACGTTTTAAGGCAAAAATATACATTCAAACTCAGTCATCGAGTGCCAGAGTATAGAACTGATTATAATTATTATGCAAACCTCTTGGCAATTTTAGTGGGGATATCCATTTCCCCGCGGCAAAGAATCTCGTAGGCTTTTCTCTCCTTGTGGTATTCCGTGAGCTCTGGTGACATAGTTTGCATTTCTAATGCCGGTTCTTCTCCTATTTCCTACAAAAGAAAAAAAAATATTTGTCATAATTTTATATAAATTGTGCAATATTTAAGTTAATTATATTAAGATGTTTGCTGTACCCTACCGGGTGTGCATATGTAGTACATATTTAACTATGTGAAACACTACTATGTAATTTCTGCAAATAAATGAATAATGAATATTGAAAAGATAAATTGATTTTAGAATGAAAAAATATAAATATGAGTTTAGATATTTTTCGTTTTCAGCCCGAAACTGTCAATTTTTTTTACCTTACTTAGCTTAGAGTGGGCTTAGACAAATCGACGTGTAGAAAATAAGGTGCGGGAACTGTGCACATTGTCACAACATCTATTTAAAAGTAATGAGTAAATAAGTTGGTATAAGATTCGATAACTGTTCTTGGTTATAAAAGCTAAGATAATAACAGTATCGTGATCTTTTCTGACATAACAACACAAAGCTGGGTAAACTTAATTCAAATAACTGCACAAGGTCTGGTTGCGACACTCAATCAGAGGTTTTGCATTGCAAGTACTTAATATTTCGACAGACACAAAACTATTTTCTCATTTTAAATTATCCCACAGTAATAAAAGGTATTGACACAAATTCCACAGCTCAATTAAGCTACTCAATGTTTAATATGAAGGCGTTTTTATTAGGGTTCCGTAGCCGAACGGCAAAAAACGGAACCCTTATAGTTTCGTCAAGTCTGTCTGTCTGTCTGTCTGTCCGTCCGTATGTCACAGCCACTTTATTCTAAAACTATTAGTATCACACAGCTGAAACTTGGTAAGTAAATGAATCTTGTGCACCGCTTTCCGATTCAGGTACAAAAAATTTGAAAAAATTATATTATAGGGGGGGCTCCCATACATGAAACTAAAACCAAAAAATTTTTTTTTACTCAAACCTATACGTGCGGGGTGTCTATGGATAGGCCTTTCAAAATGACATTGAGGTTCCTAAAACCATTTTTTCTAAAAGTCTAACGTTTGAGATATAGACGCTTCCAAAGTGGTAAAATGGGCGTCCCCCCCCATCTAACTTTTGAACTGAGGAAGTGAAAATTTTGAAAAAAATTTGTAATGTAGATCCTAACCTAAACTTTCAACGAAAATTAGTTTGAGCGAAATCAAACTAGCAGTTTTTGAGATATAGTACATTTTTATCAACCGCAAATATAACTTTGTCTTTCATACAAACACTATGAAAAACAAAGTTATGTTTGCGGTCAACAAAATATAGTGGTATTTTGGCTAAGTGGAAGTAAGAATCCCTAATTCAGTTAAAGTTGGCACGGAACCCTCAGTGCGCGGGTCCGACACGCACTTAGCCGGTTTTATTTCAAGTGTTCATTACAACCAGAATCGCATTCGTGTGCTTAACCCACTCAATTGGATTATCTTCATTTCCTTGGCGTCCTCCTCTTTGATCATCTTCTGGTAGTCCCGATGTTACCGAGCGCAAAAAATACTCTATGGCAGGTGTCATAAGAATCAAAGGCATGTGCTCACCCCTCTAAGCCGCTTTAACTTCTTAGCGTCCTCTTCAGCGATGGTCTTCTGGTAGTGTGGGATGTTCCCCGGAGCCCGAGGGTGCTTCGGATCCAGTTCTAGAAGTTTCCTTGTCCACTCCAAAGCTGTTCTTACGTCTCCTGCACAAAATAAAACAAAAAAGAACGTTATCCAACCTATTCTCAATTCAAAGCACTGTATATTTAAACTAGCGGTTCCAGCTAACTTCGTTTCGCCCCCAGCCCCGTCCCGTCCCGGTCCCGTTTTATGGGAATTTTCTTTGCTATAAACCTCACGGAGCCCGAGACCTTTCCAACGAATGCAAAACCGTGAAAATCGGTCCTTGCGTTCTGGAGTTATAGCGTCAGGGAGGAAAACCTTTTTTAATTCGTAATATCTTTTGAATGGAAAGTCCAATTTAAATAATTTAAAAACTATTTTATAGGTAGTTAGATGGTCTTGACCATAAAATAACTTATTTGGATAAGGATTAATATAAATAGCATGGTTTGAATTCGGTTAGCATTTCCATTAATGTTTAAAATAAAAAAGTTGTTGTAGTGACATAAATACAATAGTTGGACATATGCTACCGCGGAGTTTTTTGTAGACATTATGATGTTCTTCAATATTGTTGTACATCATTTTGTTCTATCGCTAATAGTTTCGGCAGCGCATTCGACGAAAGACATTTTAAGACTCATTTTTCTACACCTTCGGTTACATTGTTAAAATTTTACCAAGGATCCCTAATATTTTTTCAAAATGAAATGTAGCCTATGTCAAATTGGAAGAATAAAGCATTCTATTGGTGAAAGATTTTTTTAAATCGGCCCAGTACTTTTTGAGCCTATTCATTACAAACATACAAATATACAAAAATAGGTACAAATCTTTCCTCTTTATAATATTAGTGTAGATAGATAATAGCGTAACTTTACGTATTATGCAAATGTTGAATGTCAAGGCTCGATGTGGCTCTCTCGCTATAAATTTAAACTAGCTTTACATTAACAGACGACCATTGTCATCAAATAGTCTAACGAAGAGATTTCGAGTTGAGTCAGTGATTGAAATAATAGACCATGCTACAAATAAATGTATAAGCAATGATGATGATATAAAGATTTATTATTTAATTGGTAGATCAATAATCGGAGCAGCTATGTCAGTTGAAGAGACTAGAATGGATCACATACATCTTGACGATTGAAAGATTCAACGAAAGGTAAGTTCAATTTCAAGTGGTTGGAAGTTTACACTTATACGGCCAGCAGTAAGATGTTGATAGGCCAATACTTTAATTATGCACCTAACAATACTATTACTAACCCATTAAATAATGCGAGAAGCTAATGTACTCCAAAACATCGATGTCAGTAAAGTGGTACGCCTCTTTCTCTTCTCTGTACTTCCGTAGGGCTTCGGTCATCCAGGCGAGGGCGTTTTTGTAGTCTTTCTCGTTGTAAAGAGCCCGCCCAAGCTCGTAGCAGTCGCCAGCTGACATTGGTGTACTGAAATAAATAAAAATCGTACAGTGTTCTTAAAAAGATGAAATAAGAAACCAAAAATTGCGCACGGGCGGGATTCGAACCAGCATCTTTCTGGCTTACCGGTAATCGTACAGTGCTTGCGTTTGACGTTCATACGTGTCATTTCATGAACTAAATTGAAATAAAGATTTTGAATTTGTAGCTACGAGCTTTACTATGAGGGTTTGATTCCGTTATAAGTCATCATAACATATGACATACTTTAGATCACGATGACTTCCACTTTTTGTAAGTTTTAAAAGGGTCTAGGTATCTCTTTTTTGATATTGTAAATTTAGTAATATTCGTAAATGACATATTTCTGAGCAAAACCACTTTGACAAAAAGACGTAGAAACTTAGAGATTTATGGTGATAAGAAACCAAAAAGAAAAAAATAACATTTGAAAACACTACCTCGTAAGCCTCCGCCCACGTTTAAACATTGGAAATGTCACATTGCAAACATACCGCAACTTCATGAGGTTATACACCACAAAGATTTTTACTTCATTTTGTATGTTCAATAAAGAATATATAAATAAATAAACGATTACCAACGTTATGATGGTTAATGGTTATCATTTCCAAAAATACCGAAAATAAATATGAATCAATAACATTCAAACAGCATCTACAGAAAAATTAAATCATTATATTTTTTCGTTATTTTATTTTCTCTTTGCTTTTATAAAATAAATGACAGTGTCAAAACGAACTGTTAAACATTAAAATCACTGACCACACAACTTTTCCTTTATAAATAACATTATTATTCTTTATTCATAACGGAAAGACAAGAAGCGTAGCCAGTATGATAATTTGCGATTATTAAACTATTAGCAATACATATAGTTTCGATAATAATAACATATATTGTAAAAGTTTAGGTAGTTCTGATAAACTTATGTAATCTTGTTAGTATACTATCGTAGTAATAATAGTTCAGTTGTATTTATGAATTCAAAGACAATAACATGGTTTTTGCTCTAGTCAAATGATTATATAGCTACCTAGAAAAATAGTTTAATTAAATACATACCATCCCTGTAAGGAAAATAATAAATGATATTCCTATTTTTAAAATAATAATCTCTCATAAGGTATTATATTATTGTTGTTGGAATTAATAAATTAATCGAGTATGAAACATCATGTAACATGTAAAAATCCTTTTTGGTCACAAAAACCACCAAATACTGCAGATTTAGACGCACGGCGGTGTGTCAGCTATGTTCGCAAAGCAAGGCGAGATTTTATCTACCACAAAAAATACAAAGTGCCCATAACACTTCATAATAATCACTACGTTGTGCTTCGTTGATTACTAAATATACAGTGTCAATGAACTTCCTCTTATAGATTTTTCCTTGCGACATTTTTCTTCTTGGTAAAATGTAATAAGCATAGAAATGAACACATTATAGAACGATACTAAAAGTATTTATATTGACATGTGGGCGACTGTACGCAAAAACCAGTTTTAATGTCGACTTTGTTTGTTACAAATTGTATTTGGATTTGGCAAATCAAATATTATTTTTTTGAGTCAAACATTCTTTAGTAACGTTCAGCGCAAACACAACGGTACTTTAAGGTATAAAATGTCACGTATGTTTACTTTTTATGCATGTATTACGAAAAACAGAATTCCCAAATGTATGGAGAATTTCAAACGTACAGATACTTCAATAGCAATTCTACATACAGTAAAATAATGTGTCTATAAATAAGTCAAACGTCAAAGTAACTTAACTTACATAAATAAAATAAGCTTAACTGAGAGCATATATTAGAGTCTACACCTACTCAACGAACAGATTTGCCAAACAAATATTGCAAATTTTTCAAGTACCTACCTCAACGCGCAATATTCAACCTTTGTACTATACAAAACATACTTATTTAAAATCTATATTTACCTGTAAACAACTCCATTCAGCAAACCTTCCGACAGCTCGTGCACATCCAAGTGGTAAGTCTCCTGCAGTCGAGTGAGAGCTTGGGCGGCGCCCGTCAAGTCTTCTAGGGCGGGGTACTTCACATCGTCATGGTTCATCGTGATGTTCTTTATGTACTCTGTTAAATAAATAAAAAATGCAGATTTCATGAGTTGTTGTAGCTATGCAGCTAGCTAGGGTTCAAATTGAAGTGTCATATAACCAGTTCCACCACCGCGGAGATAAAGCTTGATGCAAAGGTAACCGCTGCCCAAAGGATAACACCACACCACTAAAACTCCCACGTTTTCCCTCAAACCGTATAAGCTTTAACCCTATCACGGACAGTACTAAGTTAGCATTGTTCATTTTGTTTGGACCTTGGTTTGAACCCTAAGTCAATGGAATAAAGTGCAAAATATGGGGTCCAGTCAATATTATTTAACACTGCCTGACAGAAGGTTCCTCGATGCTGACTCTTTGTCAAAGAGGCCAAAGTATTTTTGCATTTACGTAAAAAGTTCCTTATTACTCACTAGCTTTTGCCCGCGACTTCGTCCGCGTGGAATAGTGACTTCTTTCTCCCGTTTTTTACACATTTACCACTATATCTTTGCTCCTATTGGTCGTAGCGTGATGTTATATAGCCTATAGCCTTCCTCGATAACTGGACTATCCAACACAAAAAGAATTATTCAATTCGAACCAGTAGTTTCGGAGATTAGCGCGTTCAAACAAACAAACAAACAAACAAACAAACTCTTCAGCTTTATAATATTAGTATAGATAAGTCAATAATGAAATTATTGATTATTTTATTGGCTATCAGAAAAAACTAAAGATATAGAAATAGTTTTAGGATTTACACATACCACATGCATAGAATTTAACTATGCAATTACAGTGTGGAATCAGATAGGCCTTGAGGCAGTAGGACGGCATTTCACTTGTTTCCCGATACTAGAGTGACTAGAGTCAAGATATGCCGCAATAAGCATCACGTATTTGCGCGAACCGATTGGTATTCCATCACGAAAGTCATTAAAATGCTCAGTAAATCACGATTTGAACATTGTTATTTACAATTACAGTTGACATTATAATACGCTGGGATCGTGGGTATTTCGTTACATCACATGATCACATACCTTGCTGCGAGACTGCTGCAAAAATGCCATCAAGACCTTCAATAAAATTTACTCATTTAATTTAATGTATTTTTGCAGATAACTGTAACCATAAATATTAACAGTGTATAGCACACTACAGGGCTTTAACATTTCAATAGGGACATTATGCAGAAACTACCTTTAGAAAATGATCAATAATCGATTAGGGAAATAACTTAAAACAATAAATGAGTAGATAAATTACAATAAATACCTGTTCCTATTTTGATGCTCTTTTCTATGAAGTCCAGATCTGTAGTGAGCCTCTTGATAAGCGTAAAGGCATTGATTGGGTTGCCCAAATAGTTCGGAATATCGTCCATAGCCTTTTCATGTTCCCTTTTGTATAAACTCAGGTGCCTAAAAAGAAAATTATGATTTGGTCATAGTGATATAAAAGCTCATAGTGACTATGGTTAAAGTTTTTTTTACCTAACCAGAGTCTAGAGTATTATACGACGGGTTAGTTTCAGGTAACATCGAGGACAGCAAAGCCTCACCAGTTACAAACCAAAATCATTTCATATCGGGTCTTTATTTTCTTAAAGCCACCCTACTTTTGAAACATGCGTGCACATGAATATTTCTACTTACTTCTTTAAAGTAATCAGTCGTTTTTCTTCTTTGGCAATGTAGTCATCTAGATCGTCTATGATTCTTTTGTGCGTCTCTAACAACGGTTCAACCTCTGATATCGCAGTGAAAAGTTCCGCTTGTGTCCATGTGAAAATATTCAAAAACACTATGAGACACAGTAAACAGGTTCGGTATATATTGAGGGCCATTTTCACACGTTTCCCCGTCTGTAACAAATATAAAACGTGAAAATCATGAAAGGTCTTCTCTTCTAAAATTAAAAGCCGTACAAAATAAATAGCCAACCGCTGCAATCTTGTTTGTAGTCTTCCCACCCTAACCTCCAAACCCTCATTATTATCATGAGTTAAAGACCTTTATTTATCTATTCAGTGGTTAAAGATCTACTTCTGGTGATAGAATGACAGATCTATTTATCTTGGAAATAATGATCAGATACTATTTTTCGAGGTGCTCGTAGCGCTTTGGTAGTAATACCTGGTAATACCAAAGTTAAGCAACTTACGGCGCGGTCGGTGTTTGAATGGGTGACCATTCCGACCATATAAGTGGCGTATATCACGAGCATCTCCGTGCTCCGGAAGGCACGTTAAGCAGTTGGTCCCGGCTAATATCGATTGGTATCAGTCGTTACGCCTCGTCAGAGGTCCTATGGGCGGCTTGATAAAATCTGACAGCAAGGTTGGTCGCTTGCCTTGCAAACACCCCTCCGCCAATCCGCACTGAGCCCGCGTGGTGGAGTATGGCTCATATTACCTCACATGTGAGGTAAGGTCTTTGCCCAGCAGTGGGATGCTTACAGGCTAACTTAACTTTTAACTTTAACTATTTTTGTGGATGTGCAAGCAACAAAAGCTAAACTACATAACAGTTGTGTCCGGTCGGACAATGACATGTTTGTTACGGTATTCCGGGCAATTTTACAGCACTGTGAGAGCATTCCCCCGCCCAGCAGCACTGTTTGTGTGCAAGTTTCATTGTTTACCGGAAACAATACACAAAGAGTTCAATGTTCTTTCAAAACTAAATACATAAAACTACTACATTAAATATCGCTGATCAAAATTTTCTTTTCATCAAATCACACCGTGCGACATTTAAGTGTGGTGGTAAGTAATCTACGATCAAAGCTTTCAATTACTACAGATAAAAGTAAAGTGGATCGGTCGGGTGTAAACATTAATAATATTAAGAGCTTTTAAATTGATTTTTAATATACGATGGCTTATAAAGGTCTGCAGGAATGCCTGCGTAATACATCACTCGACCCACGCATTTGCTTAGGTATCCACCGATAACGGTTTTAAAGAGACTTGTCAAGTTTTGTTCTCGTAAATAAATCCAAATACATCTTAAGAATACCAACAGTCGTATTATTCCCATGGAATACAGCACGAGTGCACAGAATATAAAATGGGGAATTGAGCGTCTGAATAGGTCAGTAAGACATACATACACACATAGATATGCAACTTTTTTGAGACTTCTAGGCCAACACAACAATAAGTAAGTAGTAACAGCTACATAGATAGTAAATGTATGTTGTGGCCATCGACGATAGTACATCTACGAAGTCATCACATCACGTCATCACGTGGTCATCGACTGTTTGAAAATGTATGGAAATTATTATGAAAATGTTCGGAATTGGAAGGTATACCTAGTTCATACCTTTAAAGAAGCACAAAGAAGAGGACTCCGCCACTTTCCATAGAAATGCGAGCAGTTTCTCATAATACATCCCATCAGTTTTAGTAGCTATCATCTTAATTGACTCCTATTGTAGAGCGAAAAGTCTAACTAGGAGGTCGGGATAGTTCAAAAGCTGGTCTGATATATTAGAGATATAGATATATTATGTATACCAGACGATGCGAACTGAGAGTCGCATTCAGTGGTCGCAACCGCGAGTAAAACCAAGGCCTCGTTACAACTCTATCAAAACTGTGATCGGATGCAATGCATCACAGATTTGATAGAGCTTTTATGATCACATACTAATTTTTGTAGGCAGACGAGTGACTCTGTTTCCAACAGTGGAAACGTGGAAATCACGCCACAAACAGAACATTTTCTGACATGAGGTCATGAAAAGAAAACTCCAGAATTTTCGAAGGAGCATACGAGTACTATCCAGAATTTTACGCGCTAAAGTTAGCGCGCGAGGGGACGCGTGACATGGCACGTACGCGACCAATATCAATTCCCGACTGTTCGCATTATCAATCTGGTTAAACGATAAACAAATGGACCGTTTAGTTGCTGTGCCCCTTTTTATAACAAGTCTCTATTGGTTAAAAAAATTAAGTAGCTGACACGGTTGCTAATCGCGAATACTGAGCAAGATTCAGTCCAAAAGTTTGATCTAAACTTTTAAGCTTAAGTCAGTAGATAATAGTTCTGTCTTTTGATGAAAGAATTATTTATTTATTTTTATTTTATTTAATTTACATCAATCTACAGATCTTAAGATTTAGAAAACAAACAATATTTATTTATACCTAAAGCTATTACAGGATTGACATTTTAAAAATTGCTCATTTAAATTAATAACATCGAATGGTTGTGAAAAGAACATGGTGGTTGTGTAATGAATTACTTACAAAAATTATGAAGCTTCACTGACAATCAAGTCACTTTTGTAAGCACAGGACAAACAACAATTCTTCTGGCACAGTTTCACATAAAACTTTACGATCACAAAGGAACCGGCCAATGCGTACGCGTCTACATCCGCCCGCCGCGAATATACGCCGGCAAGTGAAGAGTGAGTGAGCTACTGACTGAGCCAGCGAGAGCGCGGCCGCTGACCAGGGCCCGATCTAGGGGGGGGCAAACCGGGCAATTGCCCGGAGCGGCAAAATTGAGGGGCGGCAAAATGGGGGCGGCACGGCGCGTTGGTGACGAAAATTTGAAAGATGGATAAAAAAAAACGGCCAAGTGTGAGTCGGACTAGAGCATTGAGGGTTCCGTGCCAACTTAAACTGAATTAGGGATCCACTTTCTTCCACTTAGCCGAAATACCACAATATTTTGTTGACAGCAAATATAGCTTTGTCATAGTATTTGTAGAAGAACAAAGTCATGTTTCGTTCAAACCAATTTTCGTAGAAAGTAAAAATCTACATTATGTTTTTTTTAATTTACACTTGCTTAGTTTAAAAGTTAGACGCCTATTTTACGACTTTGGAAGCGTCTATTTCTCAAACGTTAGACTTTTAGAAAAAATTGTTTTGCTCCATGCATAAGTTTGAGTAAACATTTTTTTTTAGGTTTTACTTTCATGGGATGCCTCCTTAAATGATTTTTTAAAACTTTTTGTAAACGGACGGACAAACAGACAGACAGACTGACTTGAAGAAACTATAAGAGCCATTCGGCTACTGAACCCTAAAAGGTAAAAAAAAACACATTTAGGGGGGCTCCCATACATTAAACTCATACCTTAAGTTTTTTATGACTCAAACCTATGCGTGTGGGGTGTTTACGGATAAGTCGTTTATAATTAATTACATTGAGGTTCCTAAAACCATTTATGGGGTTTCATATGGGGGACATAGGTAGGCTTTTTGATTGCGTGTCCGGTCAAAATAAACGGTGTCCGGCTAGTCCGGCTTTTGTTAGGCATTAGCAAACGAGCAATCGCCGAGTGCACGCGAGTCGACTGTCAGTCGTTCCCGCACGCCGCAGGGGGTCTACAATGAATACACGAAACCCGAACGAACTCCGTATTTTCGGGCTGTTTCTTACCATGAAAATACTACGGGCCCGTCAACGGAACGAAATCGGGTTTTGACGTTTGTTGTTACGGATAGCTTACCATGAACACTCGAGCCCGTCACGAAAATTAGATTTTGACGTACAGTTTTTCGGGCGTTTCGCCGAACTTCTCACGAGAACTCAAGTGCTACCGTAAGCTTTTCGGATTAACATTTTATTCCTAAAATAAGTTACTTTTTGATAATTCTATCACATTTTCGGTTTTTTCTTTCACTGAGATGTACTTTTAAGTGAATAGTGAACATTAATAAAGTAAGATACTAATTAGTAAAAGTTATGGCATTCGTGGTAGCTGTCTTGGAAGCCCTAAGAGAAGAGTGCCTTGAGCGAAGACGCCAACGTTGCTACCTACGTGAGAACTATCTTAAGCGAGCAGAATTTCCCGATATTGCGTTTATAGCTTCTTATAGATCCATGGATGATTTAGTCTTCATAGCGTCCCGTTTTTGAGTTTTACGCCATTAACAGATGAAATATTGCCACTCATGATTTAGAACACATGAGAACTCGGCGCGAGGTAAAAAACACTTGAAAGTTAAACTTCTTTTACTCGGAATCGCATGAACATGTCATCACATACTTACAAAACAAAACGAACGTAAACAAACAAAGTTATGTGTATAATACTGGAAATATCCTCTCACCATCAAAATGTTATTATTGGGACGTGACATTCTCTATTTGGTTGGCCTATCTTAAGTATTTTATAGTGTATTCACAAAATTTCTTTGTTAAAAATTGCTAATGTTTTAGTAACATACGGAGCATTCCACTAATTTTAACTGTAGTTTTTAAAATGGAATGCACAACTATACTGATTAAAAGCGTTAAAACTATTTAAATACAAGTAATTTTAAAATTTTCATGTTATTACCGGTTTTTAGGACAGGCACTATAAATAACCTTTTTCAATCATTCGTTCACGTAACTTTGTCTATGCGTCCGAACTAAACCTGAGCATCCGAAAATATTTCGTGGTAGCTACGAGTCACGTATTTCGGTCGGGTTACGGACGGTCCCGAAAATACGGACTAACGTTTCATTGTAGGCCTACAGAGCCGCGCGATTTCGCGCTCGCTTCGTTCGCGGATGATCTACTGTTTCTTATATCGAATTTTATAAAAAAAAATGAAATTTGTTCAAAATGTTTAAAAAAATTGTACATCTATTGCATTTTACAGCTCTTGTAGTCGCGCAATAATTTTAATAATAAAAAAGAAATAATGGCTAGCGTATTCATTTTAGATATTTCACATTTGTTAGGTCCTTTTTCATCTTCCAAAATTTTTTAATTGCACATTATTTATTTACCAGTCAAATCATTTTTAAAACCATAACTATTGGAAACTCTTGCTTAAAAACTCACACATTGATTTCTATAATTTAGTCGCTCTGAATGCCGTCTTAGGGCAAAATTTGAAGCGCTCGCTTCGCTCGCGCATCTATTTATGTCAACCAAACTCTTAAGCGCTCCCTTCGTTCGCAAATACTTTGGTCTTCCAGTGCTTCTCAATGTGATTTCATTACTTAAATTGAAAATATTAGATGCCAACATTTTTCACAAATAAATTAATCAATTTATCAAACCGGGTCAAAAGCACATGCTTGCGTACATATTAATACTAAGACAAAAAATGCTCAATAATTTAGAGCGTCCGGCTTTTTTACCCAAATGTCCGGCCAAACTGGCTGGTATGTCCGGCTATTAGGTTTTGGCGACCTGGCAAACCTACGCGGAACCCTCAGTGCGCGCGGGTCCGACTCGCACTTGGCCGGTTTTTATAGGTTAAAATTATACCATCTATGGAATACCGTAAGGGCGGCAAACATTGTTTTGCCCGGAGCGGCGAAATAGCTGGATCGGGCCCTGCCGCTGACCTTATCCTCGGCATTATGATGACTGTTGACGTGGGTCGGTGGACGACATTCAATCATATTTGGGTACTGATGATCAATATTAGAACAAGTGGCTAGTACAATAAAACCGGCTAAGTGCGTGTCTGACCCGCGCACTGAGGGTTCCGTGCCACCCTTAACTGAATTCGGGGTCCACTTACTTTTACCTTACGAAAACATCACAGTATTTAGTGACAGCAAAAATAACTTTGTTTTTCATAGTGTTTGTTTGTATGAAAGACAAAGTTAATTTTGTGGTTGATGAAAATTGATCAAATGTTAGACTGGAGGGGGGGGGGATGCCTATTCGCCCACTTTGGAAGCATCTATATCTGAAAAAATGGTTTTAGTAACCTCAATGTGATTTCAAAAGACCTATCCATACACCCCACACGCATAGGTTTGAGTAAATTTTTTTTTTAGGTTTTAGTTTCATGTATGGGAGCCCTCCTTAAATATATATATTTTTTAAGTTTTATAGTACCTGAATCAGGGGGGCAAACAAGATACACCTACCTACCAATTTTCAGCTGTGTGATGCTAATAGTTTTAGAATAAAGGTTCCGTTTTTTGTCATTCGGCTATGGAACCCTAAAAACAGTTTTCCAGTCATTGGGTGGTTTTCTTTATCAGTCATGTACAGATACAGATGCAGCATATAAATTATTTATTTATTATTATTTTTAATAACATCCTTGATTATTCTTCATACTTTTAAATTAACTTTCTAATGACTTTTAAAATATAACTTATAATTTAAAAGTTCATCATCATACCAGCTCAATGTAGTCATGCTAGATTATTAGAGCTTGTGAATTGTCTCCAAAAGTAAGGATGCGTAATTGAACAAATGTTACTCGGAAGCTGAAAAACCTTGAATAGGCATGAGAAACAGAATACATGTTCATAGATATTTGTGGCATGATGTATTTTAAAACACAAATTACAGCTTTTTAAAATAGCTACATTAAGCACTACAAATTTCCAGTGAAGACCCATTTAACACACAAACATATTGTTTTGTTTCATAAAATTAAAACACGTATGAGAGTGAATCTAAAAGAGCCATAATAAAAAAAAACTAAGGCTTTATAGTAAAAGCACACACTTGATACACATAATCTGAATAGTTTATTTGATAGTTGACCTCAGAAATTAATGATTTTGAATAGAAAGTGCATTCATTTCCAATGTGGCAACCTCAGAAATTAATGATTTTTAATAGAAAATGCATTCATTTCCAATGTGCCAACCTCAGAAATTTATGATTTTGTACAGAAAATGCATTCATTTCCAAATAGATAGACTATGTACAATGTACAGACAGCAGCATGTCAAGCTCAACACCGCGGTATCTTAGGATGTTTGAATAAGGGCTATTTTTCAACTAAAATTTATAGTCTGACTGATATGGTGGCAACTGTACATGTCCAGAGAATGCACAATTGAAGTTTTCAATATTTACAGAAAATGAAAAATTTTTCAATATTTCCATTAACTTTATGTCAAATTTAAAATCTTCAAATTAGCATTCTCTGGATGGCTATAATTACTACAGATATTGGATAAAATGTTATCCGCCTGTTGTTGCAGCATTTTTACTGCCAGTGCAGCAGTGCAGAGATCCAATGCAATGTAAATAACTTTTTTTTTTCGAAATACGTGGTCATGATGACCTAAAACACAGATTGAAATAAAAGTGGAGAAACTTGGAACATGTTTTTGTGAAGGTTTGTAAAATCAATTAAAGATGTTTTAAATTGTTTGTTGTAGTCAATTTCAATTATAAAACACATAGAAGAGACTCAATGCGACCTAATGAATGATATACCTTTGGAGTGCTCAATAATCTAGCACTACTTTGTACGATACCACTATCAAACTCGAAGTATATAGGTACATATGAAACGTGAAATTCTTAATTTGCTTTGATACACGGGTGATACATTTTATGGTTAAATGTTGTTTTGTGTATGTACAGGTGTTTGAATTGTTTGTTGTGGTGAGATAGACTGCTGGCTGACAATAATAATGATACTTAATTAAAACTTACTTTAGCTGGTCAGTCCGATACCATGAATATTTTTTCACAGTTTCCAAGTCATCATGAACTGGTTGAACCAATTGATCGTTGACATTCACATTCACAAACCTATTCTCAATTTTTATTATTTGTATTTTGTTTATTTTCCTACAAACAAACCAACAAACAAACTATAGAAACCACTGATCATATAATCTTTTGGTAGAAACCACTGATCATGTAATCTTTTAGATACGGGACATCCATACATTGGCCGATGGCAAAAAATAGTTGTCATCAGTTTCAAAACGTTGTTCCTCGACGGAAAATAAAATATTTCTTGTCAAACGGAGTGAGCTAACTTTAGTGATGTCCATACCGTCTCGTTGAATCAATCTTTCAGTGTTGTTCAATAATTTTAATCGATATTTTCGTTATCGATATCAACCACTCGATTATAGAAATCGATAGTGACTAATCGATATTATTTAATCGATACTTGCCTGCCTACAGTTATCATATAGTTACAAAACATAATACTATCGATGTCATGCCCAAATAAAACTGCCGTTGGTCTAAAGCTTTTATTTTGGTAATAATTCTTAACGCACCCCAACGCACACACTATAAATATAATTCTCTCAGTTACGCAAACGCTATGGCCTGTGTATGTAGTGCATCGCCCAAGTTTCCCAAGTATCAGAACCAGATCCTCCAACCTTTCACTCTTTGTAGCTGAAAACAATGACAAAATAAGTTAATTCTATGTTAGCGCTATCTTATTTATAGATAAACATCATTTAGGAACAACTAAGAGAGTACATTCCGGGGTAGAAGATGGAGAGTAGACCCCCGTATGAAAATACATAAGTATTATTAGACATCATCCACGATCCACGACACGATAGATAGGTAGTTAATGACTCGACCTATAATCCTGATAATATCAATTCTTAGAGTTTGTTGTGAAACATCCTACACACGACTTAAAGTGAGTCTTGGTCTCCGACACCAGATCACACCAGGTATGGTGTTTGACACTACTACACTCAGTTTTTTGATATTCTCTTCTCGGCGCCTTCTTTAAAGCATATTTTCCTTTTATTGTAATTAGCTTTTCGTTCTTTTAATCTTTTAATAGGAACAAATTGTGAAAATCAGAAATTTATTTGATTTATCTAAAATGTCATCTAAGCAGATGTCATGTCAGAGTGTCATTAAAAACATAACATTCTCAAACGAGGTTCTTACCGCATTTTCGTTCAATAAATTCGTTCATTTATGTGATAGTTGATATAAATTTTGCTGGCTGGGCATAAAAACTGTCAAAAAACATTGACGTATAGAAAACTATAGAAATCGAAATAATCCACTAGAGCAATTTTTGACACAACTTAAAGTGAGGTTAGGCTGGTAGAAACCATAACTGACACATACTCTTACTAATCTGTGGGCACTGGGCATACAAAGCATACAATAGATAATAGTTAGAAAGTAGCGTAGACAGAGACTGTCTACGGAAAGTAGTTAGTAGACACAGCACAGATAATGTAATACCATAGACTAGATAGAAGATAGATAGATTGGAAAGCTTTTGGAACGTTTCCTAAAGTTTGGGAGTACTATTTATTATATTTTCTGTAGTTTGCTTTGAGTATATAGCCCCCTGGAGATGCCAATACGGACACGCGTCTAACAAATTTTTTCACCACTTTTAGGGAGGAGTGAGGTAAACACGTACAGCACACCACCATTAGATGAATAACTCAACAGACACAAAGTTTGCTGTGGCGATAAACGCACACTACAAAAAAAATCAACACATGAAACATTACACGCACACAATCAGAGTTTTCACGTAACTACGCAGCATACATACGAACAAGATAGTGATGGGACACGCGAAGAATGAGTCAAATCAGTTTGCTGAATGAACTGAATGATTCTCGCCTAGAGCTCTCATTTCTCAACCGTTTCTAATGAAATGTTGTGAGAAGGTTTGATAAGTAGGTATATTGAATATTTTTGACCGACTCAGTTTGCAAAATTGAAAAAAGAATGTGGTGAAGATATGCGAGACGAAAATGTAAAAAAGATGAGTAATAAAAAGGTAAATTTCCGCCATATTGAAACAAAACGAGGTCAACAGCTCACAGACCCACTAGTATGATAATAGGGTCACCAGCACCACCTATATAAAGCACATTATAAAGTTACATAAACATTTGAACGAACAAAGGAAAAGCAATAAAAAATGATAATTAAATTGGAATGATTTATTTAAATTCTATGGTAAAGATTTTAGGACCCAGTTAAGACTTTCCTTAATATGTATTTTATTCATAAAATTACTACCCCTGTGGAATAGAACGAAAAGAGCGAGATATCACTAGCAGCAAACTGTGTGATAAAAAGAGATGCGAGATGCGATGTAGCAGAACCGTTTTTGGCGGCTATCAGTCAGTTTTAGAGGCCCATGGAGGCTCGCTGAAAATTTCTTTCATGTGATTTTTTATAAATTCAAGTTGTGAATATGTGTATATTTTTTAGAAATAGTAATCCTGATACATGGTGACTTGATCGGTGATTGATTGTTGTCCATTACAGCGAAATAACCCCAACAAATATTCATTTAACAGGTAGATTAGTCCAAATCGAAGCCTCTTAATATATGATATATATTTACCAATGAGCTTCAAATTTTAAGTACACAGTTTGATTATTCTATTCTATAAACGTTAATTTACGTAAAAAGTTAAGACAGAATAACACAGGTAATGCATATCTACGAATATTTGTCTCAAGCAAACATTTTTTGTTTTACACTGGCTGCATTAGGATTGCACTAGGGTTGTCCTGGAACAATAATAAATAATAATGAAAAAACCGATTTGAAAAAAACTAAAAAGCCAAACATAAATGTTTGTTTTTTAAGTCGGTTAAAAACCGATATGTACGTACATATCGGTAGAACCCAAAAGCCAATAATTTAATGTGATTAAAGGAAATATGCAGCAGCTGGCAGATCTATACTTAAACCACTCAAGGATTTCAATAAGGCTAGACTTACAATTACACATTGTGAAGATTGGGTAACTGCTTCAGCTGTTGCTGCAGCTGAAGCACTGGCAGTATTCAATATTGTTGGTTAAATTTTTGTATGTTGGTTCAAGTTGGTTCAGTTACTTGTGATGTAGTGTTAAAAATAATAAAGCAACTAATATACTACACAAAAATTGGCGAAAAAAATACAAAGTTGAGGGACCAAACACGAAAAAGGGGAGCAATAGACAAAAATCGGGAGTTTTTATAAAATAAATTAAAAGTCCGATAATTAAACGGTAAAGTTTTGAATATAGGGTTCGATAGTCAAATCAGTCAGGCATGACGTAAACTGCCACGTCTTGCAGGATTTAGGTCGACTTAACCTGTAAGCCTGTAGCCCTGTATATAGTATATAACATATACAGTCATAATCCCGGACCAAATGTATTCCTTTTACCTCGAAATATTTTTATAGCCAACAATTCTTTTCATTTTCAGACTAAATTTCAACATCGTATGACCAGAGGATAAGAAAGTATTTTTTTCTTATTTACCGTACAAGATTTAAATATAACATACATTATACTTACTACTTAATTCAAAATCTAATTAAAAAAACTGATTATAAAACTAACTCCAGTAAGGCCAGTGAGTGAATGATTATGTTGAGTCACATCACTAAGACCGATTCACCTCCGTACCACTGTATTCATGTTTACATTTTTCTGTCGTTTACGTATCGCAACGGTTTTTTCTTTAAATGGAAATTGTACTTAAATACACATTTAATAGTTACTAAAAATACTTAACTATGGTAGGAAATGCGATCTTGTTGCGAATTTGAGCTGTCAGATCGCCTTTTACATGAGAATACTTGTGCAGTACCATTTTTCAAGAGAAGCGTCACGCGATACGGAACGATGCAAAATGGCGGTGTAGCGACTTCAAGTAGTTTTATATAACGCGTTTGAACAGTTGACCAACGTACTTTGCCGGAGGGGGTCGCCCGTGTATGGCATCTCCAGGGGCTATATACTCAAAGGTAGTGTGGGAAAGCAATCTGTGGTCGTAAACGTCGTTTTATTTATATTTCTTTTATGCGGATGATGTGATGAAGAGGCAAAGGTATTTATAATCTAAATAGTACGGGTCCTAAGCATGAAATACGGTCCCATCCGGAAGATAGCATAAAACTTGACACAACTGTAGCTTTCGTATGTGTACTTAATTTCCGATAGGGAAACACGTTGGGAAAAAAGACTGCTTTTCTTATTTCAAATTGTCTTATTTAAAATCTAGGCCGATCATTAAAGTTGAAAACGAGCTTAATTTACACAATACTTATATACATTAAAGAAGAAGCGAAGCAGTAATTTTTATTACGGTTTCATTTTTTTTGTGCAATTTTTAGTATTACATTGTAGATTGTTTATTATTGTTTAATAAGTATCTTTTAAAAATCTAGCTTACACTGCGCCGCTCACGATTCGTTGGAAATATCCCCTGCAATTAAACTTAGTGAATAGGTGTCTAAATGCAACACACAACAAATATGCAGTATTTCGTCACAGAAATTTCCCTATTAACAGATTTCATAATGACATAGTGGCACTAACTAGTTGTGATAGCATTGCATAGCGTAGCTTGTGGCGGAGTCTATTCTTTTCTTTCGCTGAGATAGTGCTGTTCATAATTTGAAACAATTTATGAATGAAATGCAGGAAGAGGGGTTGGTTCAGTGGAGTGAGAGAGATAGGCGATAAGACTTTCTATGTACAGCTTGCGCCCAAAAATATTACATTTACGTTGTTAGGGAAAACAAAAACAAAAACTAGCGCATGAAATAAAAAAAAATACTTGAAAAAAAGACTTTATTTTTGCTCTAGTATTCGCCATTAAAATATTTATATTATAATTGATTCTAAGTCACCTTATATAAAATACTAGCGGCCCGCCAGCGACTTCGTACGCGTTTTAGTTTTACTCCGTTCCCATAGATCGTAGCGAAAATTTATAAGCCTATACGCATTGAACTACTTCTATAGCCTTCCCTGATTAGCATATTTATCATTTTTTATAACCTTATCAATAGTTCCTGTGATTAGCGAATTTAAACAAACAAACAAAAACATCCAGTTTTAAAAAACATAGAAATGCGCACCTACAGATAAATGTTATATTTTATGTACACACAACACGTAGCCCGGTCTTTAATGGTCAAACTTACACGGGGATATTATCTTTTTATTTTACAATGAAATGGAAATACTTCCTACGCCCTATTGTCAATCGTATATTTCTTTCGGGTAATAAAAAGACCAGGCTACTCTCCGCGCTTACACAGCATCATGCCACATACAGCCTGTGGGAGAAGCAAATTCCCTCAAGTCTTCTCCCGCTACCTTAAGAGTTTGAACTTGAGCTTTGTTTATGGTTATAGCGAATACTCTACTTTCTTGAATTCAAAGGGACAATTCTATGTAAAGATCTACGCCATCATCATCATCAACACCTTTTGGGTGTCGTCCACTGCTAAACATAGGTCCCTCATGAAAAGAGCAGCGTACACAGCGTAGAATGTCCACCGACAATATGAACAAACGATCTGCAATCTACACTGAACACAGACCGCTTGATACCTACCCTTTAAACACAAAAATAATATTATTTACTATTCTTAGGAATAAAATCTCTTCTCGAAAGTAACATCACTGATCATGCAATAACAAACATGTGTCAAAACATTCTGTCTCAGATATGTCAAATGATTGTCAAAAATGAAAAAAAAATATTTTGATCATAAGCACTAAAGAGTATTTATATCAACTTTGTAGCAAATCATCCCCAAAATAACTTTCTGCCCCTTTTTAACCCCGTTACAAGATAAATTCCAATAAAATTTGATACACGTTTTTCGTTAATATTCATAAAGTATGTTTATGCAAAATTTGAAGTAGATTGGACCAAGGAATCACATTTTCCCATACAAACTTTGCACCCCTTTTTCAACCCCTTAGGGGTGAAATTTCAGAAAATCCGTTCTTATCGGATCCCTTCGTCATACAAAGAACACACCCTCCAAGTTTCAGGTCTCTACGATCAGCGGTTTAGGCTGTGCGTTGATCCGTCAGTCAGTCATTCAGGACAAAGCCTTTTATATGTATAGAAGAAGATAAATGTGTGATGTAATGATTTTATCTCTTTGCCTGCCCAGAATCAGTATAAAAGAAAAATAAAACGACACTAACGACCACACGATTTCATTTCATTTCAACTATGCGTCCTAAATGTTGAAAGAGCTTTCCTACCTGGGGCCTTACTCCCGATTCCAATAGCGACGGATCGGGCAAAGGCTTTGAGTATATAGCCCCCTGGAGATGCCATACACGGGCGACCCCCTCCGGCAAAGTACGTTGGTCAACTGTTCAAACGCGTTATATAAAACTACTTGAAGTCGCTACACCGCCATTTTGCATCGTTCGTTCCGTATCGAGTGACGCTTCTCTTGAAAAACCGGTTAAGTGCGTGTCGGACCCGCGCACTGAGGGTTCCGTGCCACCCTTAACCGAATTCAGGGTCCACTTACTTTCACTTAACGAAAACATCACAATATATTGCGACAGCAAAAATAACTTTGTTTTTCATAGTGTTTGTATGAAAGACAAAGTTATATTTGCGGTTGATAAAAATGTGCAATATCTGAAAAACTACTGGTTCGATCTCCTTCAAACCAATTTTCGTTGCAAGTTTTTGTTGAGATCTACATCATATATTTTTTTCAAAATTTTCACTTTCTTAGTTCAAAAGTTAGAGGGGGGGGACGCCCATTTTACCACTTTGGAAGCGTCTATATCTCAAACCTTACACTTTAAGAAAAAATGGTTTTAGAAACCTCAACATCATTTTAAAAGACCTATCCATAGACACCCCACACGCATAGGCTACGCTATGTGATGCTTATAGTTTCAGAATAAAGTGGCTGTGACATACGGACGGACAGACAGACAGACAGACAGACAGACAGACAGACAGACAGACAGACAGACAGACAGACTTGACGAAACTATAAGGGTTCCGTTTTTTGCCATTCGGCTACGGAACCCTAAAAATGGTGACTTGTGCAGTATTCTCATGTAAAAGGCGATCTGACAGCTCAAATTCGCAACAAGATCGCGTTTCCTACCATAGTTAAGTATTTTTAGTAACTATTAAATGTGTATTTAAGTACAATTTCCATTTAAAGTAAAAACCGTTGCGATACGTAAACGACAGAAAAATGAAAACATGAATACAGTGGTACGGAGGTGAATCGGTCTTAGTGATGTGACAAAGTCAAAAAAGTGACTCAACATAATCATTCACTCACTGGCCTTACTGGAGTTAGTTTTATAATCAGTTTTTTTAATTAGATTTTGAATTAAGTAGTAAGTATAATGTATGTTATATTTAAATCTTGTACGGTAAATAAGAAAAAAATACTTTCCTATCCTCTGGTCATACGATGTTGAAATTTAGTCTGAAAATGAAAAGAATTGTTGGCTATAAAAATATTTCGAGGTAAAAGGGATACATTTGGTCCGGGATTATGACTGTATATGTTATGCATATACTATATACAGGGTTACAGGCTTACAGGTTAAGTCGATCTAAATCCTGTAAGACGTGGCAGTTTACGTCATGCCTGACTGATTTGACTATCGAACCTTAAATTCAAAACTTTACCGTTAAGTTATCGGACTTTTAATTTATTTTATAAAAACTCCCGATTTTTGTCTATTGCTCCCCTTTTTCGTGTTTTGTCCCTCAACTTTGTATTCATTTTGCCAATTTTTGTGTAGTATATTAGTTGCTTTATTATTTTTAACACTACATCACAAGTAACTGAACCAACATACAAAAATTTAACCAACAATATTGAATACTGCCAGTGCTTCAGCTGCAGCAACAGCTGAAGCAGTTACCCAATCTTCACAATGTGTAATTGTAAGTCTAAGAGCCTTATTGAAATCCTTGAGTGGTTTAAGTATAGATCTGCCGGCTGCTGCATATTTCCTTTAATCACATTAAATTATTGGCTTTTGGGTTCTACGTACGTACATATCGGTTTTTAACCGACTTAAAAAACAAACATTTATGTTTGGCTTTTTAGTTTTTTTCAAATCGGTTTTTTCATTATTATTTATTATTGTTCCAGGACAACCTTAGTGCAATCCTAATGCAGCCTAGTGTAAAACGAAAAATGATTTCTTGATACAAATATTCGTAGATATGCATTACCTGTGTTATTCTGTCTTCACTTTTTATGTAAATTAACGTTTATAGAATAGAATAATCAAACTGCGTACTTAAAATTTGAAGCTCATTGGTAAATATACAGGGTGTTTCATGTAACGTGTCAAGCCGATGCGTGGTAATAGGTGAGTACCATACCTATCCATTTCACCCCCATGTATGTTAGACAAATATTTATAGTTTAGGAGTTATAATTTTTTTTCGATATTTTTCATGATGCACCTAGACGATATCTTTAAAAAATTATAACTTTTTTTGGGTCCTTTTTTCTCAGATATTTTGATCTCAATAGAATGCCCATTATTTGCAATATTATGAGTAAAATAATCGCCATCCTAACTTAGACACAAGATACAAAATTATTGATCGATACTAAAAAATATTGCATTAAGCAGAACCGAATAGAATTTTCAACATAAATTTAAAAATATAAAAAAGGTTTTCCATACTTTTTGACTAATTTTAAAAACTGCTTGACTTCATAAACTTTCATTACAATACAAAAAACGATCTACTTAATGGGTAGTTTTTAGCCTAAATCGGCCGTTGAATGTGGCATATCGGAAATATCTTGATTTTCATAATTTTTATTTTTATTGTTACCTTTGCATATTTTTATCAAATCTGATATTTAGTGTCCCTCTATGTTTAAATAGAGCTCATTTGATAACAAGTACATACATTATGTACCTACTACTAACTTTAACCACGACCGTATGAGTTAATGAAGGATCCAATTTTAGTTACATGGCACTCAAAATTTCGTACTTTATTAACAACAAATAAACAAGAAACAATTGAAACTAAGACATGCATCGTAAAAATAATCTACAACCCATTTAATCACAAACTAAATCATTTCCTTGTGGCGTGGGATAGCTATACTAATCCAATTTTATGAATAAAATACATATTAAGGAAAGTCTTAACTGGGTCCTAAAATCTTTACCATAGAATTTAAATAAATCATTCCAATTAAATTATCAATTTTTTATTGCTTTTCCTTTGTTCGTTCAAATGTTTATGTAACTTTATATGTGCTTTATATAGGTGGTGCTGGTGACCCTATTATCATACTAGTGGCTCTGTGAGCAGTTGACCTCGTTTTGTTTCAATATGGCGGAAATTTACCTTTTTATTACTCATCTTTTTTTACGTTTTCGTCTCGCATATCTTCACCACATATTTTTTTCAATTTTGCAAACTGAGTCGGTCAGAAATATTCAATATACCTACTTATCAAACCTTCTCACAAGTCACAACATTTCATTAGTAACGGTTGAGAAATGAGAGCTCTAGGCGAGAATCATTCAGTTCATTCAGCAAACTGATTTAACTCATTCTTCGCGTGTCCCATCACTATCTTGTTCGTATGTATGCTGCGTAGTTACGTGAAAACTCTGATTGTGTGCGTGTTATGTTTCATGTGTTGAATTTTTTTGTAGTCTGCGTTTATCGCCACAGCAAAATTTGTGTCTGTTGAGTTATTCATCTAATGGTGGTGTGCTGTACGTGTTTACCTCACTCCCCAATAAAAGTGGTGAAAAAATTTGTTAGACGCGTTGACGTATTGGCATCTCCAGGGGGCTATATACTCAAAGGGCAAAGGAAACGGCCATTTTGTACTCTCGAACACAAGATTGACACAATCTTGGGGTCGACAATTTTTTTCTAATCTTGGGTAAAACGGCACTCCCGACGACTTTTTCACAGCCAGCGTTATTGCTTCAATCCGTTATTATTGGAAATTGGCACTCTAGACAGGATTTTGACAGCTCAAATTGCGATAATCTTGGTTAACTTCATTGCTTCAAATCAATTGCCAAAGTACAACTTTTTAGCTGTTATGTTGGTGATTTGAAGTAATTTTAGTATAAAATGGCTCGATTGGGACTCCACTTTCGCATGCTAAGAGAGCGTGAATGGGTACTACGACAAAGTCGAATTGCGGAAAGGCGTGAGTCCTCCAGATTCAGCAGATGCATTAGCACCACGGCCTGGAAACGGCCATAGAGATGACGTTTAGTTAGTCGGCACAACGCATTATAATCTATGCGAAAATCAGGATCCACTATTTGGCACAGACTATATAGAAAAAATATGTCAAAGCGCTGTCTAGTGATCAATATAAGAACTAAAAGAAATGTCTCTATGGAGGGTTCCAACTTTAGGTATACTCTCCCTAGACCTGGGGGAAAATCTTGGTGAAAGGAGAATTTTGTAGTGAAAATATTTACGAATAATTATGGATTTACTGAAATAAAATAAATAAAAAAGATGAAAAATAATCATTTTACCAATCAGAATTTTAGGCGAACTGAAATCTTGTTAGAATTATTAGTAATTTAAAAAAAATGATACTAAACCAAAAGCTGAAGTATTTGATATCAAATATTTTATGAAAAAATATATTTATACGTCAAATTTTGGTGATTTGTCAGACAACTTATTTATGAGTCATTTTATGGTTAGGGGTAAATGTAATCAGAAGTGCTGGCAGCCCTATCTGTCAATGATTGAAAATTTCAAAATGGCAGTTTGTCTTTGTTTACTTAATTTAATTAATTCATTGTATTATTTAGCAGTTCCGTGATGCTATTACAAATGAAAGACTGTGTAAAACAGCGTTTAATAATTCCCGTAAGTGATAAGTGTAAGACAGTATCGGTTGATTTCGTACAAGGATCAACAATGTGGATTTGTTTATTCACGTCAAGGTTAGTACTAACTTAATTAATTTATCGCTTAACATTCGGGCTGATTCTTATCTCTGATGCCTTATTTACTTTTACTTCTAGTCATACCGGCTAGTCGGGTGTCTGGGCCGGTTTTTATCGGTTTTGAGCACCTAACCTAACCCAACCTATAGTAGATGAAAATGTGTGTAAAAACTTCATCCAAAATGCTCTGCCACTGGAATATTTAACCAAAATCATAGCCAGACACCCGACAAGTGAGCACGAACTCTTAGGAAGCAGTATAATGGTAGCGACTACAGAAGTTTTGAAACTTAGCGGAAAAGTATTTGTTTACATTATGTTTATTTATTTTACACAGTAAGTGCTTGGTAAAATGTTATAATTCAAGTAATTTTAGATTGTATTAGTCGACTGTCATCTCACACCTTGTAAACGTTTATTGTGTAGGTTGGCCAACTTCATTGCAAGAACGAATATACAATACGGAACAAGAGAATATTATTGATTTGTGGTTTCTCATTATTTACACCTGAAGGAATCTGCTCAGGGCAGGGAGTTGAAATATTTCTTCAATTATGTAAGTTGTTCAAAAATTAATGTTTACTATTCTCTGTATTAAAAAGCAAACCTATTTATTACCTGTTAGAATAGTTAGTATTAAAACAAGTGTCAACACATTAAACTAAAGCGAACAAGTCTAGGTGTGTAGTTTTCCAAAGTAATAGTATGTTTAGAGTAATAATTACTAGCTTGTATTTTACTTTTTACAGATATTATTAAAAAATAACCTCAGTTTTGAAAAACATATTTTTTTTACTCCTGCCAGTTAAATTTCATTAGTGTGTTGAGTAAAAAAAACTTTTTTCAAGTTTAATTTTTATTTTTACTGTATTAGAGACCGGACTCTTAACCTTGAATTCGGCTCGTACTTTATTACACCCTGTTAAGAATTTTAGGGATCCGTGGACACTTTGTACCTGATATCTACATTTTTCTTTCTTATACAGGGTGTAAATAAAAAGTACGAGCCAAAGGAAACGGTCGACCCGCCATACATTGCTTGCCCCAAAAGTAAAAATCCATGCGTCACGACCAAAACTAATTTTATGGGTTCGTTTCTTCGCCTTTTAAAATAATATAAAGTAATATAAGCCGTAAATAGCGGGGTTTTTACCTTTTTTTTTGCACGATTTGACATATTTTTGGAGTAAGTATAGACAGGAGGAGTTGCCAAGGTTTTTAAAACTTTATTATTTAATACTTAAATTACCTAAAAATTGTGATTAAATTAAAACTACATATGGTATGTCTAATTACATGTATTTTCAGCTATTTTTAGAGATACCGTACATAGTCTTGGCATTTTTTCAAACATCTCCTTTTTTTATATTTTTCGTTCCTTGAATGCGGCTCGTTCTTTTTTTTACAGCCTGTATTTGTGATGGTTGTATTATAATTAACAAATAACTTGGGAACTCATTATTTTTTCAGATGAATCCATTGGACAACAAGAAAATTTTTTATTAAGTTGTCTTGTCTTAGTTGAAATTATCTAATTATTTTTGTGGAAGCCTTTTCTTCGGCAAAATGAAAATAAGATTTTGCGACTGTGGTATTCATGGTACGTAATAACCCACAATAATTGTAATTTGCTACATATTGAACCTTACTTTCTCGTAATAAAGTTTTAAAGTAACTTATTAATATCAAACTCAGACTCATAAAACTCAGTTCCTACTTTCATAGAGCATTTGTTTTTCAATTTTCATTTAATACATAGACTTTAAATAAATATCATGCTGCATGCTATTTGTAATAAATATTGAAGATGCTGTGATTTTGTTTTTCTGAATGAATAATTAAATTGAATATTTCTGTGTTAAGGTTTTTTCCCACTACACATAGCATACCTTGACCGTGCTAGAAACGTGACAGGCAAATAAATATTAAATATTCTTTGTAATATTTAATATTTATTTGCCTGTCACGTATAATTAAAAATAAAATGCTTATGCTTTGTAGAATCCTTTGTTTAAATTTCCGGAAAACAAAAATAACTGTTGTTTTAATAACGATATATTTTAATGAAAAACTGTTCATGTAAAACTTGATGGTATTGGTAGAAGAAAACATCTTTCATCTTTTTACCGACTTCAAAAAAAGGAGGTATTGAATTCGACCTGTATGTATGTGATATAGTTCAAATTGAATAAAATTTTAGTATGTTGATCTGTTAAGGCTTCGAAACAAGTGAGCAAAGTTTCTAAAGTGTATGTATGTTTGTATATTTGTGTATATGCAGATTTCTCGAAAATGAAAAGTCATAGCGAGATGATAATTTATTAGTTAAATCAAGTATATTTCCGCTTAGGGTACAGTGTGAGCTTCATCATAAAACTGCCCAGTAGTTTTTGAGACCCTCTCAAAAACTACTGGGCAGTAAATAACTAAAAATCATGAAATAAAAAAAATAACAAATTAAACCTCTTATAAAAAGCAGGCTTTCATATTAACTGACTTTTTTGTAGTTTTAGTATTTTTTTGGTTTCCAGTAACGTAGGTGTCTTTAATTAGTTGTCCACATCACTGGTACACTTATAATGATTATAATAGATTTGAAGTCAAAAGAAACGAAAAATAGATCAAGGTTATGGCAAATAGTAACTTCAAATTATACGTAAAACCCATACTATTATTTTACTACAATTACTGCTTTCTATGTATTCATAATACAAATTTATTGGAACATAAAATTTTCAGTGTATTTAATTAGCTGACCACCACTGTATGTGATATGTTGGAATAAGATAATATTTGAGTATAATATATCGCATTCGTCTTGTATTTAGAAAAACAATTTTTTTGGAGTCGATGCTTGATATGTGTAGATTAATGGTGTACTTACGCTTGAAATTTTTTTTTAAATCTTATTTCTTAATATTTTTTGCTTTACACTATTATCGCAATTAAGTCTCTAAAAGAAAGAAATCAGGATTGGAAAAAAAAAACTATAAGTCAAGTAGCTCCAAAATTATTAAAATTGGAATAGTACATAATGGGGTCAAAGTTGTTGCAATGGAGCTCTCCCATCGCCTCTTAAAAGGATCCGGTCTAATTACCATCAACCCTGTATATAACAGTGCAGTAGTCAAGATAAATATGCCTTAAAGTAATATTTTTTCTAACAAGACTCAATCTGGACGTGTCATTCATCAGTTAGCTGCACAATGGAAACCAAGTCCGAGGTGGTGCTGTTCTTCGACCAACTATTCAACTGTGTTAACGGCGCGACGGGCTCTGTCTGAGCAAGGAAAATACGAAGACCATCTCTGATTTTATCTGAAAGCTATACAAAAAACTATCTCTTGCCATTTGTCTGTTTAAAATTAAAGCATTGCGTTTGTTTAACCCCGACGCAACTTAAAAAGAGGTAGTATAAGTTTGACCGTGTATTATGTCTGTCTAACTCTGTCTAATTGCTGCAATGTCTATCAAAATGATATATCTAAATATTATGTCTATATATTATGCGAAATAGGCGTATTTTTGGTGTATTACATTTAACGTCATAGCAATTCCGTATTGTACTATTCAATCTGCATTATATTTTATTGTATTTTTTTTAACCAACAATTATAGTTATTCAGTGTTTCTCAACTGTTTTTCTTTCAGGATTTTGTCACATTAGATGTGTTCTGCGGTCAGGTCAATGTTCTCATAATAATGTGGGCTGAAATAACTTTGACCTGATCGCAGAACACATCCAGTGTGACAAAGCCTTTTCCTGAGCAAAAAATAATATCACGGTTTAGTAAGTACCGTTAATAAATACCTATTGGATAACGATAACGTTACATTAGTGAGCAAGAATAATATAATCTATGCCAGAGAAGCCATAATGTGAAAAAAATTTATGTCATTCTTGGTGAGCCAGCTGTCAAAATATCTCACTAACTTAGGTGCCCACAAAGGAGCGTTTCCTATCTGTCTTTAGACATACTCTTAACAGTGCCGGATACGGAGTTCTGAGCCTTATTCGGGACAAATGATTATAGCTATCTCTGTCACAGTCACTCGTATGTCTGTATTTATTGGATCGCGTTTGTTTGTGAACGCATCTGGGACTGGATATAACCTGTGCCTGTCAGACTTGGTTGGACGGAAGCACAGCCAAAAGTCTAGAAGCCATAAAACTTATATATTAAAAAAAATAAAGTCGTAAGTCAAATTGTCGAACGATAGGTGTTTTTTGGAGGTTATGTTTAGAAAAATCACGACGCGCGCGATTTTATTACACTTTTATATTTTGATTTGATTCGTTAACAGATTTCGCAATGTCAAATGTAAAAATAAAAGTAATTAGTAGAAATCCCGAAGACTACCTGCGGGCTACTAAACGAGACATACACAAACGTAAGAGGTTTTCTAAATAATTAGTTCAAACAAATCACGGTATTTATACACCGTTTCAAGCAAAGCTTATTTTGTTTCTATTATTTTTAGTACCAAGAAATTATGACCCTAGCCTGCATCCCCTGGAGGCACCTCGTGAATACGTACGTGCACTGAATGCTGTCAAGTTGGAGAGGGTTTTTGCGAAACCTTTTGTCGGTAATCTGGACGGCCACAGAGATGGAGTTTCATCGATGGCTAAACACCCTAAAAGACTAGCAGTCCTTGCTAGTGGCGCGTTCGATGGTGAGATAAGAGTATGGGACTTGGCCATGCGCAAGTGTACTCGTAACTTTGTTGCACACGAGGGTTGGGTGCGCTCACTTTGCTATACGCCTAATGGGGAATCTTTCACCAGTGTTGGTGACGACAAAACTATAAAACTATGGAAGAGTGAGGTCCAATCCCATGATGATGAGGATCCAGTCAACACATTGCTGAGTATGTCTGTTGTGACAGGTGTTACACATAATAGAGTAAAACCTATATTTGCTACATGCGGAGAACACTGTCAGCTCTGGGAAAATACACGGAATGAACCAATTAAAGTTTTCAAGTGGGGAGTTGACAGTCTGCATCATGTCGCATTTAATCAGGTAAACCTTAACTTGAAAAATCAGATTAGTGATTTAATGTAGAAGTGGTATCTGGTAACTAAAAATAACCATTTACCTTATCTTATTTTACAGATAGAACACAACTTGCTTGCGTCCTGTGCAAGTGACAGAAGTATAATCCTGTACGACTGTAGAGAGTCTGGACCTCTCAGGAAAGTTGTGATGGAGCTAAGATCAAATGCTTTAGCTTGGAATCCAATGGAAGCTTTTGTATTTACTGTAGCTAATGAAGACTATAAGTAAGATAATTTCCTAAAATTTGTTACCACCATATTTCCATAATCTATCACACATATTTACAATGCTATTGAACACTATCTACATAAACTTAATTAACTGTTTTATAACATTATAATTTATTTAAGCTTCTGTCTTAGAATGTTTGTTTTAAACTCGCAATATTTCACTACATTATTAATTAATAGTTTAGTCAGAAATAATCCATAAGTAATAATATTTTTCTTAAATTCCAGTTTGTACACATTTGATGTGAGGAAACTCAATCATCCTATTAACATTCATGTGGACCACACATCAGCCGTGGTTGATGTAGACTATGCACCCACCGGGAGAGAATTTGTTGCGGGCAGTTATGATAAAACTATTCGTATATTTGAGAGCCTCAAAGGGCATTCCAGGGACGTATACCACACAAAAAGAATGCAAAGACTTACATGTGTGAAGTGGTCTTTAGATAATAAGTACATTTTGTCTGGGTCTGATGAAATGAATATAAGAATGTGGAAGGCCAGAGCTTCAGAAAAACTTGGTGTTGTAAGTATTCACAAGTCTTTCATTTATTCATACATAACATTAGTCTTATCACATATCGTCCCCATCGTGTCAAAATTAAATAACTGACACGTTTGCCGAAATTCACTTTTTGTTATTTTTAAATAATATAAAGTGTAAGCTACATTTTGGTCTATTTTTCGTTGCAATATGTATGATATTCGCGAAGATATCATAATTTTAGTAACTCTATTGACCACATATTACAACAAGGTTTGTTAAAAAAGTTTCGTGGAAAAACTGAATAAATGACAAAAAAAATTAAATAACTACAATTGAGGGTTTTGACATACCTACCAACAAAATCAATAAGTGACTTTGTTGAATTCTGCCACAACTGACTCGGAAACATTGTTACAAAAATTGGTTGTGGCAAAATTGAATAAGTGCTCTTGTTTAATTTTTCATTAAAACATTGTATTATATATTTTTATCATAATCAGCCAAAGGACTAGTCCACTGCTGAACTTAGGCCTCCCCCACGATTTCCCACAAAGACTGCAATCTTTACAAGGTCGTCTAAGGGTCTCCAATGTAGAATTCTTCTGCCCCAACGACCATCAGGCCTAATCCGGCTTGTTAGGGAGGCTGGAACTTATTAAACCTACGTGCGAGACGATTTGTGATAACTCTTGAATCAGCTTGTTGACATGGCTCAGGGCTGAGGTGGTAAGTTTTGTTTATTTATTTATTTATACTGTATTGCACAACCAGAGTTTGTACAAAAGGTGTACTTAACGCCATATGGCGTTCTCTACCAGTCATACCTTTTGTCTCCTTTTTAGAAAAATAACACCACCAAACTCCTGTTCCATGACTCAGGCAGCCCTCAAGCAGCACGGAATTAAAGAGTCTCTGAAGGACTTTGAGTACCGGTGTTCCCCCCCTTTTGAAGGCTCTGCTATGATTCCGACCTCACCAGGTGCCTTGTTGTTTTTAAGCTGTTTCAGGGCCATCCCTATCTCGTAGAGGCTGATGTCCGGGATATCTTCGGTGTAGTGTCGGGTCAGGATAGCTTTTGGGTGTCCGGCCTTAGCTATTAACGGGTTCGGCAACTGAGGTGTACAACTGCCCATAGAACTTCTCGATCTCCCTCAAAACATCTGCTTTTGTCGACGCTACACTGCCGCCCTCCGTCTTAAGCTTCGTCAACAGGCTTTGCCCAATAGACATGTCTCTTGCTTGGGAGCCTTGTTTTCACTCTATCTATCGGTTCTTTAACACTGTTCGTGTTAAAGGAAGAAATGTCGTGTCGTAGGGACTTCCATATTCGTATTTTCACTTACTGTAGTTTTCAACATTAAAGGAGGTCTTCAATGCTATAGATCGACGTTCTGCTATAAGGTCGAGAGTGTGGATCGAGAGTCTTAGATGACGATTTTTACGGCCAGGACTAAAAATCTTAGACCCCACCGTTTGAATAGTTTCCATAAACTCGTTGTTTATTTCGTCCACTGAAACGCAATTCTTTAGGCACTCAAAGCGGTTTGACAACTCGAGTTGAAAGCTCTCGGGATTTTGGATATGGGCACGAGTAGGTCGGAGCGTGGACCTCATCAAGCGAGACCTTTCCAATTTGACATTAAATTCCATGTGCCTCGAACCATCCGGTAACACTACCTACCGGTCTTTATTCAGTTGATCACGGAGACATCATTAAATAACCGTTTCTTGGTAGTCATGATGAAGTCTATCTCATTTCTCGTCGTGCCATCCGGATTCAACCAGGTCCATTTCCTTTGAGGTGGCTTCTGGAAGAAATGTACCCTGGCGTTCCTTTCACCATATTAAAAGGATCGATAAGATCCGGAATACCATAATACGCTCCAGAACTGGAATAGCAATTGTAGGCGAAAAGACAGCAAAGCTTAAATGGGAGTAGGCGGGGCATGTGTGTAGAATGCACCCGAATAGATGGGCCCAAATCGTCACGCGATGGATACCACCAGACGAGGTGGAGTGACGATCTGTTCAGCTTTGCGAGAAATTGGGTGTTGTTGCTCGCTGACAGAGACAAATGGATAGAATTGGGGCAGACCTTTGCCCAACAGTGGGATGATGTAGGTAATATAAATAAAAGTATTACATACTTGGTTGTGTGCCAAAACTTGCAAAAGTGACATACAAAAACTTGATAATTGCAATTTTGTTATAAAATACGTTTATGGCAAAACTAAATAATTACTTTTTTATTTTTATATTTAAAATAATATAAAGTAGCATTATGATAGACTATTTAAATTATGAAGTTGAAGCAGCTTCATAACATATCAAAATCTCTACAGTAAATTTCCTTCGGCTTGGAATGTTATCGCCATTTTTGTTTAAAAAAATCACAAAAACTCAAATATCTCGGAACTTTGGTTTTGTTGGTTATTTAATTTTGCCAAGACGGGGACGATATTTTTGCCCCTTTTATCCATATTAATTCAGCAATAGGATTTTTGTATATTTACACAACGGAAATTTATTTACAGCTTAAACCTCGTGAAAGAACAGCATTACATTATGCAGATGCATTGAAAGACAAATTTGCCAATCACCCACAAATAAAGAGGATTGCTCGGCACAGACATGTTCCTAAGCATGTGTACAATGCACAAAAGGAACTTCGCATCATCAAAGAAAAGAATAAGAGAAAAGAAGCCAACAGACGAGCACACAGCAAAAAAGGAGAAGTACCACATATTTCAGAAAGAAGGAAGCATATTGTTAAAGAAGATGAATAAAAGTATTGTTGTGGCATATAATTTTTATTTACTTTGATGTTAAGTGACTTAGGTAATTTAGTTACTATATTTCTAAAAATAGTTAGCATATAATTCAATAGTAAATAAAGGAACATAAAATATACACTTAACTTGAGTGTTATAGGCACAGTAGGCAGAATAGTCTGTGAGCTTACAGGATCCATTTATTAACTCCGAATCTTCAGAGAGCTTCCATGTAGCAATTTTTTAAAGTTATAATTTAATCTTAAATATTAACAAAAAATAATCTATTCAGTTTTTATTTTTAAACCACAAACTCTGACACAAACTATTATAAATAAACAATAATAAATTGTTTTAAATCAGTTAACAAATATAAAGTTTGCAAAGATTTGTGGGGCATGTTATGTTAAGCCTACATTGAGAATATAAAAATAATGAAAATGTTGCATGGGATTCACTTAAAATATTTAAACTTTGTTCACACATTCCACATTAACACACCAAATATTAATGTTTGAAAAGAAAGTGAAGTTTCATTATAAATTATTAACCAGATTGATTGAAAGGTCTACTTATTCGGTTGGGCAAAGTCATAGTGCGGATGTCAATTCTGAAAGAAAAAGAAAATAATAATTTTTACTATTTAGCTTTTTAGTCAAGCAGTATTTTTAGGTATCTTCAATACTGAGCATACAAATCTGTCTTTGATCTTTTATAGTTTCATAAGTAATACTCATACTTACATTATATCACGTGGTAGCCATAATTGCTCCAAGTTGTGTTCTAGAACACACAGAATACTAAGCGTTTTGAGAGATGGCATGTAATCTAAGACATGAAGGTCACTATTGTCTATTAATTTTTCAGGGTCTTCCTCCACATTTTCTGCTGGGCGTATGTGCTGGTGGGGGCAGGGACTGTAAAATATTTGTTTTATTTAAAAAAACATAGGACAAGACAAGACTGTAATACTTGATTTAGTAAATAAATATGAATGTTACCTAGTTCCACCAAAGAGATATACTTTGTCTTCATAAATCAAACATGCCTGACGTCTTCTCTTACAAGGCACTGAGCCTGGCACATTCAAGTATTGCCAATAATTATCCTTGATTGAATATCTATACAGATCGTTGAAATGAGTTTTTGTGTTTCCATTAAATCCTCCAAAGATGTACATGTAATCATTGTGGAGCCCTGAAATCAGAAAAGAATTGCTTTAATATTAGTCATAATCAATAATCAGTCATGATAATAAAAATATATAAAAAATAACTTACAAGCAGAATGGCTGCGTCTACCTTCTGGCCATATACCTCTAGGACTGACAGCCACCCACTTCTCTGCAACTGTATCTAAATAATAAACTTGAGGACAGTATACTTCTTCTTGTGAGTTGTAAGGACTATTAAGGTCTCCACGGCCTCCAAACACATACATTCTTGTGCCCACTGCCACTGCAGTGTGGAAGTCTCTATGAGAAGGGAGTGTGCCAGTGGCATCTATCAAACTCCAATGCATTGTGTCTAAATTAAGGCAGTGAACTATTTGGGAATACTGATCTGTGAGATACTCAAAACCACCAAAGATATACATCTTATTTCCAATTACACATGCAGAGTGTCCATCTTTGGCAAATGGAACCATGCCAGAAACAGGTGGAGTACTCCATTCTAGCGTCTTAGTATCGAAACAAGATAATGTTTCACATGCTACAGAATTGTTTCGCCCACCCCACATATAAACCTGAAAGAAAATAGTTAAAATTAAATTTAACTCCATTTTTCTTTGCTTGTTGAATATTGGAAAAAATATTTTTACAGCTTTTAAAAAGTATCAGGAAATAAAATTTATTGACTATTTGATTTATATAATCTCAGTGTTCTACGACGAATTACCTACATAGGTTCTGAGTTGTGAGTTTTTTATTTATCATATTTTGAATCATTTCGTTTTAAAGAAATGTCAAGATTGTTTAAATGTTTACTATATTAGACAAGCAAAGAAAACGGATTTTACATTAGAAGTTTTTTATATCTTTTAGGTCAACAGCACATATTTAGTTGGGTTGTAAGTAGCAATTTATGTAAGTATGTCACAGATATACTAACTTTATCTCCATAAGCAACTGTTGTATGTCCATATCTTTGAAAAGGGATCACATCATTCTTCTTATAATTCACAACTGACCATCGCAATGTTGTAGTATTGAGGATATGCACAGGAATTGGCTCCCAATCCTTATATTCCTCAGAAGAGTAATATCCTCCGAAGGAATAAATTTTGTTACCAATACAAACAGCTGCGTGGTTGACCCTCATTGGACCACCGTCGATGTGTACAGTCCATCTCATGGCTAGACAGTTGAATAAGTTGCAGATGTCGGTGAAATTATTCGACAAATGTTGATTTTATTTATCCTTTCGAGCTTTAATCGAAAAAATCAAATCCACCGAAGTTCACCAAACAACAAATTTTGCACAGATTGTTTTTTTTGACAGACAATAGTGACACTGACAATTGACAGGATGAACCTAGGTTTTTTTCTTTTTCCACCAGGGAATGGGAATGGAACTAGGTTATACAGGCAGGTCTTGTTATTATTAATACTATCAGACATGTAGTTTGTCATCCATCCATGACTCATGGTCCTAGAACTCCAGTTCATAACAGAGAAAAAGTTTACTTTTAAAAAATATAAAAAGAGTGATGGTGGTTGTGACTGGTCGTCGATCGAAAAGGACTTCAATACGCTTCAATAGAAATTAATATAAGTTTTAAGGTATTTTCTCACTGCGCCGTACCGTACCATACAATGACCGCATTGACCGCGCTAAGAAGGTGTCATGTCCGGTACGAAAAGCAACACGACACGCTCTACCTTGCGTCTTGCCTACTGAACGGATTGATGATAGCGTTCTTTCTCGCCGTTTTAACCAGCGAAAGCGAGAGGGAGCAAGAACCAATTTTTGCCGGTGCGACACGTTCTGTGCATGTCTTGCGACGGTGCTGGGGCCCTACCCTACTCTTGAGACTTTGCCATGATTTTTGAATACCGTCATATCTTTCCCTCGCAAGGCCATACTAGTATGAGCGACAAGGACGGCTAGTTGGAAAACACAACATTGTATTGCAGAGTAAGGCCTGGTCGGTGACGGAACGGTCTAGTGGTAGTACTACTATATTTTCTGTGCTAGTGGGCAAGGTGTCATAGTTTACAATATTAAACTTACATCCTAGCACGGTCATTATATGCTATGGTGTAGTGGGAAAAACCTTAAGATATCATCATTCTCTTGCCCTGTTCCCAGTTATCTGGGGTCGGCGCAGTATGTTTTGCGCTTCCACACTATTCTATCACTCGTCACTGAATCATCCACTCCTTTCACACTCATATCATTTTTAACACAGTCCATCCATCTCTTCTTTGGTCGGCCTCTTCCCTTCCAGCCATCTACATTCATACTCATCACTCTTTTAGTTACATGACTTTCTTCCCTCCTCATTACATGACCGTACCAAGACAGACGATGACCCACCATCTTCTCAGTTACCGGTGCCACTTTCAGACTTCCTCGTATATACTCATTCCTTATCTTGTCCATTCTTGTAACACCACACATCCATCTTAACATTCTCATCTCTGTTACATGCATTCGCTTCTCATCCGTCTTCTTAGCAGCTTAGCATTCCGATCCATACATTAAGGCAGGTCTAATAACGGATTTGTAAATTTTGCCCTTTAACCGTAAGGGCATCCGTGGGTCGCATGTTGTTGCGGTGACCTGCCTCCATTTCATCCAACCTGCATTGATTCGATACCTGACGTCTCGATCAATATTGCCGTCGTTTTGTACGAGAGACCCGAGGTACCGAAAATCGGAACAGACTGGTAAGGACATTCCGGCAAGTTTTATCGGCAAAGAACTGGAGAGACCGCCAAAGTCGCAGAACAGGTACTCCGTTTTGGTTCTACTGACTTTAAGGCCAACGTTCTCCAGCCTTTGTCGCCATTCCTCCAGTCTGTCCTGGACCTCCTGGGCCTCTTCAGAAACCAGCACAATGTCATCGGCAAAGAGCATGCACCAAGGGGCCTCCTTCTGTATGTCCGATGTCAGAGCATCCATTATCATCAGAAAGAGGTAAGGACTAAGCGCTGAACCTTGGTGCAAACCCACAGCCACATTGAAGCTTGTAGTTGTCCCGGCTGCGGATCGGACGTGAGTACTGCATCTGCCGTACATGGTTTTAATCAACTGCAGGTATTTTCCAGGCACACCTTTGATCTTAAGGGCCCACCACAGAACCTCGCGAGGTATTCGGTCGTATGCCTTTTCGAGGTCAACGAACACCATGTGTAGATTTTTATGTGCACTCCTGTACTTTTCGCACATTTGGCGAATGGCAAAGATGGCGTCCGTTGTACCTCGACCTGGCATGAAACCAAACTGGTTCTGTGAAATTTCACATTCTTCTCGCAACCTTTTCTCTATGATCTTCTCCCAAACCTTCATACTATGTGACATTAACTTTATTCCTCGATAGTTGTTGCACTCTTGCACGTCCCCTTTGTTTTTAAAAATTGGTACCAGCAAACTGTTACACCAATCGTCAGGTATCGTTTCTTCGTGCAACAACTTATTGAAAAATAAAGTTAACCACTTCCTTCCCTCTGCTCTTACCAACTTCCAAACCTCCACTGGTATATCATCAGGTCCCACAGCTTTCCCTCTTTTCATACTATTTACTGCCCATTCTACTTCCTCTTCACTTATCTCCCTTACTAATCCTACGTTAATAGGGAAAAACCTTAAGATAAAAAAGTTAAAAACCGACTTGAAAAATAAATGATAAAATGCACTGACTTTTTATTCCTTCTTAAGGTTCCGTAGCTGAATGGCATAATCCCTTATAGTTTCGTCAAGTATGTATGTCTGTCTGTCTGTCCGTCTGTCTGTCTGTCCGTCTGTCTGTCCATCTGTATTGCGTAGCCACTTTCTTCTGAAACTATTATCAGAAGGTAAGTCAAAACTTGATAATATTAAACCGTTCTACGATTATCATAAAAACCGGCCAAGTGCTAGTCGGACTCGCGCACTGAGGGTTCCGTGCCAACTTTAACTGAATTAGAGATTCTTAATTCCACTTAACCCAAATACTTACCACAATATTTTGTTGACCGCATACATAACTTTGTTTTTCATAGTATTTGTATGAAGAACAAAGTTATGTTTGCGGTTAGTTAAAGATGTGCATTATCGCAAAAACTGATTGTTTGATTTTCCTCAAACCAATTTTAGTTGTAAGTATTAAGTAAGATCTACATTACGTATTTTTTTCAAAATTTACGCTCGCTTAGTTTAAAAGTTAGATGGGGTGGGACGCCCATTTTACGACTTTGGAAGCTCCTATCCCTGACACCGTGACACTTTTGGAGAAAATAGTTGTAGAAACCTCTGTGTCATTTTAAAAGACCTATCTATAGACACCCCACATGAATAGGTTTGACCAAAAAATTTTTTTTACGTTATAGTTTCATGTATGGGAGCCCCCCTTTAAATATTAATATTTTTTATTTTTTCTATAAGAATCGTAAAGCGGTTAACAGGATACATCTACCTACCAAGTTTCAACTGTGTAATGCTAATATGTAGTTTAAGAAAAAAGTGGCTGTGACATACGGACGGACCGACAGACAGACAGATAGACAGACTTGACGAAACTATAAGGGTTCCGTTTTTGCCATTCGGCTACGGAACCCTAAAAAGGGGTTCAAACATGGAACTGAAACCTATTTTTTTTAATAAAGCTTACGCGTTTGGGGTCATGATAAATAATGTCATTAATGAGGTTCTTCAAATCATTTTGTCTAAAATTGGTCTGAAGGAACGAGATCGAACTAGTACGAGTAGTTCGATCTACTGATATTAGTAAATCTAAAAACTGTTTGGTAATATATCATTTTAATGATTTTAAGTATCCCCCACCATTCGGAGTGTTAAAGGCACCTAGGGTTTCCTATCAACATTAGCACTGTTAAGTTTTGGATTGGATTTAGGTAAGTACTACTCCGAACTAAAATTAAAGATTGCATGTGGGTGCTCAACCGTTTAATATTTTTCGAAGCAATGTTGTTTTTTCATCAAAATGAAAGCAATAGGCGTGATCTTTCAACGCCAGGCGGCGTTAGGGCTCGAATCATTTGTTATTATTTCCCTCACGCGTCGAGTTTCCAAACAAATTGTATTGTAACTGACAATATGAGCGATTATTGTTCGATTTGATACAAATGCTGTATGGTATGCGAGATTTTTTCCATTAATATTCGAGCAAATTAGGTAACTATATGTATTCACGTAGGATTCACCGCTAGAAGGTATCACGGCTAGAATATAAAGTTTTCAAAACTTGACGAGTGTCAATCTTTTGACGTACGTATACTGGAGCCCTATTTTTGAATCACTCGCGTCAATATTACGAGTTATTTTCGTTTGCAAACGAGTTATCGTCGTTAATTTTAAATTCTTCTTACAACGAAAATCACTTGCCATCTTGAAGCGAGTGATTCAAAAATAGGGACCCTGATTATTTTAATCATTGAACTTATGTTTGGTACGTAACATAATAATGACATCATCTTCTACCTAACAGGAAAAGTTATAGTTTCAGTCAGAACTATAAGCAACTGTGTAGGGTCTGATTTCCGCAGTTTTAACTCCTCCCTACGTTGTAAGGTTAGTGGCCAGTTTGTGGGAGGTCAATCATTCGAATGCAGGTATTTGAACCAAACACCAACTGTTTCTGGGTAACTTATTCAATATGCTCAGAAACAAAAAGGTTTAGGTCTGCATTGAAACACACACTTATGACGTTAGTCCTATGCGACTGATCTGACATACTGAATTGGCATCTTATGAGCTAGAAGAAATTGATAAGAAGAAACAAATTAGTAGAACACATTGTGTATACGTTTAGGTACGGACAACAGCACGTCAAGGTAAACACTGCGGTATCTTATGCTGTTGTAATAAGGATTAATTTTCAACATAAATGTATAACCTGATGTGCTGGCGACTGTACTTTCAGTTATTTCTGCTACTCATCAAACTTCTGCTATATAAGATTATAATCTCTGTGTAGAACCTGGAAGGCTTTGTAGGTTGAATAGATTAGCGCTGGATAAACATTGTCGAAGCTTCAAGCCTTGAGTTCGAACTGGTCGAACTCGGGTTGAATACGTTATTGACAACAAAATATATAAAATGGTGGCTCATCCCCGCGTGGCGAGATGACAAGACCCGTGACTGGTGACGTATAGAAAGCGTATTGCCGATGACATGATCTATAAATCATATCGGCGATGGCCGGAGCCCGCCTGCGCCGCTTCCTTGTTTTTTGTCTGACTCCTAAACCGTTAGCGGGATAGAAGGGTGGCGACATGTGTTGCGTTACAGATACAATTTGTTTGCGATTATAAGTAACAATATCAACTTACGAGTTTCACTCGAAGGATTAATCTTGTTCCTTAAAAATATGGCTTAGATACAGTCTAAAGAAAAACACATTGAATTCAAGCTTTGTTCAACTGAAAAAGTTAAGTTATCTGAAGGTCTTACCTATAACCTTTCAGTTTCCTACTGTTACTGGGTATACGTTACGAATACTTCCTCTTCTGTTATCTGGAAGAAATTGATCTAAGCAAAAGACTGCCTAAATTGTATACAACTTCTTATTCAAGATTCTTGTTTGATTAACTATAATACTTATGTCATCATCATCATCATCTATTTTAAGAGCTAAGCTCTTGTCGGTGAAGTATTTTTCATTATTTATGCTCTTCCGCCATTTTCTTGACCTCTTGATACGACGCAACATTAAACTTTTGCTTTACTTGATGCATATCGCTTTTTCTTGGTCTTCTTCGCTTCCTTCTATTCTTCTCTCTATTATAGTTCTTGTGGTGAGCAATAAAGTGTTTTTTAGGGTTCCGTACCTCAAAAGGAAAAAACGGAACCCTTATAGGATCACTTTGTTGTCCGTCTGTCCGTCCGTCCGTCTGTCAAGACCCTTTTTCTCAGGAACGCGTGGAGGTATAAAGCTGAAATTTATATCAATTACTCAGGTCTACTGTCCCTTGAAGCTGTGAAAAAATCAAACTTCTAAGCCAACGCAATCAAAAGATACAGCCGTTTATGCCGCAAATTTTCGACACTTGCAAGGGAATCAAAACCTACAGGGTGCTTCCCGTGAACTCAGAATCTTGAAATTTGGTACGAAGCAACGTCTTATAGCATAGATAAAGGAAAAATTACGAAAACCATAAATTTTTAGTTACATCACATAATATATTGTTTTTTAATAATTTTAAACTTACTACCCATTTCCTCATAAACGCGTAGAGGTATTAAATTGAAATTCATACCAAATACTCAGGTCTATAATACCTTTAAGCTGTAAAAATCAAACTTCTATGTCAACGCAATCAAAAGAAACAGCAATTTAAGCTGCATATTTTGAAACTCGCAAGTACTCGCAAGGGAATCAAAACCTAAAGGGTACTTCCAGTCGACCTAGAATCTTAAAATTTGGCATGAAGCAACGTTTTATAGCACACATAAAGGAAAAATTCCGAAAACCTTAAATTTTATATATATATATAAAATTTTTAGTTACATTACAAAATATATACATAAATACCATAGTTATGACTCGATTGTCGTAATGAACGAACTTTGTAAACCTTGCAGGTTTGTACGGAACCCTCGGTGCACGAGTCCGACTCGCACTTAGCCGGTTTTTTCTTTCTATCGACCTATCGTAATCAAACACAAACTAGCTAAACCTCTCAACATGCTTACTCAGTGCACGATTAAGTCCAAAATCGGTGCGTTTATCCGTCACCACACCAGTCTACCGATCACAATATTCAAATATGCATTGCAGGCTTATTTGGATCCGTTTCACGCACCACCCGTTACTATTGAGTGGCAACATTTATCATCGGAATCCTATAAAAAGTAAACCGGAACTAATCCCGACCCCCGCCCCCGGCTAATCTGCATACGCCAAGGAAAATAATTTCACGCTCTCAACAACACTGATAAGATGCCCTTTTGTTGTGAATTCGGGGTACTGAATGGATTTTGTAACTGGGTTTTCTTGACACCGCGAGTTGTAGGGGACGTAATAAAAATTGCTGACACTCGGTTAGGCAGGTACTTACCCAGTGAAATTAACACCTTTGTTTGACTGATTTCGTATTTTTACTAGAGTACATAGTGTAACGCGTTATCAAAGAAATGTAGGTTTACCAGAACACTTTAAATAGTTTGCTCGTTTTAAGAAGCTACTGGAGGGCTACATTAATTTGGTTTTTTATGTAATAATAGGGTGCATCGCATATTTTTTATAAGAGCGTTCCGGATTATGTACGTACCTACTCTGTGATTCGTCAACAACATAAAAAGCCTCGGACTATACAGGAAAAAACTCCTTTTATTACAGCTGCTTATTCTAAGGTAGTTCCCAATATCGATTTAAAAGTTAAACTAGATAATGTCTAATCCTCTATTCGACGGGCAGGCAACGGCATCGATACTCGTATCGTAGGGTTTACGGCAAATGACATAAAGCTAATGCTAGCGCCTGGCCGACGTCGCACCGCGTTATTGATACACGGAAAAGATTTCTCTTTGATAGTTGCGGTCTGTACGTTTTGACGCCTCGTTTTATATGAGGGGTTAGTTATGGAATTTATCGATATCGATAAGCTAAATATTAGTTACTTCGGGTCGGTTCGATATTAGATGGTTGCCAGAATCGTCATAGCATTCATTAATGTGATGAAAGTTAAGTTTGTTGGAGGTAACCTTTGGAATTACTGAACCGAAATTATTAATTAAGTTTTTTTATTTCAATTCAATAGAGATACATTATTTTTGAGTGACAAATGTGTCTGTAATGTGAGTGAACCGTGTGAAGCTGAAGAAATGAATGACGAAAATCTCACAAAGTTACCTAGTTCTTATATTTTGTGGGTTAAGTAGAGACAAAAATACTAACCTTTCTTTGCGCATTAGGGATTGCTGACTCGTTTAACTTAAGTAATCATTTTATTTTATAATTACACTGTGAAACAATTTGCCAAAAGTAGGTATTGCGATTTCTTCTACTATTGATTAGTCGTCGATCATTGTCGTCGATAACGTCTCTACATTCATTTCATTTCTGTCAAGTGAGATTTATTATCAAATTACCTATTACTTGTTTATATTCGAATAAAATATCGATAGTAACTCTGTCGCAGCTTTACGCAGCATCATAAGGCAGCATAACATCCCCTCGCCACGTCACATTTATTGATGGACTTTGGAAGTTTTCAATATTACGGCTACTTTACATATCATACGGATACTTTTATTACGATTTTGCATTTGCCGCCTGATGGGAGGCTACATTTAGCCCCAGTGTGTGGTTGGTGACATTTGAGACATGAAAGTACAGTTCGAATAAAATAGCAAATACGAAGCAAAAATGCATTTCTTTTTTAGGGTTCCGTAGCCGAATGGCAAAAAACGGAACCCTTATAGTTTCGTCAAGTCTGTCTGTCTGTCTGTCTGTCTGTCTGTCTGTCTGTCTGTCTGTCTGTCTGTCTGTCCGGCCGTATGTCACAGCCACTTTATTCTGAAACTATAAGCATCACATAGCTGAAACTTGGTAGGTAGGTGTATTTTGTTCACCGCTTTCCGATTCAGATACAAAAAATAAGAAAAAATAATATTTAAGGGGGGCTCCCATACATGAAACTAAAACCTAAAATTTTTTTTTACTCAAACCTATGCGTGTGGGGTGTCTATGGATAGGTCTCTTAAAATGATGTTGAGGTTTCTAAAACCATTTTTACTAAAAGTGTAAGGTTTGAGATATAGACGCTTCCAAAGTGGTAAAATGGGCGTCCCCCCCCTCTAACTTAAAAAAAATATATATTGTAGATCTCAACAAAAACTTGCAACGAAAATTGGTTTGAAGGAGATCGAACCAGTAGTTTTTGAGATATTGCACATTTATATCAACCGCAAATATAACTTTGTCTTTCATACAAACACTATGAAAAACAAAGTTATTTTTGCTGTCGCAATATATTGTGATGTTTTCGTTAAGTGAAAGTAAGTGGACCCTGAATTCAGTTAAGGGTGGCACGGAACCCTCAGTGCGCGGGTCCGACACGCACTTAACCGGTTTTATTTTATCAGTAGTTGACTGTATTGTATTAGCTTATGTCTAAAGTTAAGAACGATTGTGAACATTTTATTTAGTTATACTTAATTACACATAAACAAAACAAAAGCAAAACAAGATGCTTTGTCCAATGACCTATGTCTAGCAATGGTCATCTTGTATAAAGCAAACTTTAATAAAAATCTATGAATTTTCTCCAAAACTTAATAGAATTACCTACAACTAGTTCTAACTCTTTATTTACATTGACTTTTCTACTTTTTCTAATTATACTTAAAACCTACTTAAATAATCTACGTAATAGCTTGAGCAGAAAATAGCGATAACCGTAGAATGATATCTTTCTTTGTAACATTCCTCATATTTTTTCATCCACTCCGCGGGGCCACAGCAACCGTACGTCATTTTTATGTGGGCACTTTTCGACGTTATATTCCTTTCTATTGTCGCATAGGTGCTCGAGGGATAAGGGCCTTAATATACGATTATCGGTGGCACTCACTATTGTGCTTGACCTGCTTGTGAGTTATTGGCCTTATCGCGAACGATAGCTCAATTTAGAGATTCTTTCACGGCTTATGGAAGAAGTCGACGCGGTTTTACGACTATGAATCTGTAAAAATCTCTAATCTTTAGTTTATTGATAAGCGGGGTGTGAAATAAGACTATAGTTTAAATACATGCACATGACCTTATTGTAACTAGCTCCCTCAGATACCCGGAGCGCAGGAGCTTTACTTAGGAAGTAAAGGCTCCTTACTGCTACTCAATGTTCTAATTTGAAATGTAATGGATTTACACAAAAAAAAAACATCTTAAATCAGAAGAATACAGTAGTACAAGACACGGTTGGGCGATATGATGAGCGTCCACAAAAACAGTCGGCCATAACGGGCAAGAAACTCACAAGTCGCAAGTTCTTAAAAAATATCCTTATCCAGAGAACACATAAAAAGCAGACATCGTTTTTCTTTTAAAAAACTCTCTCATTTGCCTATCAATAGTGGTTGAGGCAGATCTGACCGTAATAAATGTCATACTTTATGGCTCTTAGGAAAAAATGCAAGGGAGCCATTTTACATTTTAGCCGGTGACCGGGGAACGCTATGTCGAATTACGCATCTCGAGTAGCCATTTCCCAGTGGATTTAAAATGTTCTTATACTATTTGCCAGCCGTCGGCTTTTTACGAGTGGGTGTTACGTTGTTTGTGATGTGATATGTGGACTACCCTAAAGCATAGTGAAACTTTTGAAATACTTACAAGCACAGTACGATTCGGGTGTATGCAGAAATCATGCAATTTCTTGCTTGAGATCAAATTAATAAATATAAATAAATATTGGACATTGCTCTGATTCCAAACTAAGCAGCTAATATACCTGCTTGTGTTATGGAAGTCAGAAACAGCGGTGGTACAACAACACCGAGACCCGAGACAATATAGAAAATTACGATTTCTGCATTGCCCGACCGGGAATCGAACCTGGAACTTCAGAACGGTGACGCCTTGAAACCCAGCGTGCTTTGCCACGATACTACGGAGGTCATCAAATATTCTTTCGTCGTCTTAAGTATGTACCTAATTAAGCTGTTTAATTAGTAAGAAAGGTAAAGCTGTGCTTTATTTTATTTCCTTGAAGAAGCTCTAATAATAAGCTTTTGCTTTTTAATCTTTATTGCGCTGTGCTCTTTCAAAGCTTAGCTATCCTATGTATCTTCTATTTATTTTATCAGGTTTATGAGAGCAAGAACTTAGTTCCTGTTTTGACGTAGTGTAATAATTGAATTTCCGTGCTGATACTGATCTTATCTCTAATCAGATTATTTATATGAGCTCAGCCCTGAAACGGCGCATCGCTATCGCATCAGATTAGGCGCTACCATTGTTGGTCTAATGAGATTACTCATGTATGATGCAAAACACCGGGCGTCTGAAATTCGCTAAAATGCACGCTATGATGCGCCGGATTAGAATGCGGTGTGCGATCCAGGTCGCGACATTAACCAAAATTGGCTTAGTGCACGTGGAGATCACAGCCTTAGAATGCTAATGCTGAATTGGTTATGTGCATAAATGTAATCACGATTTCAAAGGATTGTTTTCTGTCTATGATATAGTATCTTCATAGACTGATGTATTAAGAGCATAAGCTGGTGCCCACTTAATTGAGGTCATAGACAGACTGATAGTAATTTTTGACAAGTATTAGGTCTTAATGTGACTACTATGACAACTATGATGGAATTGTATACAGATAAAATGTATAATTAAATTAGAGCCTGTAATCCAACTATATATTTAATAACTTTCCATGTAATAATATTATTTTCTTTGCTAACTCAAATTCTACTTAATCTTAGTTTGAAGCCATCTTAACACGTTCCGGGACACTACTCCAGACATAATAGATGTTTTATTGTTTTTACGCCTGTAGGCGTTCACTGCCCCGGAACGTGTTAAATATTGTCACAATATTACTAAATTAAACAACAATTGTACGACTAACATCAAGACGAAAGGGACTGGTGGCTACGATACAGAGAATCCTAAAGTGGGAGCCAGTGTACTAATTAAATAATTTTATACTTTTTGTTAAATACATTTATCTCAGCTATTTATATTAACATTTTGGAAGAAAAATTGAATGTAGGGTACCAAAAAGCTATCTTTTTCCGTCTCGTGAAAACATTATACTGTCACGAAGTTCAAACCAGCTACTTCTTTCAGCTTATTCGCAACAGACATCACAGTAGCATTCCCGTATTATCCCTGGATCGGTGTGATCAATCAAAGTGTTAAGCATCCCCTCACCGGGCGCCAAGATATTTGAATGAATCTGTGCGTACGTGGCTATCCGATAGGCGAGCGCATTAAATACTTCGCCAAACCCGCCGTGCAGATTTTGAATTTGGATCAACTTAATTCGCAATTTTTTAGGGGTTTCATGAAGATTCGGGACGTCAAATTGCCTTTGATGCCCTTTTCGTTGTTGGTTTAAACAAAACGATACCCCCAGCTAGAACAAAAACCGGTTAAGTGCGTGTCGGACCCGCGCACTGAGGGTTCCGTGCCACCCTTAACTGAATTCAGGATCCACTTACTTTCTCTTAACGAAAACATCACAATAAATTGCGACGGCAAAAATAACTTTGTTTTTCATAGTGTTTGTATGAAAGACAAAGTTATATTTGCAGTTGATAAAAATGTGCAATATCTCAAAAACTACTGGTTCGATCTCCTTCAAACCAATTTTCGTTGCAAGTTTTTGTTGAGATCTACATCATATATTTTTTTCAAAATTTTCACTTTCTTAGTTCAAAAGTTAGATGGGGGGGGACGCCCATTTTACCCCTTTGGAAGCGTCTATATCTCAAACCTTAGACTTTAAGAAAAAATAGTTTTAGAAACCTCAACATCATTTTCAAAGACCTATCCATTGACACCCCACACGCATAGGTTTGATTAAAAAAAAATTTTTAGGTTTTAGTTTCATGTATGGGAGCCCCCTCTTAAATATTATTTTTTCTTACTTTTTGTATCTGAATCGGAAAGCGGTGAACAAAACACACCTACCTGCCAAGTTTCAGATATGTGATGCTTATAGTTTCAGAATAAATTGGCTGTGACATACGGACGGACAGACAGACAGACAGACAGACAGACAGACTTGACGAAACTATAAGGGTTCCGTTTTTTGCCATTCGGCTACGGAACCCTAAAAATTACAGCATATTCTACTAATCATAACAGCACCATGGTGTTGGTATCAGGCATTCAGATCAATCCTTGCTTGCATTATTTTAAAAGAAAATGTACCAAGTAAACTAAGTGAAAAGGATGGACTGATGAAGTTGTATGTACATAATTGAATGGAACTGTAATCAAATAATCAATATGCATAATTCCTGATTATTATCAATTAAATCAAAATTAATTATCTAGTACATTATTCTAAGACAGTATATAAATCTCAGAAAGATTTTGCACAGAACAGCATTTACGAGTCTACTACTCGTATAATTGGGCCGTGACCTATTTTACCTCGGGGTCATGACCCCGGGCTGAGAAACAATAAACTTAAGCGTTACGTAGACGTCGAGTAACCGACTGTATTATTGATGGATAATATTAATCACTTGAGTCCGTAATTAAGGATTAAGACTTGTAAAAAGTAGGTATAACTTGTAAAATTTGAGTTGCATTGATTTCTTGACATTAATTTCATTTGTATTTTCGAGATGGAGCGCTTTGCTACGAATGCTACGAACTCATGTTCAGTGCTACGATGAACTACGATTGTACTTGTATTATAGTGAGCTTTTAGACCCCGTGCAGACTGCAGACTCTTTGTCGGCCGATAGTTTTCTCGGCTTCGAATTTGTATCGATACGGGGTCGTAATGTGCGTACTTGCATACTTATACATTCATAAACCACGAACAAATTTCATGCCCATAGTTCATGCCACATGAACTGACGCCACTTGTCGTCAACTTATACAAACGGTGTCATATTCGAAATTTAAATTTTAAGGAACACGTCACTATCTTATCGTCTTATTTGCGACCCGTTTTTTGCTTAGCATAGCTTCTCTATACGTAGTAATCACTGACATCTTCATACTGTTTAAAAATCTGACTAAACTAGCGACCGATAAAAAGCCTGCAGTATGCGCGGGGCTTTAAAGCTCTATTCTGATTTTTTAATTATACCAGCTTATCTAAGTAGAGTTCAAAATATAAACCTCAGCAAGGTTGACACAATCTTATTGTAAGCACCTTACTAGATATTCTCGAAAATCATTTTGTAACTTAGTCATTAATTTGTGCAATGTAAAATTTAATTGTTATCGACATGAAATGAACTAGCAAAACGTGCAAAATACACCTCGTTTTATTTATTCTACGTACGCACAATATTTGAGTGTGACAGAGACGGAATATGGGATTACTCGATGAAGCTTATTGGCTCGCCGTGACGGATTGATGGATCGCGGATTGTAATAAAATGCTTTACGCAAATATGCGTTTGAATAAAATTGATCATTGCGAGGGACGCTGCGGCTGCCGACTTGAGATAGGCACGTACTGCAAATAACCACGCATTTTTACATCGTTTTTCTTTGGGATGGATTCAAGACAGCTACGTTTTTGGTATACGTTCGAGTTGGATGTTGATTACAGTTCTAGAGGCAGCAAATCAGATGCTTACTGATTTGTTAACCTCATCGCTCTTTTATGACATCGGTCACATGTGGTTTTGTATATAAATATACCCTAATTGATCTCTATACCTACGTACATTAAAATTTAATAAATATTCTGGTCGTTTTTTTAATCCGTCTGTACCTAAAAATGAATAAAATGCCACTGAAACTTGCATACCTACTTCCGTAACTCTACCTACTGCTGTGTATAGATTGTGCGAAACCTTATTACTTGAAGACCACCAGTTGGCTACATAATAAAAATTATGACATATAGCCCCACACCCATAGCGAAAATAAAAGCTTACTACGTAAACCTCTACTATCAAAGGAGTAAGTAAGGTACGAGTACACATTACCCATCGTAGAATTACGCGCACTTCTGAAAGGCTTGAGGAGATTAGGCAGAGGCTACAATATTTGCCGGCGGCGGGTGCGGGCGCCGATAAAAATGTTCTATTTATTACGCAGTGGCACATTCAGATCGCGTCACGGCTGACATCCGAGTTCGCGGCAAATCTAAACATAGGTAGGGTTGCCCCAAGAATATCACAAATATATTACAAAAAAATACAAAAAAGCTTGCACCAGATTTACCAGAAGACTAAGGACGAACTATTAAAAAAATATACCTTCGTTAGGGAATGCTGACTGAATGACATTTATTTAAAATTAGTCAGTAAATAAGTACCATGATACGGTTGTAAGCCTGGTAGGTACTTATTATTATTTTCGGAATAAAGGGGTATAAATGCGTTTTCTCAATATCACATTATTCAGTTAAGACACTTAGTATGGTAAGAAGTCATGCTAAATAGTTTTATTATTAATTATTTTCAAAAACGTTTCGATGGAAATCTTTTTAAGCATCTAAAATCTAAAGAACTGTCCTACCTTATCAACGAAGTACCAGCCAAGTGACACTTTTTACGAAGAGCTTCAGCTACTTATTCTAGTACTGATATTATTACCTATTTGACTGATAGAGATATTTTCTCCTATATTTTTTTACTATTGTGTAAGTGAGATAGTGCCAACCCTGACTACATCCGTAGCGAGACGACGCATCACGCCTCACGCGCTGTCAATGCGTGCGGAGTCAATACGCGTGAGTTCGAATAATTTTTCATTTATCCCATTATGACGTGTCAACCCACAGTCACCACCGCAACAGTGTGTTATCAGCTTAAGTACAAGACGACTAAGGGTGGTTGCAATGCTTCAAGGTGATAAATAATATACTCAGTGAATTATGTTTTCCATCGGATAATCAAATAATTTGATAGTATAATTTTTGATATTTAAATCTGTACAATTTGGTTCGTACATTCTGCTTTTTCCTACTGATAATCGAATTCAGAACCAACCTTCATCGATCGTGAAATAAAGTTCTCAAGTTACTAAAGGGCTTGTTTCACCATCGACATAATATGAGCTTAACCAACGAATAATTCAAATATGGAATGTCATTTCGTATGATGTAACTATTGAACAGATAACTTTAATAAGAACTTATTAGGAACATTGTGAGACAGACCGTAAATCTGTTATTTGGCATAAGATCATTACAAAAAATATTTAAATTTAAAAATGACAGGGAGCTATCGGGCTGTATAGGACACAAGTCCCTAAAATAGTGCAACTAGATAGTCTTATACATATTTTTGGCAATGTCACAACCCACCACATCTAACGGCTTTGTGAAAGATCTAGGGTGCGCAGACTATTCAGGGTAAAAAGTAACATTCACAGGTGCGGTCAGCGGCAGCCAAGCCGCCGCAAAATCAAAAGAGCTTTGACTTCAAAGGGCGGAATTACTGCCGACAGTGGCAACACTGGACCTGATTCTCGGTATGCAACGTCTGAAATCAAAACTATTTGTCTCTCTTGTAAATAAATGAAAAGTGAGAGAAAACAATGATTAAGAAACGCCAATCTAAACAGCTGTCAGTTGCTTAGTAAATTACAATTTTTTGCGTAGCTTAGAATAGTCCATAGACAATTCAGGGGGACCTCCGATGTTCCCGCTTAATTGTCTATAGATTCTCCACTAGAATAGAATCTGCATCAATCAGCGCTGTACGGTCGAACTGGACGAAGATGGAAAAAAAACACTATGGATTCCTAAATTTTCATAGTACTTAACTGACATTTGTTGAGGTTGACGGTTGTTCAGCATTGTAGTCTGTCCCTTTTCATTTAATTAAAAGAGAAAGAGACACATTCTCAAGCTGTTGACTGGTAGAGAAAATCCTAAGGTATTAAGTCTGCTTGTACAATTTACAGTGACATAAAGTTTAAATATACAAATGTACTTTATTTTGAGATGATGAGCACGAACATTTGTACCTAAGTCATGGATGTTATATGTATTCAAGTATTTATGGGAGACGCCCCCGTCATAATCTTTGTCTGGTACTTCGTAACACAAGGAAGATAATTCCTTACCACGAAACCAGACAATTGGTGTGTTGTCTGGCGCATATTTATATTTATTTATTTATTTTAGTCCGTGAACTCCGAGAATTGGGCCCACTGAGGAGTGTGCAAAATAAATGCGCCAACGACACATTACACAGCCACTGAATCAAAACACAGACTGAGCGTGAAGTGATGGAAACTAGAAAAAGTAATAAAAGGCGCCCTTTGGTACAAGTGTGGGACCTATTCTGGGTACTTCAGATAGACGTCCAAGGCTTACTTGACCTAGCCTGGAGTTAGTTATAGGGTAAGTAATATAATGCTGCTATAAAATATCTTGAAGTGTAGGAAGACTTATTTTAATTCAGATTCTGTGGATCAGGTTCACCTGACCTAGTTCGATGCTGTTAGTTAAATGGATAAGTGAATAGAATACTGCTACATAACTGTATACTGCTAATTATACTGCTAAATAATATCATATAAAATTATATTAAAATTATATATCATATATATATATCAATAAAATTCTGTTTCTTAATTTATACAGCGTGTGGCCTGTAATAGTAGCAAAAAAAAATAATCAATGAAATAATATAGTAATAATCAATTTAAACTACAGAGTATTCGTAGTTACCTTGACCTGATCATAGTGCTCCAAAATGCTTTAACTATAAGATATAGTAATCCAAAGTTATAATCTCAAGTCAATGTTTATCAAAATCGCTAACTCGTTGTAGTAAATGACAATGTCAAGTTCTATGACTGGACTCATTTGTTTGCAATACTTTGCTGGTTCGATTTATTTTGTTAGAAAAGAACAATAAAAATATTTTTCAATTTAATAAATTAATAGCATTTAATATGGATTACTCGTCACATAAAGGGCCTAATTTTAATTTATTGCTCCTATTACAGGTCATACCCTGTATAACCTACATTTAATTCGCTTCTTATTAGCATAGAGAGATAACTCTGTAAAACGTGGTACGTAATTCTTATAAATAAAAATTAAACTAATAATTACTGAACTACTCTGACACATTTAAAAGTATAGTATTGTCATTCAACAATGATTAAATCGATTTCTTTTGTTTTCTGCAATATATTTTTTAATTGTCCATAGAAGCCATTTGAATCTTATCTTATGGTTATGTTGTATCAGACTCTACACTGTGTAGCATCTATAAAATAGCTTTGCCCACAGTTCACACAGCCAGAATAAGGTTCCGCGGCGCGTTGAAGACCATGTCAATATTGGATCTCGTTTGCAGGGAGAGAAGTATGACTTTAACATCAAAAGCGCCGTTTGAAAGCTGCCACTCGACACCTCCGGGAGTTGAACCCGGGACGCCGCAAACACCGCTAAATGGATTGCTCAACGCGACAGCTCTATCTCTGTGGTATTAAAAACACCGTCTGATTTAGACTCTGTATACTTAATAGTCCCTCTGTGAATGGTGAATCAGCTGACTTTGAATCACATCCTACCCATCACTATCTTTCTGCATGACCTGAGGGTATGAATGGGAGAGATTGCTTTACACTGTTTTTTGTGCAATAGAGTTTTTAACAAATAAAATAAATGAATTTAAGGCGGAAGTCTTTTCATTGACTATACATATACTACGAGTAAACGACTAAATGTATTATCAGCATTGTTGTCTGCAGAACCCTAATATTGTTTCACAAAAATTGTGTCTTGTGACACTAACTAAAGGCCTGTATCAACATAAAAAATAGCACTAACCAACGAATAAGTAATTCAAGGAATTCATTCAATATTTCGTAAGTATGACGATTGGACAGATACCGTTAAACCTAACCTTTTAGGATATTGTTTTTATTGTTGTTTTATAGAGTTTTGTCACTATACAAATTTAATAATATAAATTGCACTTGTACAAAGCAACTGTGACTCTGTGACAGACGAGGAATTGAACCCGGTGTCCTACGCTATCCGGGCGTATGCCTATACGTTGCTTTTTACAAGTGTAACTAATTTATACCTATAAGATATTGAATATGTTAGACTTTCATATTCAATTATTACCTCTAAATTACGTATTTCACCTCAGCGTTTTCTTATTGCGATTAAATAAGAACTTATATATATATCTCACTCACGTCTTATTGGAGTTATCGATAGTACAATGTTCATTATACTAAAGCATTTGGCTTACCTGTATTTTGGTAAGTACTGGCAATGATTCTCAATAAATCATGGCTTCAATTGTAGAGTTCACTCCAGCAGAGCACTTGAGGCATAGAGTGTTTTGAATTGCAGCAAAAAAAAAACAACTGAAATTATCATACAGCCCACAGTAAACAACTATGAAATCTAACCTTACTGTAGAGATGGTTCTTGGTAGAGCAGACTCGACTGAGGGCTGACTGAAGGCTTTCAGCCTTTGAGCGAGCAGACCCTTTCAATCCCGCCATGGCGGCCGCGACTATGGTCAACTTCGGTTATTTTTCAGAACAAAAGCCTTGTGCCACTAGTACTTATGATACGACTCTACAAAGGGCGAACGTCATAGTTTTCTAAGGTACGAGTAAGCAAATATATTGTGATAAAAAAAAATCTTGGGCACAAAAAAAAATTAGGATTTTTTGCAATTGTACAAAGCTGGCTGCGTGGATACAATCTTGTCCTACTAGTATTTACACTTATTTCTAAGATTCACTTCTCTATCTTTTTTTAACCTAAATGCTAGATATTTGACTGCAATAATGAATAATATACAATAACAAGCGTAACAGCCTATTCATTATTTTTTTTAAAATACATATGTACTTTATCAATGAAAATATTATTCCACGAGGCAAGTTTTGGCTGTTATTAATTCGAAAAAAAAAATCACAAATAATTTTGGAATCGTCTCGTTTCCTTTTAACATTTTCACGTAGGATTACTCCAGCACAGTGGATGCTGATGGCAAAGTTACGGGCTTAATATAAAAATAAAGTTTAACGACCGATGCAGACTGCAGCGGACTCGAATGCTGAGCCCGATTTATTGCGAGCGAAACACCATTTATTTCCGATACTTTTTGCGGCCTATCCAATGATACTTTTTTTTTTAACAATTTTTAGTTACTGGCCGAATATGATGTCGGGTCACGCGTGTGTAACCCTAAATATAATACCACCTATTCACACTACTTTAGTAAGTTTTTGAATTTGTGTATTATAAAGGTTAAAATTTCCCATGATCTAATGTGCTATGAAAAGAACATTAATTTTAGACTACTGGGGCTTGGCCCACTAAAGCTTCCTTATGTTATTTTAGCACAGTTGTAATTCCAATTGCATTTGTAAATCTTGTTTTAATCATGAAGATTCAAACGAAGCGCAGATAACTAAGGTTGAGTGCGGCTAATTTGTTTGTTTGATGATAATAAAGTAAGTAAGTACCTACCCAGTAAGAAGCAGAGATTTGAGATTACCCGCCAGCTAAAATATTCCGCGCATTATGTAGCCCACTGCTTTATTAAGGCGAATTGATACCAATAGACGAGTGGCTATTAGAAATAAGAAATCATATAAAATAATAAAATTATTTTAACAGTATACCAAAAGAAAACAAACTGTTTTGTGCAATAATAATAAAGTTGTCAGACATTCCATTTCACACTAGCGTGTGTCACGCACGCCTGTTTGTAGACCTGTCTAATCTTGGACGAAGATAAAACAATAAATCAATTACTAACCAGCATTAAATTAAGCAACACGAAATCGTCTTTTCTATTGAATAAGTCATACTTTTCTTAAATACACATAGAAATAATGAAAATTAAATTCATAATCTAACGTCCTTATTTTTACTATTGGAAAATCTACCACTGGTTTTTAATACTTCGTGTATATATTCGTCTTAAGTTGTTTGTCTACACATGTATGAAAAGATTTTCAAGACATTATGAATTAGTATTTCAGTAAATAGAGATAAGAGTGTTCTTTGTTCGTAATTCCTCTCGTGTTGTGGTGACATGTCATTTTATCTTTGAAATATGATGGATAATGATTGCTGTGGGATGTTTCCTATCTAAGTAATCTTGATCCGTATGTACTTGTGTTTAATAAAAAAAAATATTACTTTCAAGCAACTACCTTCCAAATGTAAATCTATTTTTAATAAGTAATTAGTTGAGATCCTTTTATTTATTAATTCTTGTGTTGTAAGTTTTGCAATATGTATTTTTATTTACGTTTACTTTATAACTTATCTATTATTGAAAAAATATTGGTTTTGTTAAAAAAACAGTATTAAATAATTTGTACTGAACAAAGAACATTTGTCTTTCTTTGTCAAGAATATGTACAAGTAGCACCTACTCACATCAACGGTGCTTTGTCTTAATAACTCTTGAAGCAAGTAAATACACTTTTAAAAATATCTCAAGAAAGCTGAATAATGCATTGACAAGAAACTACAATATTGTTTCTTATGTGAGAGCTATTTTATAAAAGTAACAATGAACGTTGGTTACAGCTTTGTCCTTTCAGACGATAGATGTCAATGCGTGTAATATGTTCTTTATCGTTAATGCAACAAGATTGAAATTAGCTTGTGATTTTCTGTGATGTGTGCGGGATAACTTGGTGTGTGTGACGGGATGTATTGAAGTAGCTTTTACGTGGCTGAATGCCATTGAGATGGGTATTGTTTCAACACTTGCATCCCTTTGTTTTTTTTAAAGGAAGCATTCATAAGTATGCATTATTTTAGTTAAAACAAAGCAACGTTTACTAATATATTTTTTCTTTAGGACTCTAATTTCTGTTCACAATGACTCAAAACGTTGTATGGTTTAAACGAGTTTTTTTCTAGTGCAGAGTAAATATGTAATGAAAACTGGGTTTCACAAGCTCATATCAATTGCACAATCTAAGTATAAAGTAAGAAAAGAGAAAAACACTGGCATGTAATCAAAATCACTATATTCATGGTGGTATTTCAAAACCCTCTCTACGATGAACAATTTGTAAGATAATTTGTAAATGTATAATTTGTAGTATCTATTGAGAAGCCCCAGATAATAGTATAATACTTTAAGATCAGTACTTAAGTAACTTATAATCTTTATTTAAATTAATTCGAAGAAATAGGTATACCACCATAATTATAACTGATACATTTATACAGCACCTACCCAAAATGTACCTACTTATCACAAAATGGTCGATAGTCACATTCATTCAATACAGTACATACACTTGAGGTTTTTGTGTATTTTATTTAACAGAACCATTAAACATTGTTAGTTAATTTTACTTTTTAGGTAAAAGCCTACCTACCTACTATTTATTATACCTACTACCTACGTATTTATGAGTACATATTTCTTATGATTTAATAAATATTAATTTAATTTTGTTTTTTTTAGTTCCTTACTTGACATTTCAAATAATTTTCAAATTCACGATTCATTAAGTGTGCATAAACTTTAGTCAAAAAGTAAAATTCCAAACTTTCATTTGTTAATTCCCTAATGAAAACCAAGACTTGTTAAATTACCAGAATAATAATCTGACTCTACAAATATTATGCCACATCAAAGTACCAATATAAGTAGGTAGGTAGGTACTAAGTATTTCATTCGAGGTAAATACTAAAATACATATTATTTAGAAATAGAAACGGTTTTATAAATAATACTTACATTTTATTTATCATCATTTATCATATCAATTAACTTCAAAATTTTAAATGTCCTTTCTAAGGAACATAATAATATCATCTTACTCAGTTTATTTTATTTCAGCTAATATTAATATTAGAATAGGTAATAAATTTAGTAACAAGTTGAATTTATGAATGAGAAGCATTATTAATTCTGTTTTGTTGAATCACTCTAAAACTTTGACTCACCCTAGTAACCTACTTAAATTACAGTAGGACCTAATTACAAAGTTTGTGCAAGGTTATCTGGTTGATCAGACTTACCTACCCTAAAGATGTAATAAAACAAGAATATTAAGAGTAAGTAATTTAAAGGGCAATAACTTTAATTAAAAACTTTCTGCATAGTTTGACCTGTTTCCGTGACGTAGTAAGAGTACAAACTTAAGTAATCAGTCAGTTGTACTCAGCTGTCCGTAGTACGCGTGACGCGTCGCAGCGGCGAGCGCGGCCGCGGCGGCATCTAGGCTCATATTGATTGCCGGTGACATTCTTATCAATACACCCCCGGCCGCGCGGCCGCTCCACACAACACCCAAAAGAAACAGAAACGTTTCTTCGCGCGCTCGGATCGCAACGCAACGAAAAAAGGGCGGAGACTCCGCGACGGCGTCGGCGCCCAATCAAATTAAACTCTGAACGCCAGCGGACCAATGGGACGCGAGCGCCGGGGCGGGCGCGCGCACGCGGCCGCGCCCTCGTTTTCCTCCGGCTTTTTATTTATTGTTGCGCGGAACAGCGCGCGCGACGGGCGTGTGATGCGCGCGTAGTCAGATCTCTCGAGCATGGAGTCCGCCGTGGACTCAGCGTCGACCGCGAGCGAGGTGAGCGGCTCCTCCGGGGGCTCGCCGAGGGTGAAGGCAGCGTCTCCAGCCCGGGCGCTGAGCCCGCCACAACTTCTGGCGCCGAGGATGCCACTGCCGCCGCCAGGCCTCGGCCTGCTGGGCTCCCTGCAGATGATGCACCACTCACCCCTCGAGCTGATGGCGGCGGCCCACCACCACGGCCCGCCGCGCTACGGGAGCCCGCCACCCATCTCTACCTCCGACCCATCGGCCAACGAGTGCAAGCTGGTAGACTATCGTGGTCAAAAAGTTGCCGCGTTTATAATTCAAGGTGACACCATGCTATGCCTGCCGCAGGCTTTCGAACTGTTCTTGAAGCACCTCGTCGGTGGACTGCACACTGTGTATACGAAACTAAAGAGACTGGACATAGTGCCACTGGTGTGCAATGTGGAACAGGTGCGCATCCTGCGCGGGCTGGGCGCCATTCAGCCGGGCGTCAACCGGTGCAAGCTGCTCTCCTGCAAGGATTTCGACGTGCTCTACAGGGACTGCACTACAGCAAGGTACGTTTTGCTAACAACAACAAATACCCATACTTTGACGTGTATGTGTTCCGTTTGATCAGTTCTGTTACCTACTACGACTCTATATAATTTCTATTCCGACGCAAATCAAACTGGGTGTTACATTAACTTTTTAATTTTTTTTAACTTATTTTGTGGCTTTGTCTGTGATATTTTTATTACTGTAGTTTTATTTACACGATTACTTTTTATTCGTATATATTATTGTTAGAATTTTTAAACAGGTGTTATTTGTGACTTTGTCACATTGAAATAACTATTATTTATATTTGCAAATTCTAATTAAACTTAATTGGGATTTTACTACCTGCCACAAGACGAGGAAGGAGACTAGCGGGTCATCAAGTAAGAGCGTGAGTTTACTGCTCTGCAGGGAGAGCCGAGCGCGCCATTAATTTTTCACATTTTAATACGCGCCAAATATTTCCACCGGGTTAAATATTCAAGTGAGCTTCGGCGACGGAAGGGTTAAATCTCTGTTAATTAGCGGCCAACTCGTAAATTTTTAAATAGTAATTTTTACAAACGCTAAAGTTAGATTAAAAAATCTTGTTTTGTTGTGGGAGCGCGTCGAGCGCCGTAGGCCTATATCGCGGTGCTCGAATGCGATTTTAAAAATGTAATGTCCGCGGAAGTGCGCGCTGGGGACGCGTAAACTCTAATTTTTTTCACATTTTGATGCTTTGTGTTTGTACGTTTAACGCGTGTTTATTGGCGAGCGGAAACGTTTGGGCCAGGCTCTGCCCGCTTGAATCGTCTGACTCATATTTTTGTTTGACTTCATGAAATCACGGCTCATTATCGCAGAGGCACATGTTATATTTATGATGTCATCTATTTTTTACATAACCTTGGGTTTTTTTGATAATTAAATATGTACAGTGGAACATGAACAGATTGAAAAATATTAGTATTTTTTGTTGGAGATAGTAGGTTTACTTACTTTTTTACACTTGCAACATTAAGCAGTAAAAAATAAAATGTAATCGTTTGAGTGTATGTCCTTTGTACTGAACCTAAAATATTTTTACTTAATATTTATTTGTTTTAAGATTTTTCAAGTTAAATTACTTGTAATTAAAAATCACGCCCTTTTTCCAATGCCTACATTGTTTAAAAATTGATATTAAAAAGTCAAAACCATAATATAATTTGAATCCCTGTTTTGTACTTAATAAAAAACGTACATTAGTGTTGTAATAAATATTAAAAATGTATCTCCAATAATATTGTATCAGTTGTAAAGAAAAAAACATTGAGATCCCGGCGGTCGTTCGATCAAGCTAATATGTATTGGCATTTTTCCGCCGTTGCGATTCCGCTAATGCCATCAAGACAGTGTTCCTTTTGTTATTTTTTTCGAGTCAAGTAGGTAGATATCCGTATTTGTTATCTGAATGATTTCAAGAAATGTTTCTTAGTAATATGTTTTGGGTTCGAATATGCAACTGATGACTGCGAAAGATGTTTCCCAAATAAATTGTGCAAAAACATTATAGGTATTTAACAACAAATACTTATTTCTATTTGTTTGTATACTCTTTTTTATTAAGCTGAATATACATGATTTATTACTTAATAGTTATTTGTTTTTTTATTTATTAATGCAGTTATTTATTTTATCTAGTTTTGTTTTTCATATTTTAGTGTGAGGATATTTAACATAAAATTTCAATTTAAAGTTTTTAAAATGGCATAGAAGCAATCGTCAAGAGGTCTTAATTAAAAATATAGACTTTTCTAAAGTTTCATTAAATTTAACTCGTTTTGCAAAAGGATAATAATAAAACCGCCGCGCGCGCCGCTTCGTAACCAAGTGACGCACTAGGAAATGCGATATTTTTCAAAAACTGAACGCCCGCATTACAAAACGCTGTGTAAATAAATAGGAGGACGCTCCTTTTCACGCTTCAATAATTGCTCGACAGCAGATAAACGAGTGAGGATCGGGTTACCGGCCGAGCTGAGAACGAACGGGCTGGTGTGACTGACTTATTTCTCTAACTCTTTTATTAGTCAACATAATAATATGCAGCTTGCATTTGCCTGTAATTTTATTACTACCATCCTTACATACTTCAACATTTACATACACGACTACATTGTTGTATGTAGAGAACGGTTTTGCTTTGCCACAACTTTACAATGAGCGATCTAAACGTTTAATCGAATTAGCTAAATCAATCGTACTTTAATAACTCTTGATAAATTTTATGTTCTTTATAAAGGACAAAAATGTTTTGTTCCTTAGAGAGAACTGATTGCAATTATTTAATTGTAAGAAATGATGACATCTATCAAAGTTTTTTCGAATCGATGGTAGGTAAGTACAGACAGGGTTCCGTCCATTGTCTCTGCTACAAAAAGCGATGTTCAATTACGGAGGTCATCAACACGACTTTTTATGGAATTTTCAGTTTTACGACTCATTTTGATGGTCCGCCTTCAAACGGAGTGATATTTTGTAAATAAACAAAGCACTGAAATAACTGCCTCATTACCTTTGTAGAGCCGGTAGGTGTGTCGGAACTTCGGCACATTTTTTGTGTTTCCAGTTTCAAACTTAGGCGTTAAACACACTACGCGATTGGGGTTGTTGGTGGCGCCTTTGAAATATCTGAATCGTTGAATATCAGCATTCAGTAACTACACAGGCATCCGGGGTTATATTGGGCACATTACTAGTTGAGTTATAATAATTCTTCTGATTATTATAGGTGCATAGAGTTAAGTGTTTTAACTAAGATTGATACTTTTGTGCAAATAAAACTCTACAGTTTGCACGTATATTTTATAAAATATAAAAGGGTGGTTTAAGAGTGATTTTAACCATCAATGGTGTAAATAACAAACTACAAATGAATTATGCGTGTGACACATACATAATTTTATCTTAGAATCAGTATATGTTATTAAATTCGTACTAACTAACCTAAAGAGTAGATTTAAAATTCATAAACGTCAGGCATTAAATTAAAATAAATGTTCGCAAAATCAATCCGTAAAAGTGTGTTTTAATAAAATTCTTAAATTAAAATAGCTGAAAAAAATAAAAATATTTTTTGCAGTTTATTGAAATAACATTATTACTCGGGTAAAATATATTTTTTATGTTATTGTAATTGGTAGTAGTGCTTTTGGTTTGTGTTTTGTTGAAAATGCTTGACATGCGTGTTGCTACTTAAAATTCTTTGTCAGATCTCTTATTCAACATCTTTCTGAGTTTTCTGTCGGTGTTAAATATAATTAAATACAACTACAAGTTCAAAAATATTTCTGCTGTCTCCAATGCATTGTTGACAAATAACAAAATAAATATTTATGTATTACATGCGACATAGAGAGCCCTTGAAGTTATAACGTTAAGCGTCTTATTTTTGGATGGTGGTCAATAAATATTAGATTAGTCTATACTTATCTAATAGACTCTATAGTCTAACAGTGCCTAAAGCGTGGTACCTATTAAAAATAATTTATCTGGAAACTAACAATTGAAACTTCTGTACAGCCTAGCCGGCGTCCACAATTTACTACATGACTGATATTTAGGTGTAACACTAAGTCACATCTATGTTACTGCCTATCTACCTAAATTGGCAATTTAACGTTACTAACAGTAGGTAAGCAGAAATAAATTCCTTACTACCCAATTTTCGCGCGATATAATATTTCACATGCAACATGCGTGTGACTGCATTTGATGTAAGGCCCTTGGGTTAAAACTGACATCACTAACAAATTTTGTGCTCCATGAATGGATGACACGGTCATCAACTCGTAGTATAAATCATATTTCGAAATTCAAATGTTCAAAGAAAACGTCACAATCTTGTTGTCGTATTTTGTGCATTAAGTCTTTAAATAAATAAATATTTGCGACACATTTTTTGTTTGGCATAGCTTCTCTATACGTAGTAGTAACAAATTACTGGGTGTTCGCGGGTTTAGTATAATAGAACTAGATTTGATTTGGATAATGGTTATCAATATAAGCAGTACCAAAAGCTTGATGTTAAAAAAAATTCGGCAGCTCCTGCCATATTTCAATCCAAAAATCCATAACCTAACATTCGCGCGATAAAATGTATCACATGCGACATGCGTATCACTGCATTTGTTGTGTTACCCCGGGGGGCTGTGAAGTGATAACATGGCGATGTCCACTCCCGTTGGCGAGGCTCCAAGCTGTGATACTCATTGAAATATTAAACCAAGACGCCGCATTGCGGCGCCTGAGACGCGCTGCCAATGACTCCGATAATGCACATTTGAAATATTCGATCGTATTTCCTCGTACTGAATGTGATCGGGCACATTAAGGTGCTGTAGGCATATTTACTAGAAGTTAGTTGAGTTGAGATGGTTTTGTGTGCATTATTAAGTTAAGATGGGCCTGTAATATTTTTCTGTTCTTGTGACTTACACAAGTGTAACAAAATGTGAATGAATATGTTAAGGTGTCATAACTAACGATGTCTCTGGTATAGGTACTGCTAGTTACTTTGGTAAATCACTAAGAATAACCAAAAGATTTGGTGACACTTTTTGTATATTAAAAATATTTTTTATTAACGTTTATCCACCAATTTTAAAAGATGTGTTTAATAAAATTTTGTATGAGAACTCACCTTAAAACAATATCATTTTTATTAGGAAATATTTTGTTTACCTTCCAATTCCGGAATTAATATGTAAGTACTGGGTAAAATTTTTGATTGACTAGCGCTGTTCGTTAAATTCAATAAAAAAAAATTGTTTATCATCTTTGATTACTCAGTGTTAATAAATATTTTATTATTTATGCCAGTATTTTGCTACCCATTTAAATTTTGATTAAACTACATTTTAAAAATAAAATAAGTCTACCTAGAGTACCTATCCTTCGGCAGTTTCGTAGGTAACATTTTCCTATGATTTAAAAACAAAAATATCCAAATGATTTTTAGTTTTTACTTTTGTGTAACACAAAAAACCGAATGATATTCACGATCGTTTTTTCGTTGACATTTGCAATCGCGCCGGCGGCCTCCATGCCTGACTGGCTATCGACTATCGATATATCGAAACGGACACCCGCACAAATGGTGCTTTGCTTTCTAGATTTCCGCAAACCGATTCACTGATACACAAGTTATATGCGCGTACGCAAATCCGTGTTGCAATGTTAGCGCATCATTGCTCGCTCGAGGGGCGAGCGTTATGCTGTTTGTTTTTATAAAATTTCTAGAATTGCTATTAATTTCAACTTCGATTGCTATTTTGCAACATTATTGGTAGTCTACTCACATATTTATTGCGAAATCAGACTCGAATACTAATTCGCTAATAGGCAGTTAGAGTTGAGCCCACGTAATTAATAAGGCCTTTTTTATTTCTGAACTTATTAGATTTTTACATTATATCATCCTACTAGCTTTTGCACGCGACTTCGTCCGCGTGGAATAGTGACTTCTTTCTCCCGCTTTTTACACATTTACCACTATATCTTTGCTCCTATTGGTCGTAGCGTGATGTTATATAGCGTATAGCCTTCCTCGATAACTGGACTATCTAACACAAAAAGAATTATTCAATTCGAACCAGTAGTTTCGGAGATTAGCGCGTTCAAACAAACAAACAAACAAACAAACTCTTCAGCTTTATAATATTAGTATAGATTTGAATAAGTATTACCTACGTACGTACACAGAATACAACATGTGTAACCGTGTTCCAATTAATGTAACGATAAAAATGTAACAAACACAGCTACTCATAACATTACAAACAAACAAAATGATAAAAAGTTACAGCTGTCTCAAGTTCCGACAATCCGCTTTTCCGCCCAAGTGACAAATAAAGTCGAGTGTCTCAAGGAAACGTAATTTCCTTTGAGGCAGTAAAGCGACAAACTGTTCACAATGGGAATATCACGGAGGCAATTTATTACGATTGATCAACAAGTAGCTGGGGAGCACTCGGGCCTCGGAAGGAAAGAATGAACCGAGCAGCCAGACCCTCCGCACTCGGAGTCGGAACGCACGCCGACATTCGAAAACCTCCCGTACAATTCGAAAAACGCACACCAGTGACACGAGGGAATCCCTCCGGCTAGACGGAATTATCTCGGTCTCTATTTCCGTTTCGCGTACTATTGAAATTGCGTCCTGCTTGCGCCCGCCGCGTCACGCTCCTGCCGTCTCTTTCGCATTCGGTTCATTCATGACTGTGGATTTGAATGGATTCGGTAGGTGCGTTGCGTTTCCTTGCCACAAGTCGTCAGCATTTGGGGACTTGGGAGGGCGGGACTGCACGCGTCGCGACGCTGGCTCCGAGTGTCCCGTGTCTGGAGACCGACGCGTCAGTCTTCACGGTCAACAAAACAAGATTAGCAAAAAGCGACAAGAAATAACGCTCGTTTAATATTCGCTTCCGTGTAATGTTGTTATTGAATGGTCGATAGAAACTATCGCATGGCGTGTAGCGTAGCGCCGGTAGCCGTTGTAACGTCTTATAATTGCGGCTCACCATGTGTTGAGCTCTAATCATGTTTAATTATAGTCAGAAGAAGGAGTCATTGCCGTTTATCATGAGATGAACTGTTACAGACGTATAAATGCTTCGAGAAAATGATGGATTAGATAGACAGTGCTCTAGAAAGAGCTTAGGTGTAAGGTCAACAAAAATGGATTACACTTTCTTAGTGTCATTTTTAGAAACTTAGATATATATCAATATTTTGAGGTAGTATAAAGTTTTTTGAAAATATTTGAAATCTGCCTCCCTATATTTGAAATTATATCCAACTTATGTAAAAATGTGACTTTCTATTTATACCTTTATCAGTATTCTAAGTAGTAGTAAGTTTTGTTGTAAAGTATATAAAAAATAAATCATTTATTCCACGTTAAACAGTCACAATTACAAATTGGTCAAAACTTCCATTTCGGAACGAAATATTCCTGTGCCAGAAAGTATGACTCTTCTATAACTTAATAAAAAATAGGTCAATTTAGAAAATGCAAATTGGAACATACGATGAATCTTTATTACAATGATACTACAAGCATCTTTTACAAACCAAACAACGTGCAGGTATAGAATGTATGTTCATGGTAATAAGGTTCGTATCAATAGTATCTACCATGCTGTCATTCACAACATAGAGTCATCATCTCATTCAATTGTTTCCACACATACCACTCAAAGAGAAATCGTTCTGCTTTTTTCTCTATCTGTACACAGAGCTAGTATGCACGGTTATTAATCCAATGCAGATTAGTATCTAGACAATGGTAGGCGGAAATACGGGAATGTCGTTTTTGCCTCGCGCGCCATTGTGCGAATCTCATCTGGTAATAATTGCGGAGAAATAATATGTTAACAATTAATGCTGCTATGTTATATTGATTGCGCACAGTCCGACGTATAACATAAATTATACTGTTAATGAAACAAGCAGATGAACATGTCTATAAATCAATATAAACAGACTTTTTTCTTTCTTTCTTTATTTATTTCAATTCTTTGATGTACAAATGTAGTGTACAAAAGTGGACTAAATGCTAAAAGCATTTTCTGCTAGTCAAACCTTTAGGTCATACAGAAAGATGGATGGATTTGCTTTCTTTGCATGGATTTGGAAAACACTGACTCTACATTTAGTCAGTATCTATCTAAGTGATAGAAAAGTTGTATCTTGTAACGATTAATTTAATCAATGACTTAGCCAGTAGATACTGCAATATGATTATGTTTTTATCAGCAAATCTGTTCGGTTTTACAAATTAACTACAATACCGTGTCTGTCAGTAAGTAGTCAGTTAACTTGTAACATTGTTCGGCAACATGGCCTATGGAGTGATTATTTAAATTCGCGTCTCGAGAGTGGCGACAAGAAAACGTTTCGCACAATTAGCTAATTCACAAACTGATACTATTGAAGGTGTTTTGCCGGCTTTTCCCATGATACCGTATCGATTCGTTCAACAAATTTAATTGTCTGACGGCTGATAGCAGCTTCTCATCAATGAACAGTTATTTTTGTGTCTTGATTACCGGCTAAGCGCCGCGATCGTGTTAAGCTCACGATGTTTATGTTACATTGGCATTGGTTTTGTTGCAGTAATTGAATTATGTTTTTGCTCGGTCCTCTTAGTATACATATAAAGAGAAACTGTTTATTGCTGAGTTATTCTGCTCTGTGTGACGTCTTTGTGAAGTATTACTATACCAGAAAAGTCAACTACAAGAATAGTTCACTTATCCCACCTCCTGATCATGTTGTTCCATGTATTGGCAATTGGCATGGATTTACAATTCATTTTAGGGCAAGAAGAAAAGATAAAATACAAAAACCATGTAGGTCTCAGTAAATACTAGCTAGTTCCCTAACTCCAAGTAATTACTCCGATCCCACAGATAGTCCGTACTCGTATTATGGAGATAGGCCAATTTTCCGCGAGTCAGCGTTCAGTACTAACACGCAAACGAATCCAACGCTTACAACAAAGCAACGAACGAGATAAGGGCTACTTAAGCCCGGCAACCCTCGTTAAACTCTGATATACGGTTTATAATAAAAGCCAATAAAACATTTGCAACAATTTAAAAGGAATCAATAAAAAACCGTAGTAGGCGAGTATCAAATGAAAAAAAAAAAAAAATGAAAATGAAAATATTTATTTCTTTAACAATAATTTTAAATATAAATATGCAGAGGTGGACTCTTTCTTATAAGTGCTATGGCACCTGTGGCAGAAGGAGTCACTCTTCCTTAACAAAAGGTATTTTTTTTTTTTTTTTTTTTTTTTTTGCGGAGGTTGAAAGTTAAAAGATAGTAAATTGCGTTTTATAGCCGCCCGAACGATTGTTTTATTTTTAATCAAATAATGCGCAAATAAATATTCATACAATGTTGATATAAGTTTAATAATAAGAATGTATTTTGCATATTTCTAAATGTTCCTATGCTAATGCTTTCTAAAATATAGGTGTTATAATGGTGGGTAACTAAGTTCGACACCATTGTATCACCTCTGTGCATAAATTTTATGTTCACTTGGTGAATTAGAGACGGGAAATAGAAGTTATTGGTGACTGACTACCGATACGTTTAATTTTTGTATATTGGTCTTACTTAGGTAAGTATTTTATTTTATTGCACAAATAACAGTCTTCAAAAGGTGGATTAAGTCCATCTTAGAGCTAAAAGAATTCTCTTCCAGTCATACCTTTAGGTCATGCAGAAAGATTGTAATTAAGTATATAAACCCATCGCCAAAGGTTTATAAAATATACAATTTTCATAAATGGCAACAAAACTGTTTTAAAATTGTGACCATTTGCAATTCAAAAGCAATTTTTTGACGTTGTAAAACACGAACAATATGTTATTATGGCGCGATGAGGTCCCTACTCCAAAGATTTTATTTTATTTTACTCAAGGTTACCGGGCGGCCGCAATCCGCAAGCGCGCCTCATCCAATTAAAATTAATTTACAGCTGATATAAAACTATTCCATTTCGTTCTCGGACACATTTTAAGGGACAATAATCGACGCAATCAAATTACTTTGTATAACTTTTACGGGCCCCACGTGTAAATCATAGTTTTAATACGCCATTACTTTTCTCAAAACAAGAAGCGATTAAGTGTGGTTCAATGTAAAAGTTATTTCGTATCTCGTGCCATTACGGATTGCATTATCAAGTTTCCATTTTAGGGTTGCTAATACAACATAATCGTGTACACGTCTGTAATTTTACTTACACGAGTAATTCAGTATATTGCTTATAAGTAAATGGGTTATTTTTGTATCGAAAGCTCAAATAAGTGGGTATTTACAATCGATTATTGAATAAGTAGTACCTACCAATAAAAAAATCTAATCTCAAATCGCATCGGTCTCGGGCGGTTTTCCGCACGGAAATCGATCCGTGCATGCAAACGGAAAATCGATAGTGGTCCAGATGCACAAAAATGGGGCAGAGGAATCGATTTGCCCCACATTTTGGCGTTCTGGCGGCCACCGAGGGTAACGCTCGCGATAAGGGATAGTGCCCCCACCTCCCCAACCCCCTGATAATATTTACCGCCCCTCGGCGATACTTACGCCCCTCAGTATTTACGGGTTAGAGAAAAACAAGGGTACTCGAGGAGGTGCAACGTAGATTTTAATCCTTTCGGATGTTTATGATTGATGGCGGATTTCGTGATCGGTGCTGGGCTGATGTTGATGGATTCTTTATGATTCGTGAAGCTCTCGCGGCTCGTGCTGCAGACGCCGCTCCGATCATTAGGACCCACGTTCAGTACAATAAATGTGTTTTGCATAATCATGTCAATTGTGCCTATAAAATTTAACTAACTCTACATACTTTCGTTACTGATCCTTGAGCCTTTAATAACTTTTTTAGAAACCAATATCAGCGCTCAAGAAAAACTAAGTATTCGTTCCGTTTTAACATGCCATTGAAAAGTTTCTCAAATAACATAAATGCGCCTGTCATATCTAAAATATTAATAAACATTCGATGTAAGATAATCAATAATCTCATTCTAAGTAACTTATCCATTTTAAGTCGCCGCTAGCGCCATCTGTCAATCAATAATAAATTTCTATAGTGTAAAAAAACTTAATTAGGCTGCTTTCAAAGACAGAGTAACATCAATGGCTAATAGTGTTTCGTTTGGTATGGGGGTGTGATATGTGAAGTATGCTTTATTGCTTGTAAATTAAGGTTTAGTTTGGCGTTGACACTACCTAAGCGTGGGCACTTACAAAGTTGTGGTCGTGTAATGTGATGATGATGGGTAAAGATGTCAGTCTCACACTGACGCGTGCCCCAATAACGGTGACCACATAGCTTCGTCAGGGCCAAATGCTAAATTATTATTTTCAAGAGAACTGAGTTGTGGTCATTAGTTTTGATAAAGAAGAACCAATGACTGCAGCCTTTAATAGTACCAAATCTTTACTAAATGAGACTGTGGGATGTCTAAGATGAACTAATAGCCTCTTTGGAAGGTTTACACGTGGTTTATACATATAAGCTACTTAAATTTAGACTATTGACTAAACGATCACAATAACCAGGTCACGTTTAGCACACGTGCAACAGTAAAAATATGGATACAAAATTAATTAATAATACACATAAAGAATATAACTTTTAGTAGAACGTTCTCGACTCGTGAAGTTCCTATTACTTATTGTCTATGTAGGGATTCGTCATTGTTTACAAAACAATTCAGAAGAATGTACTTAAATTACGCCAACTGTCCAAAAACTATCTAAAACAAGACGTCACGTGTATGTAAATTAAAACGTGAATCGTTAATTTATTTATAAAAGCGTTATATTTCGGTTAGTTACACGTTTGCATCGTCGGAAATTAGGTTTGGGGAATTGAAACTCGTCATTGTTCTTTTAATTGCGGTCAATTTGAGGCGTTCTACACGAAATGTGCCAATCATTGTATATTGAGGTGAAACGTCGAAAAGGCCGGGTTACGCTTTATCGATAGTGCGACCCCACCCTTATTGGACTACGACTCGCCTAATCATTTGTCTCTATCGCCCGTTACCTGTTACTATGTAATCATAATAAAGTACAAATAACAGAGTACGTAGTAAAAAAATAAATTTTATGGCACGGCAAAATACAGGCGATAAAAGGGACCTAATAAATAATGGTCGTAACCTGTGTCATCGATACTCGCGACACATCCCATCCCTACGCGTACAATTAGGAAAGTGTTTTAATAAATCCATTCGAAATATCATTATAGATATCAAAGAAAGGGTTGCACAGTGGGCCGAGCGCGCGCTGACTCGCACAAAACGCTCTATCTGCATATGCCCCTGATTGATGTGCCCTGTAATTATTTGGACGCGATAATAACACCACGGCGACGGCCGCACTCCGCTCTGACGACTTAAGACGAATGAAATGAGAAATTCTATCGGACTCTTAATAGAGCTTATCGCTTTCTGATGTTTTGTTGATTAAACGAACTAAAATTGTTATTATGTTTGCGCTTTTTACCTTTTGGGATGCGGATTTCAAACCGCTTATTTAGTTTAAATTTAATTTTGAATTAAAAATTTGTTTGACACTAGTCGTCGACTCAATGTTAACCACCGTTTTTATTTTTTCCCTAGTTTTTACTTAATGTCAGTTGATTTCCTTAACTGCGACCAAATTATACCATTTCCTGGATTCATGCCACGCCTAAACAAAAATGTAAATACGAACCACTCCCGTTTGTACAATTTTCATAATAGCAGAGTATCGTGGATTTATTTACATAAATGGCCACCACATACAGATTGTCTTTATGTTTTATGTGCGTGCGACCCCAGTTATAACGAATCAGAATATTAACGTAAATAGTAATGGCGGGAAAAAAAGCTATTATGCAAATGAAACATTTTGAGGTAAATAGAAACTGACGTAATACGATGTTAAGAAAGGAATAATAAATCGTTTTTGTTACTGAATTTTACCAGATTATTACTATACTTGCGTGCGTGACTTGGACTTTTTTATGCTACGATTAGTAATTCGTTTTCTGGCTGAGCAATCTTTAAATGATCTTCGGGTATAAAATAAAGTTGTTCGTGAAATATTACATATAGCTATTCAAGAAAAGAGCCATAAATATTTATTAAAATACGTGTTTTTTAAACATGTAACTACACCTTTAACTCTGTTTATATATGTACTTACTTAAGTTAAATAGTACCTCTTAAAAAAAAGGAAAAACAAACATCCCTGTGTCAGCAGTTACAATTCAAACATGTTATGATGATGTAGAACCGTTAAAAAATAACGAATGCATTCATTTATCTTGCAACACAAAAGTGTTTGAAATTGGCATTAGTTCAGATCATAGATATGAATACGTTATGATACACATTATTACTTTAATAACAAACGTGCTTTGAGTGTCGAATATGCTTACGTCACAATCCAAACGGGATCCGAATAATAGAGTCCGTACCGAACGTTTACCGAACCCTCGAAAATTGAAATAAAAAACACCCATTCGAGATGTAACAGCGATATGATTTTGCACTTTTTATTTTTTCTATTTTTGTGCGTGTTTTTAGCACTGGGCGGGTAGAGCTGCAAATCGATTCGACACGTCCAAATTGCTAGCTAAAAGTGTGACGCAGTGTTTGCCAACTTCTTCAATATTTTGGTGTAGGGAGTTTTAAACTGACCTTTATTTTTAATTTTTGATTGGTCTAATAGTTAGTTTTTAGAAAATATATATAATATTTATGTAGAGATTTTAAAACAATAAGTTACCCACTTGAATAAAAAATAATGTCTTTACCATACCATAGTTACTACTGACAATGTTATAAAAGTATTGGATAACAAAGTAAGATGCCAGATCTAATCCTTCCGAAAGCAACGAAACACCCCTATTTTTGTGAGACTAACATAATTACAAGCGAAATTGTTGCGAAGTGACTCGTAATACGACCCCTTCCAACTGCACTTTTTAATTTTACTATATTTATAAATACACGTATGGCATTCATGTTTTGCGTGGGACCCTAAACGAATTTGCGAATGTATTATTTAAATTTTAGTGATCATATGGTTTAGTTAGCCTTTTAAAAAGATTTTTGCAGCTAATTAATAGGTTACATTAACCGACTTCAAAAAGGAGGAGGTTATCAATTCGACTGTATATTTTTTTTAAATGTTATCTACTAATGATTTTATCAAACAAACTCACCCATTTTTAAGTTAGGTTCATCAAATCATCAATCATCAAAACTTTGGGCTCATACACAAAAAAGTTAATAATTAAGTCAAAATAATTATAAGAAAGTGGAAAAACATACGTGCATTTATTCGGTCATAAATGGAAGCTTTACGACCGTTAATATTTATTCAGATCAACATTTTATCGACGAGTCCGATTCGGGTATGCCTTAAAAGTATTCTAAGTATCCGGACATTCGGACGGCCCCCAAACATAAGAATGTAATTAATTAAATAAATGTACAGAGCTGGAAAGAAATTCGCCAACCCTTGGCTCGCATTTTTTATAACAGACATACCTCATTTTGTTTCGGAAGTGTAATTGACTCGCTGTTAATTTTGTTTTAATTTGACGGCCATGTTTTTTTCTCTCATTCGAAGGAGGGGGAAAATAAATGACGTAGATGTTTTTTTAAATCTAAGATCTTCTTTTCTTTTTTTCTAGTTATGTAGGGCTAGAATTGAAATAAGCTGATTAACATCTAGTTACGAATGAATAAAAAAAACGTAGAGATATTAATTTAAAAAACTAGGCAATGCATCGTCAGTGTTTACCCAGTTTTTTCAATACCTCAACTATCAGGGAAATAATGGATTGAAATCAGTCAGTTCTTTTTCAACTAATTACAGCTCGTTACGTATGGAAATACGAGTCAATAAAGTGTACGTATCTAGCATCTAGCGCGGACAGGATAGAAACTGTTCTAAATCATAACAATGCAACATTCGCTCATATTTCCAATTAAAATTCCTATACATATGCATCGGTCGAATCAGATAACTCTATTGTCCACGGCGTAATCGTGTGCGCTCGTACGAATGTATTATGCGATTCTAGCAATTGGTCGTTAGCTCTATAGCTAGCCCGAGTAAACAGTGAGCCTAGCCGGCCCCACACCTAGGTAGGTACTTGCCAGATCTAATTACAAACCCTGCTACTTGTAAATGAACTAGGTAGGTATAAATAGTTTTTTTTGCTATACAAGATGTTACAAAACAACCCGTACAGAATAAGGGGAGTTACTCAGAATCGACTCTCCATAGAAATCAGAGGGTCTAGTGACCGAGTATGGAAGTATTTTTTTGTCATGTTTCTAGGAGAAAGTTGTTAAGTTACTGAATCTGAGTAACTCCCTTCATTCTTTACGGGTTGTTTTCAACACCTTCAAGTGTACTTATTTTAAGAACTTAAAGAAAGTAGATACTACAATAATAATAACAAAATTGTGCTACTAAAATGTCCCTCCCACACAGAATCCGTTTTCTTATCTCTTGGAACTTTAAATCTAGTTGCGTTGAGTGATCCGCATTAAATATATTTTATTACGCAGACATTATGTTTGCACTTGTTTAAGTGAGTGTCCTCTTTAAAACTATCTCAAGACCTGTAATAAGGTATAAACACATCCTCAGGTTCTCAGCAAACAAGATTACAGATACATCCTGCTCTGCCGGTGGGCTGATCCGTGTGTTCATGAGCTCTTATCATTTATATGAGAAAATTTATGAATAGAATCTCTGTTGCACTAATCACTGTGTGTTCGAAACAAAGGTACCGCTCTGCGATCTAATTTAGGAAATTTATAGGCGTCATAATTATCGTTATGAAATTCTTATTAGACTTCATGAGAAAGATAAGTAACAAAACCGTAATGGACTCGCGACACGAATGAGAAAAAATTCTAGAATAACACATATTAATGTCTCCATTCATGATTCCAAAGATAAGAGGCACTGAATAAGTTAGCAATATGAACTTAAGGCTAACAACTGAAGGTGCAATCAGCAACAGAAAACTGTTCTGGATGAGTGTGACAAGGTTGTAACAATGGCGCAGTTGTTTGTTCAAGAAATAGCTTGATACGGTAATTCAACTTCCGTAAGGCGAGATATCGCAAGAGTCATGTTGTCTGCAATGGATGCATATTACTCGGTATCTAAATACCTAGTATTTGAGTGCATCCGACATGAATTACATAGAAATAATTGTTTTGCTCGATACAAATGTGTTAACATTTAATTTTGCAATATGGTCGATGAACATTCTAGAATAAACGTCATAAATGTGCCAATAAATTGCCCATGTAGCTTTAAAACTTTTAGTTTATATTAAACAAAGGGTTAGAATTACATTATCAGATATCTTGTTGTTTCAAACGTACCATACCTCACCGTAGGAAGAACTGATACTGTATAATTTACTATACTGGCCTCAAAAAGGGCTACTGAATCAGATGAAGATTCAAAGGAATTTCAAAATGGCGACCAGAGTTAAAACAAAATTAAATAAATGTACCGATAAGCGTTAAAAATGCTTTGTCATGAAAATGAACTATGACAAATCTACGTAGAAAGCATTAAATTTGGGATACCACCGTAACCTCATCGTTAAAACTTTGGTTGGTCCTATGGAATCGAGAGTGTATGATTACACTTCGATTGATGAGCAGTAAACAAGCTCAAATGTTTTTTTTTTTTATAGTATCTAGGCAGACATCTGGCCACAATCTCACCTGATGGTAAGTGATGATGTGGCCTAGGATGGATCATGCCTGACTGACTAGTAATAGCCTATTGACTCTTTTCTTGAATTCGCCAAATGATGTACGATATATCGATCAAATTTTTATCAAAATATGAAATGCAGTGTCGGCAATAGTGCACTCGTTATGCACCAATGTAGTAACACAGTAGGAAATGCAATTAGCTGGTGTGCACCCGCGATGCCTTTGACTCACTCAAGCATGTAACGCCTTATCTCTGTTGCATGTTTTTTCAATATGCAACCAAGACAATCGTGCTGCTTTATCTGGCAATCAGAATTCTCAGGTATTTTTTCATTCGTTAACAGTTTTAATTATTGCGGTTTCGTAACTAGCCGCCAGCACTTCGTGTCAATTCAACAGTGAATAATTCTACGTACACACTGCGGTTACGTTCGGTGAACCGCTGCTGGTTCTTTACTTTCTTTTGGTTTGAAACATTTTTTTTACAATATTAGATTTTTGCAATCAAAATTATTATTTGTTTCAATAATTGGTATTGATCGAGCGTTTGTGTTGGTTTGTAAGAATTATTTCAATTATATTTAGTTGATTAACAGATAGACGTATTCTCGATACAGTCATGCATGATCGTTTTAATTACACACGTCATAGATTATTTAATTATACGAAAGCAGAATTGGCACGTCAGATTACGTACTATCGACTCGACTTCGACAGAAGTTCGACATGAAAGATCTAAATGGTACAGTTTAAAAGAGTCAATGATAAAGTTACATTGTGGCAAAGTGATGTTTGTTTAGTAAAAGTTAGTCACGCAAATAATAGGGGCAGAAATAAAACCTTTTACTGAAATCACACCGTACGATTTCCTGAATTATACAAATTGAGGCGTGTTCCCCTCGCTATGTTTTGATGTCTTAATAATATCGCCGGAGTGATGTATGCACCCAGGAAGTCTATGGGCAAACGGAACGTTTGGCTAACCCAACCAAATTGGTACTATTTTATCAAGTCGTTCCAAGAAATTATTCGTATTAAGTTTCCCTGTTTGCCATGTTTTATTTCGCGAACAAAATCAGGCAGAACTTAAGTATTTGTAGTTCATTTCGCTTTGGAAATTTAGTCAAGTAGCTATAGAAATCTAATCCTAATAAATTATTATGAGCCACATAGGTTTACTAGGTGCTCTGATCAGTAAATGTCGGGGCATACGTCAAAATTACAAATGATTTAAGAAATCTGTTTGATTTATTTATTTATATATTCTTTATTGCAAAAACAAAATGAAGTACAAATGGCGTACTAGATGTTAGATTTGCATTTTTACAAATAAAAATCAAGTAGTGCTCTGATGATATACATTCTCTTACTCTTCATTCTATTGATGATGATGAGATATCTTTGATAAACGATATTTGAAGTTTAGTAATTACATTCAATCGTGATTCTACTAAAACAGAAGACATCTAAGAATAACTTACGTGAAATAAGTATTTGAAAAAGCATTTGCCTATTGACATAATTGCGGCGCGATTATTATAGCGGTTCGCGTGTTCAGGCGAGCTTACTGCGCGCGGCAGTCGTTTCCAGTCGTAACAACGTAATCCGTTTTATGAGCCCCTTAAGACACTATCAGCTCATGTGTGACGGTTCAAATATTCCCTGTCTTGTTAGAATACTCGTACTTTGATGCATTGTACAGGTATAATCGGGGGATGAAGAGCTTTTTTAGTCTGTCAGTAGTTTGTACGTTATTTTCTTGCATGCAATGTTATAATATCTTCGCTCACTTTTCACGGGTTCGAATCCCGCATTTTCGTTTATTTGATCGGCACGATCATTTGTATCATGGTCATGGTCATATCATCAAAGTCATGGATGTATTATATGTATTTAAGTATTTATGGGGAACGCCCCCGTCATTATAGTTATCTGGTGTTCGTAGCACAAAGAAGAAAATTCCTTAGTTCGAAACCAAGACTTGGTGTGTTATCAGGGCACATATCTATAAAATTTTTCGTCTATAATATTTCCATCTTTGTTTCTCACATAGAGCCACTTCCATTTAACACAATGTGTAGTTTCAAAATATTAGTTACTGCGAAAACAGTCTTACCAAGCCAAGTTACCAATCATTTTCGATGTAACTGGTTCTATGTTCTAGACAAGCATCTTCCTTAAACAGTCCTGACCGTACTGTGTTGAGCCTCCATCCAGCTAACTTTAATGTTCACTTGACGAACCGCTTGCCGTGCGAATGTGATTCTTGTGGCCACGGAATAAGATACATCTGGGGTTTTCATACTGTAAATTTAATTAGGTTTGACGTACAATAAATCGTGACCACGCACACGCTGCCTAGGGCCAATCGCTTCTGTTGCCTTTATTCTGCCCTTACTGTCTTGGGGCCTACGTATCTACACGGATCCTAACCTAACATTCTCTATGCTTTCGATATCTTGATTACATTTGAAACTCTGATAGCGAAATAAATTATATTATAATATTTCTACAAGAGGTTGCTGCTCTACATTTGGTTCTAAAACTGCGTGTTTATTATATGTTATTAAAACCATTTAACTAAGTAATAAGAGTGGGCTTGACTTGACTACTGTGGAAGGGCGTGTATATGTTATTATGACATAAATTCAATGTGCACTTACGACCGTACTGCAGTTATCATATCAGATATGCGAAATTTTATGCGTTTATGTAGCTTTTAATTACACAAATTGAACATTACATAACACACACACGTTAAAGTGAATTGGCTTGTCAATTAATGATATTAACATTTGGTGAAACCTAGATTTGTAGCTGCTACTCAGGTTCACCAGACAAGGAGTAGACAGCAAAAACTAAATTACACTTAACATGAACAAAAACTTCACTGACAAACACTTGTATTGCATAAGTATTGAGGAAAAGGTCAGTGTCACAAACCTTCGGCTAGCAGGTGTCTTTAGGCATGTGTCTACTTCTATTTAAACTGGTTCGCTCTATTAATAGACAACAATAAAATCTAATTGCATAGATACTGAAGCAATTTATAGAGAAAAATATTAAAACCAATAGGAACAGTCTCGGAGACCATAATAAAGTAAGAACGCGACTGTTTTGATTAATCACTACGGTAAAAAAGTTACCCTTTTAATTAGCGGTGGGAGAACATTTTAATCTCAGCTCTCGGGATTACAAGCAGCGCAAAGACTTAAACGATTCAGAAGTAATAATTCTTTGAGTATTATAAATAAGAAAATTTAAGGACGCAGTCCTCTACCAGCAATAAAGGGGGATTATAAAAACCCGGCGAGACACTGCACGCTATAAGACGCTTACTGTTAGACCGCTAAGGCCTTACTAAATGATTAATTACGGTTGACTTAAAAATGTCATCAGCAGTTTGTATCTATGAGCGCTGCAATTACCTTAATGTCGGCAAATTTGTTGCAAATGTAAAAATATTTTTTCCATAAAAATTGGTCGAAGAGTTTCCACGTGCACTGACATTATTAAATTACACAGCAATTTTGCGGCGACTACCCCGCGCTGTAGCTACACGCACTTCTGAAAGATCCGACTCTATATTACCATAGTAAATACCATAATTACTACGTGATGGTCACGCTGCTTGCTACTTTTTTTATTGTTATCTTAATTTGCCAGCACTTAGCCGATGTGTTAGGCTGAGTTTATATAAGTTTCTGAGCTCTGAAGTGCATTAGCATAAATTAAAGCATACGTGAGATATTTAGAGACAATTTTGTTCCATTTAAAAGGTAATTATGATTGATCTAGCTGCGCGCGTGACAGATACTGAAGATGTTTCTAAATCGCAGGCGATTAGCAACTTTGTCGCGTCGCGGCTCAGTGGAAGCGTGGCATAAAATCCTTTCGCGTAAGTACGAAGGAATGTAGTACTAATTGGACTGTTTCCTTGGCTGAATCACAGGTGAAGGGAAATTAATGCCCCGGGAGGATAAATGCGCAATTATTTTCCCGAAAAATGTTTGTAAAGTCGTGTCAAAAGTTTGCTTAGAGGGCAGGTGGCTCGGAAGGGTTGGAATTATCTATTTAATGTGCTTGCTTTAATTCCACAATACCTAATTGAATATAGCTCCATTTGTAATTAGAACACAATAATGTATTTACTTACTCATTATAAGTTCAAGGTGTCTTAGTATAGTAAAAGGGTGTCTAAGTATAGTAATAGCCAACTTTATCATTTACAATATTAATAGTTTACATTCTGTATCTCGTAAACAAATCACATTATACTACATGTAGATCGTTTTAGCGTTGAATACTCGCGATTGAAAATTATCATTTGGAATTAATAAAAAGTGATCGTTGATCTCAGTGTTAATAATAATTAATGAAAATAGAAGGGGGTTTCATTTATGTTATTAATTAGACTCGCCAGCCGGGTGGTGTTTCAGAAGAATTATTTGTAGATTTTAATTAAGAGCTACGTTTCTAGACACTTGAGCAAATCATCTCCCTCGCGACGTGGATGATAATAAGTTATTTTGATATATTTTTGCTTAATTTCCACAACGGCAACTGATTTATCGGACGGAGTAGGAACCGTAGAAAGGAATCATTTGGGTATAATTTGATAAATCGCTTTGCTGGTTCGTAGCCCCAATAGATCGGTAGACCCCCACTTCCTGGCGCAGGCGACCAATTGATTGCTTAGTCTAGGACGTTTCAATCTAGCCCTAGGAGCTGTCAAACGTTATTTATAATTCTCACTACACGTACTTGCTTTTCTATTTGATCTACAGAAATAAAATAGCACTTACCGCTATCTAAAACGCATTATTTCGAAATAACACTCCATTCTCCAACATTCTTTTCTTACTTTCGGAATACCAAAGGCATTGTCGGAAACTTATTTAAATTAGCAAAAACAGAAACTAGTTGAGCCCGCGAGTAAATTAATTTCGAAGTTGTTTGGAGGCATCAAAAGAAATGGACCGAAATGTTTGTGGTCAATTTATTTACTAGCGATTCGATGCGGCTGGGCGGATACTTGCCGATGATGAATTGTACGCAGTCACTCATTTTCACCAGCCTCGGAAAGATACAACGAACCGAATTTGAAACATATTTCTAAGACATTACAGATCTGATTCCAATTGCGAGACCATCAGATAACTTTTAAGCAAGAGCGACAACAATATGGTGTTTCAGACCTTAATCAACGGTGACATAAGGTTCCTTAAGGGAAGAAGCTGTAAGCAACTTGCTCTGGCATTTAGAATGACACTGCGGATTGACAAATGACTACCAGTCACAGTTCAACAGTTAATTTGTATGTAAATATGATATTTATTATTCGTGTTGAGAACTTTGTTTTATTTAAGAGCATCATGGCGAAGAAAAGTAGAGTCACAATATTGTATATCAACGTAAAGTAAGTCATCGTAGAAATTAAACGTTATGCGGAGTGTTTTTTAGTAACACAATTTTATGCAGTTAACAATAACAAACGTCGAATAGAAAGAAAAAATAAACGCTAAATTGCACTCATTTACTGGGTCGCGACGATCAATCATGGCGGCCAAGTCATCAGCCAGTTCAAATGTCAAACGTACCTAGGGTGGCAATAAAAAAGAAAACTGAGTTGCCATTATTAAAAAAGTGACTGTGACTTTATTTCTATTGTCGATTGCCGATTCGGGATTATTAACTGACTTGCATTTTTTTTGTGTTCTAATATTGATAGATTGGTTTTTTCGAGTAGGTGACTTGATTTCGTTGCGTGTGTGCGCTGCGCAGTAAGTGCCACCGATTATTATATCCGCGGGAAATGTATTGGTATCAAAATAACACAAAACGACAGTCATGCCGTCTCTTCACATGCAAAGTGAAGCGTATTATACTGAGCCATCAGACTACTTCATTCAAAGTAGGACTCCTTTAGACTACGTTAGGAAATTATGCATAGAAATCTTTTTAATATTACTTAAATAGCGTTTAGGCACATAAAAAGTACTTTTAAAGCTTATGTTAAGTAAATTCTCTGATCATGTCTTCATCGCAAATGTATAATGCATCGCGTCAGTACCTGTGCTCCCCAGCTGCGCCGTTCGCAATTTATTTCGCACTTGGCCGGTTTTTGTAGCCTCTTTTGTTCCAATCCAACTAATTACTATTAGCATTTCTACGTCCTTTACGTAAGAGAGCAATTCCATAAACATCAATTTACTTTCGTGTGCAGACATGCAATGTTAAGTACGACTTTATTAAGGGGATTGATTTCAATTTAACGGAATTGATTTTGGTTAATTTTACGATTTTGTTTGCGTGACCTCGTCCAGCAATAACCTAATAAAATCCACGGAGGGAGGGGTTGGCTAAATACTAATCACATTTCATTGGCCAGTTGTTTAATTTATTCCGATTGGGTAATGAAATTTTTGGTGTAATTTGCGGAAAATGTTCCAAAAAATATAAGTATTTTTTGAGCTGCAGGTGCTCTACATAAGGCTACCACTAGGCTACCAAAACACAATGACATTTTGTATTTTTTTTTCTTAAGCATTCTGGTTAAATATGTTGTTGCTCTGATTATGATATATGGAATGAAGAACCGTTGTAATGCAGCAGTGTGTGAATGCAAACACGAGAGAGATCGCGTGCGCGCGCACAATATCGGAGCGAGCTCTACACGACCCCGTATTTTAACAACTGTCCTAATACATCTTGCAATGTTGTTTTTAACTGTTTTTGCCACATTATTACTGTTTATTCTTTTTTGTGTTTACATTTCATTTTTGTATTAACTTTTTGTTAGATGTATCCCACTCGTAGGGTACATGTTCAGCTTTTGATTGATTGATCGATCAAATAATATCGCGGTACGTTGCTCTACTAAACCCTTTAACAGAAACGGGTTTAGCAGTTGCGTTGTTAACGTATAGTTGTAGAATTTAAGGTTCCATTGCATGTAAATTTATCTGTGTGAGAGAATAGCCAAAATTTTGTTAAAGTTAAAAAAATATTCAACGAATTGGATCGATTTTTTTCTTCATTTCAGGTGCCTGTCAATGAAAGCGCCAGACAGGTATGTCGCTAAGTCGCTCGCGCCGCGCGTTCGGTTTCGTTCGGCCGGGTTCGGTTGCGTTCGGAAACGTTCGGGCTGGCTCGGCCGCTGTCGCTCGAAGGCTAAGGGGGTAGCCTGGAAGACCACACTACACACCCGCAACGCAGGATTATTTGCACAGTATTATTTTTCCTACAAAATTGCTTATTGGTGTGTTTTCTTTTAATTGTTTAAATTTGTTTTAATTCAAAACTCACGAGATCTTTCAAGGTAGGTTCATTTCATTTGCCATGAAAGTTTCAACTCGAGATCCATTTTATTTTAATGCCTGATTGAATCGTTTCCTTTTTGAACGTTCCGTTGCCTATATTCAGTGGTGTGATTATTTTTCTGTATTATTGTGGGTGAAATGTTAGTTGTCGTTGTTTTGGTTCCAGGTTACACCCTAGTTCTTATGAAATAATGTCCCAAAATCACAGATAAATTTACAAGTACATGGTAGATAAATGTATACTTAATGAATGCGATTTATATGTTTATATGTTTAGTTGTTTAAGCATGGTTGTGTGGTATACTATTTTTTTCTTTTTTGAATAGAGCCTGCGCTTCGGGATTGGTAAGTATCAGCATATAGTCTCTAACTTCATATACTAATTTAATAATTTCAACATTAGGACAGATACGTAAAATAACAAAACTTTTAATTTGTATTTAGTTCTCAAGAAATGAGTATAATACATATTATTATAACCAACTATTTAGGTATAGTCACTTCAGATAATCAAAGCCGTAAAATAAATAAAAAATATAAAACTCGAGCTAAAAATATAAATTCATAGATTAAACATCTGTACTCTCAGCTCTCAGCAATCACGCATGACCGATAACGAGACCCGAAATAGTTCGAATGACACACGATGATCATCATCAAATCGTAAGGGATTTAACGCCTCCGTTGGCACGCTTCTTTTGTTGGGCTCATAAAGCTGGCCATTAAAATGTTTGATAAAACGTTGGGCCAACAAAAAGAAGCGGTGGCTACCGAAGGCTCCCCGCCGCGCTTTGGCGACGGAGCCACGCTGCGGTGCTACAAAGGGAACACAAAGGTTAATATTTGCTTCACTGTTTTCGTTGATATTGCACATTCTGAGTGGTCTCAATTGCATACGATGACGATTTTGCATCTGTTCCTAATGGCACAAAGGTTGCGAGCTTGGGAGCATGACTTGGCTATTATTAGTGATAAATACATTATGTATGTGTATGGAGCAGAGGATATATACGAATTCGAGTAAAAGCACAACTTTTGATGATCTTTGAGCAATATATGTACATAAATTATTGATATTGATGAAAACAATTTTCAGTAGGTACCAGACTAACTCATGAATATTATGAATGAGCGAAAATAGACATTGATACACAAAATGTAGTTAATTTTGAATTCAAACACAATAAAACCAAACTAAATCTACTATGTGTTGTTTCTTTTTATTTGTCGGAATAAATCCAGTAAGCGTCTTATGATGATAAAAAATGAGATGCATTGGAATAATCCTAATGATAACTGAGAAATATTCGATACGTAGTATCTGTGCTTCTGTCATGGATATTATAGCTAGAGTGGATCTTATTTTTTTTAATACGCAAGTATTCTTAAATGCATATACATAATTAAAACGTAAAAAGCAAAACAAAATAACCCTTCCTATTTCAATAAGGGTGATTCTCTTATTCTCGAATAACGTGAAGAGTAAACAAAACACCTACTAAGCGAACGTTTCTACAGAACGTACAGCAATCACAACAAAGGATCAGTTTACATTCTAACGCCTTTTAAACTAACAAAGGAATTCAAATAAACACTAAATTGTTAACCCTTTGACCGTCCGTGGGCAATTTTCACTTTGGAAAATGGAATAGAAATGATTTCGTAAAGGGTCCCGGACCGCCCTGACACCCGTGGTCGCCTACGATTTATTCTTTAACCGCACTACATTTCGATTCGGAAAAATTCCTCATTCGTACTCGTAAATACAACTTTTATTTATTTGTAATCATCAACTAGATGGCGTGAACAGATTATTAATTAATTAATTAAATCTTTATTAGTTCTTAAAGACATACAAGTTTTCTTTAGAAATATAAATTACATTCTAACAAATGGCTTAGTATAAAGATGGATGGATGGATGGAAGATTATTTGACGCTCGTGTAGAATATATTTTTTAAATATAATAGAGCAAAAATAACAAAATGAAATATACATTATGCACATACAGACATCTTTTAACTATTAAATGCATTTAAAAGCTAGAAAAATAAAATGCGAAGATTGTAAAATTGTAATAGTGAATAAGAACTTAAGTATTTTCCTTTGGCTTGCATCTGAAATCATGAAAAACAAAAAGCTAACGTTAAAACTTAAAAAAAATAACAAGAAATACGTTCTTACCTCATTCCTATTGTAGAATGATACCAGGATAGAGCCTGTCGTTGGGGTGTGCTCATTGCGGAATCGTGGAGGTGTCCGTCTGTGTCGATTCACTCCACTTTGCCTCGGTGACTCGATTCCCTTTGTGCAAATCGTATACACATGTTGATGTGTTTGTTTTTATTTGCATTACCCTTTTTATTGGGTTTGACTCGCGTTTTCACGTACTTTACCTTTTGTTGCAAAATCTGCTACAGTTATTAAAAGTTGGAGAGGCTGTCCTACCATTTTTTCTTCTTCAGTGCTTCTAATGACTACTTATTGAATTATCTTTAAGCTTTATCAAAAAATAAAAATCAAAAATTTGTTAGCTAAATACAATGATCATAAATGTCGTGATTGTACTTAAAGCTTATAACGTCGTAAATTGACGCGACATTCGTCACAAACCTCATTGGTTTATTAAAAATGATATTTTATTAGTGTAAAAAAAAATGTAACTGTATTTTTTATTTGATAAAAAAACGTACGTTACAATTCAAACTACATAACTTTAATTGTTACACTTTTATTAACTTCCATATTGTTTACGTATAAAAATTGTAAAAAATTATAATCATTTTACCTCCATCGATCCATACTAATCTTTCGCCCATCAGAAGGTGTGGTCACATCTCAATGTCAATCAGCTTTGCTTTGATCTGCCGCCCCCGCGTGCGCGCGCGCCGATTACGAACAATAGGTATTCTCTAACACCTCTCTTGACCACTCATTATTTCAACGCCAGAACTAACCTCTCACTTTTAAAAACATCGACATAGAGCCCAATTTCGAACGGCATTTATATCCATTACCACAGACTAACGTGAATATATTATTTTTTTTCTTTATAAAATAAAGTCTAAAGTCGTATGACAAGCCAAATCCTTGTGCTGAATGAAATAATTGGACACACCATTGTATTATTTAAATGTGATTGGTCGAAACGGCTGTAGACAATTAAATTGATTCATTTCGGTTACTGATGTAATTGAAGGCTGTTTTATGAGTAATCAGTATCCGCACTGAGTCCGCGTGGTGGAGTATGGCTCATATTACCTCATATTTGAGGAAAGGCTTTTGCCCAGCAGTGGGATGCTTACAGGCTAACTTAACTTTTTTACTTTTTTATGAGTAATAAAAACGAATAGAATTGTCTTAAATTTATTGCCTGGTTTTCTATATTATGAAAATAAAGATTACCAAAAAATATGGCCATTAAAATGACCATAGAATATAGCCATAGAACTAGCCATAAAATAAGGCCACAGAACGTAGATAGTATCGTTTATCAGGGCTAACTTAACCTAGATATTACAAATATAAGTATTTAAAATGTTGCTATTACTGTCCGACCTCTCAACCATTCATAGGGTGGTCACACTGGAGGTGTGAACATGTGCATCATGCGAAAATTCTTGTGTTTAATGAGCCCCCTTGCCAATTATGACACGAGTGGCCGGTGCGTTGCTCAGTCAGTAACCGCACTCACCCACTTGTGTTCCCACCCGTGATGGCAAACGGAACGTGAACTTTCCCTCTCGTCAGCATCCCAACTGTTGACTATCCCCTGATCCAGGGGAGGACCGCTGCACCACTCACTCTTAGGACCAACGCCGAGAGAAATCATTCAGTTCGAACTCTTCACACAATAACACCGCCAATGGGTCAGAATGAAAGAACTGCCACAAACAACAAACGATTACACTTGGAAGTCGGACCATTTTGATCTGAACAAATGACGACATCTGATAAATTTTCTTAAAGTGCAAATGATCCATCGACAAACAAAAACCTCAATACTCTTGCACAAGGCAAATATTTCAAAGTATCTAAGACAAATGAATCTATAAAATTAATTGGACAAGTAATCGAAAACTCGGAAAGAATTTCTTCATCTCTGCTGTGGGGGAGCGGGAAACAAATGAGGGGCGGACATTGAATTATTCGATTTCCTTATTTGCACCAATCAATATCTTATAAGGGTATTCGATATCATGCCGAGGCGGAAGTTATTTGGCAATTGGAGATATACATTAGAGTTTGATTAGCATGAACATATATTTCGCTCGATTAACAGAATGAAAAATGCGATTTGAGTGTCTATTGATTAGGTATAATAAATGACAAACTGAAGTTCGTAGCTGATGGAATTTGAGAAACTTGTGTTTATTAAAGTTGACTGCAAGTCGTCGAGTAATCAACATCAGGTGCAAGGTTATAATAACTGAATTTGAAGTGATCCCCTCTAAACAGTTAAAGGGTGGCGTCGCTGGGAGCGCCGCGGCGGTTGCAGACGGCATATTAGCTGATATAATTGCATTTGCTACCGAGCTCGCTGACGTTTCCGACGGCGTATCCACAGCCCGATCTTATAGACAATCGAGTTACAACACAAACCACCCTCTGAAATAAGTTCCGCTGATGACAATATTTCCCAACTAGATGAGTTTCTCACTATCCCCAGAAGATTAATAATAAAGAGTATTAATAAACAGTAGACCTGAAGTATCAATTTGAAGAAACGCGCCCGAAAAATAAATCTCATAATGCGATATCTGATTAATTAACAAAGATACTCGTCCAAAATAAGCTCATATTAAATTTTCTCCGTAATACTGACGGGTACTTATTTAATTCCGGATATAAAATTTCTGTGATTGAGCTCCGGCGGGTGGAGCTGAGGGGCGTGAATTCCAACAAAATTAGCACCAGGGGTCGAAATAAAAAAAGCGAAGAAAAATTTAATGAACAGGAAAATGCTCCTTTTTGCAGCTATTCCATCTATTTATCTACATCGGGATGCCCATTACCTTGCTAAGAGAAAAGTTTACATTTTTAATTTAATGATTCCACTTTGTGGAAGTTGGGCGGGTTTCGGCGAGATCTTAATTTGGGGATTTCTGAGGCGTCTCGTTTTGTAAATATTATTCCTTTAATAAGACCTCACGTCGAGGGGGTGCCTACTGAACTCCGTGATTACGACTCTCTTTGCGAGCTTCATTTTGGACCTCGTCATTTTGATTGGCGCTAATGAAATTTTTCCTACTCCCGTGTGCTATTTTCTTGTTCTTGACAGAATAATTTTCATGGAACATGAATCGTTTTTCGTCGTCACCGGCACACCCTACCGCTGGCTGATGTAATTCGAGACATCTGAGACGATTTTTGTTGTCATGTTCATTTACACTTTTCGCTTTTGCTAATGCAATTTCTTATCTCTTTCCTGTTGGAGTGCGTGTCCCATCTGTAGCGAAATTTCTAAATAGTCAAGTAGTCCCAGCTGCGTTTGCGTCGACGATGACGTTTGGCTTTTAGCGGGTGTTTTAAAATTGAATATTTGATGGCGCGTTCCCTTATGACGAATCCTCGCGGGCGGAAAGTACAGGATCCGTGGCGGATAATTTTTTGAATGTCTCTGTTAACGACCGCAACCATTACCCTTAATCCCCGTGCAACACTCGACACTCCTCATTTATATTTCATCCATTTATGCTGTGGATTGTTTTCATGAGTGCTCTGGTAAGTAGCAGGGTACATTTGCGCCCAAGAAAGTCGCAATTTGCTTACGGTCATAAAGTAAGTTCTTGAATTAATGTTCGCTGTTTTTGCATCTTTACTTGTTTGTGGTTCCTTTTAAGCAATGCTGACATCAGTTAGTAACATACAATACAAAAGACAAGAAAATACATAATTAATAACTTAGGGTATTCAGTATTATATTATCTTAATTACATAGAAAATATTGTATGATAGTTATCAAAACTTATTAATCTTACTTCATCGTAAATAAATAAATAAAATAATTACTACAAGAGAGCCGATTGTTTTTTTTTCTGATTAAAATCTTCTCGCAGTTGTCTTGCTTTAGTATCCAATAAAAATAAATTAGTCAATATTTCCTGGATCAGAGAACAATGCCGAAGACAATACGAACCGAATGGATTCCCATCAAAATCACTAATACATCAGCTTTTACCTTATCTATTAGGCGATTGTACAGCACTCGTATGTTCCCATTATAAATACAAATGGTTACAGCTTAGTGCCTTTCTAATTACGCAGATAAGCGACTTCAATAACGGTCGGTTTATCACATTCATATGTTTTGAATCTAATTGGAATTTCGCATGTAGATATGCTCACTCTTTATTAGTCGATATTATGTTTGCTTTCCGATATTGATGGTTGTATTTCATATGTATCGATTCGAGTTGTAATGAAAATGTAGGTGGTTCAGAAGCGTATGGTAACAGTGAAATATAGGTATCGATTAAATTTGTACGTTGTGATAACAAGTACTCAAATACAATACACTTTTGTTACTTTTTGGTGTATTCACATATCCAATGGAATAATAAAAATGGTTGAAGATGATTACTACTTAAATCATTTTTTTGATAGGGGCATGTTCCAATTTGTCAAAACTCTGACCACATTAATACATTAGAACACCGAATTTGCATTTAAACGTTCACGATAGAAAGATAATTTGGTAAATTACAGTTATTTTAATAGAAATTATAGCTGGCGTTTACGTACCCGGGTCGATAGGGGTCGGTTTTTTCCTAAAACATCTGTTCTGTGCATCGTATGAGTTTTTTGTTATTTTAAAAGGAGACATGATGGATCAGTTTCAACACGTATTCTTCGGTGCCTTTGTTGTTTGCTTTATGGCTTTGTAATGTGTTTCTTTGTTTGTTCAGTATGTGTAGTCGCTTTCAGAGCCGCGGTGCGGCCGATACGGACCTAGTCTTCAGATGACCGTGGACTACTGACAGAAACAGGTCAAAATCGTACTAATGATGCCACTTAATGAGCATAGGTGTCAAAGTTATTGGAAAAATATGTACATTTGTACATATTAACATATATACATATAATTGCGTCCGTTGTTACAATATTCACGCGCGCGCCTTTAGTACCAAGATGATGTAATTTTTCTTCAGTACACCAACGCATTCGCATGCGGAATGTGACATTCGAATGCGGCATGTGACATTGACATATGCTATGTCTCACTCTAACATAGTTCATTGTGATAATGTATCCTTGTCTTTATCGGTCAGTCGCATCGCTGCGCATGCATTGGCATTTGTTGTAATAACGGCGTAAACAATAAAACAGAATCGTAAGTTTGCCAATATCCTTTCAACGCACAGCAAATAAAAGGTTTTCGTACAGATACGACTAATTTGGCTACGATTAGACCTAAACCGGTACATACACGGAAACTGAAAACAACACATTTAATTCACAAGACCCGCGGTTTAAAAACATCCATAAGCTTTTTTTGTTTACAAAAAGTCTTCTGGAACTTTATACTCGAAATTCAATTACGTGCAGATTATCGGATAAAATGTTTTTACATTATTAATACCTACTTTTGAAGGCGACATTGCACAAAAGATGGAAAAAAGTATAATCACGAAGCGACTTTTGTGAGGATAAGTGTGAGTGTCTCGGTGTTTCGAGGGCTTTTAAAAACCACTGTTGCGTGTTTTTGGGATACGATTTAGTGCAGATTGCCGGTGTCGAGTAAAGACTAATCTTATCTTTGGAATAGGAAAAAATGTGTTCCTTTCAATGTGGGACCATGTGACACCGAAAAGGAATTTCAACCGTAAAAAGAGGTGATACAATGTTGGTTCCGTAATCGCATCGTGAAATATACTTTTTATCTACAAATGGTTTCGGAATTGATGCCAGACGCATGTGACTGAAATGATGTTCTTTGAAAAAGTTTCTTGGTTTTATAAATAATCAGACGTTATCAGTGAGAGAAACCATTAGGTCGCAATAAAACGCAACACCTAAAACGAATTGGTTAGAATTGATATTTCCACAACTGAAATAAAAATTAGTTACACTAAATAATAAAAACTATTGAGTGATTGTAACAATGAATCACTTTCGTAATAATAAGTAATTAAGCAACGTTGCGAGGGAAATCCATCAAACTAATTTAATTCAAAACGTATCCATTTCCTTTTCGCAAACAAAATAATAAAGGCACATTTATAGCGGTTACAGAGAGGCGAAAGTGTATTGCAATGAAGTATAGAAAAAAAAGAAACTGGGGTTTTGATTGATCACCGACTCGGGCGTTTTTTGTGTGAAATTAAAAACATGGACGGGGCATGCGTTGGATCAAACTGGAATTCGGTCCCTGCAATAATACGGCCCATCCAGGCTCTTGCGATCGGAGCCCCAATTTTGATGTAATTTATTTTCGCGATACTTGAATAAGAAACTTTGACTTAGCTGTGTATGAACTATCGTTTCTGTTACCTATCGAGTTAACACCGCTAGGTGGGTATGAGTTTGTTGTAATTGATTTCGTTATCACAGTAATTAACTTTTTCCAATTGATTAGTCTTACTTATTTGCTACTTCCTACTTACCTGCTAGTGCCTACACATGACTCCTTGTGATATCGGTATTGTCATCAAATAAGCAGATTTCTCTTTCTTACTTCATCTAAAGTACAGTAACTTTGTTGGAGATGGATAGTGCGATGGTAAACACATGCAGAAGTAGAGTAGAGATTTAAACTTGGCATAAGTTTAAATCTCTTAAACTTATGCCAAGTTTAAATCTCTACTCTACCTTTCTTTCATTTGGAAATTGGTCGTTTGTCATGCGTACTCATGACGGTTGTCATGTCATTGAATATCTCTTGAATTCTTCATTTATGCTTGATACAGAAATACTAGACTCTACATTTTAATATTGTAAAATGATTATTATCATTTTTCGACTTATTTATATAAAGTAAGCTAGTAAAATGAAAGAAGATTTACTTTTAATCACACAAGTACGTAGAGCAACTTTTTTTTTCTGATTCGTAAGTAATTGTGGGAACTGAAGGTAAACATGTGTTGTGTTTATTAAAAAAAATACCGATCTCATTTGATGATGTACAATCTTGATAAAATTCTAGTTTACGAGCATACAACTTGTAGTGATTCGTATTAATGTTCACACAGACTACCTGTGTGTATTTAAACGAACAGAAACTCGCATCAACGCACCGACCTCAAGTGCGCCACAATCGGGTAATTAAGCCATCTATAATATATTAACATTATGCATAGTATATTCGCTTGAGTCGTAATAACGGCAGGGAGATGTGTAACACCCAATACCGCAAAGGTAAAGCGTAATAATAGAAGCTATTTGAAGGTTTATGAACGATCAAAATTGCAGGAGCACGTGTATAAAATACACTTTGCAAAGTAGATTTAAATTTTAATACAAAGCTTTGAGTAGAGGGTTGTGACGTCTTGCCGTTGGAAAAGAGTGGAACTGCACGCGCGGCCTACGAAATTAAGAAGATATAGATAGTAGGTATATACACCTAACATCTTATCATATTTACAATTACGATTAAGACATTATCGTTTTGCTTCACGTGTAAAAAAATATTTTGTTTTATTACAAAACAATTTAAAGCATTGATGTGTAATCAGTACAACGCTATGTGGAAACGATTAGGAAATGAGAAAAATATTGCAAACAATCGCAACAAAACAAGATGTAAAATGAAAATCATTATTTTTTACACGCACGTAATTGCCTCGCGGCATGTGACGTCACGGAGCGAAGCGATGAGGGAAGGAGAGCGCGGCATATCCACGCTAAGTGTTTGGGGCCCGAGACTCAGGTGTCGACTGCGGCCGATTCCACAAGACAATGCTTAATAATTTCATTTCGCCATTACGGCGGCCATCTTTGCCAGTCGCACAGTTAGAGGGCATCGGCGCACCCCTCCACGGCAATTTGCATTGTAACTCGGACCACGTAGAGGCCCTAACTGCCATACCACCACCTCCTAACTCTTGAATATATAATTTTGTTGCTTTTATTAACAGCAAGTTTGCGTGGGAATTGGCGATAGCCTTCCGCGGCGACTGTTTATTGTGGACGATAACTTGCTAGATTTATTTTATAGTGGAGAAGACTTTGTCCTGGACGCAAGGGTTGCAACTCGCAGCCGGACGCTTTTATGCCGCCAATAAAGAGGCCGATGCATGTGCCCATTAAAATATTTGCTGGATTTATTTGACAGCATGCTTGTTTTGTTGAAATGTTTATTGGATACCATAATTACATTGTTGCAAAATTAAGCACTGAATCATATTGCTGCCTGATTGCAATATAAAAATACACACGTATGGTCAGTTTTATGGGCAGTCTAAACAGAAAGCGATCAAGTTTAATTTGTAATAAATTCTCAATGATATTCATAAAAAGGCAAAGCTAGAGTGCTCTATTGAAAACTTATTTCTTGCATTGAACTAAGCTATTAAGGTGTTTTTCCACAAAATCAAAGCAAATGTAACGGAAATAAAGGGGAAGTCATCATCACACAAACAGCGGGGCGATCTAATAAATGTAACCTTAATTGCTTCCCCGACCGGCCTTAATGTAAAAGTTAGCAAGACTTAAAACTTCGCGGTGGTGCCTATAAATTAATGTGTTTGTATGTCTCCGCCGTTGAGATCGTTTTACAGCCCCAAGTTAAAGGACTCCCGAATTCTTATTGAATCTTCAATTTGATACTTTGTACATTAAGGTTCGGAATTTTATAGGTACTATGTTAACTCGTATTTGCTTACTCGTATGTCACTCACCAAGGTTTTCTTCTATCATATAATATTGCCGGCAAGAATAAATATAATGTAAGTATCGGTATAAATTTCTTTTTCTTCTTAATTTCTTTTTCAGTCTTATTTCAAATCTTAGTATTGTTTGAAGTTTTGAAGGCACATAAGTTTATTTATTGCATTGTGATTTGTATTTATTAACTTCTGTTTTTAATCATAGTTAATTGTCAGATTGTAATATTTGTAGAAAAGCTACTTCTTTGATTACTTTTCTTTGAAAGAAAAATTCAAGCCACGCCGCGGCATAAACGGTGCTTCTAATTCTAATGGCAACTTTTAGGGGAATGCATAATTCCATTTCTTGTTGGCAACTCTTTGGGGTCGCATTCGACGTTAATCAGTTTGGAAAGGTTTCTTGCTACGAGGAATGTCGACTTCTTTGTTCTACCGAGTTTCAATGAACTCAAGATTCGTTTATGGCTTTCGATACTTTGATGATGGTTTGTTGTTACTATCATCATTGTGGTTTGATATTGAATTACCCTTTTGAATTGGAAATATGGTAAATACTTTACAGTAGATACAATAACTAATAGAGCGGAAAAGTTTCAAGATAAGAAATACATACCTTGTTTCTAGAAATGTACATATTACCATCTTACCATTATATCATATCTCATTTGAATTTTTGTTGCCATATGAACCTTTCTTGTTTTTCTTCAAACACGTACACTGTTCCTATTCCTTTTATCAGAATTCTTGTAAACAATTTTGATGTACCTTCAAATGTTGTAGGTATTTCTTAAGTGTCCCGATTTCTTTTATTGGAATTTTTGTGAACCATTTTGCTATACCTTCAAATGTTGTACTTCTTAAATGTTTTTTGAACTTAACCTCCTTAAAAAGCCTCTCAAATCTTAGTTCTTCGTGTGTGTCATCCCCTTTCCCACAGTTGCGTGTCATTATGCGCTAAGTGCACATAGGGGCGTCCTGTGCGACATCACACTTGTACCAGTGTGCACTAAAGCCTTTGTGACACCACGTGTAAGTGAACACTGCACGACACGTGTTAAACCATCTTGTTTGTTAGTCGCGTCGAATGCCTTCGATTGTGCTGAGGAAATGCCATTTTAGATTGTCAGTTCTGTACTTACGTCGAAAATTCTGCCAATAGTTTGAAGCTGAAAATTTAAGTCGCTCAAAAAACAGAAAGAGATATTAAACTTTTACACAATCTTTGCTTATTTGATCCAAAGAGTTTGATTGAGTTTAAAGGCTTCATTTGACAAAGCATCATTTGACTAAACTTGATGGTGTACTAATAGTAGACTTAAAGCCATGTAGCATTATTTATCAGTGCAAAATTGGGCTGGCTAATAAAACTCTTTAAAAATTAGTTTTTTTTTCTTGAATTATCTTGTGATATCGCCTACATTTATCCCGAATGCTTAAAAACAATTTGCAAAACGCGAGATAGTCGTTCAAGAATGCGGTCTCAAACAAGAACTGCGATTAATCGGCATCAAAGTCTGATTAAAAATGGAATTAAATGGTGTTTCCCTTGCATTAGTAAAAGAAACTTCTCTCTGAACCCGTTCGATTCGAGTGGAAAGCTAATCGCGGCCGTTCGCGCGTTATAATTAGTACAAATTGTCTGCTCCAATCCGCTGTTTGTAGGCTTGAGAAATTTTAGATATGCTACGTTAAAAAAATATTAGGAACAGAATCAAAACTTTTTAAACTCATCAAAAAAAATTTAGTCAAAATATGATATTATAGGTTGCAAGAATAAAAAGAAGAACCGAATGTAAACATACGACTTGAAAACTTTTATAACTAAGAAAATAATGCTTACTCAGACAAAACTAACTATCATAAGTGCTAGTCTTAAGCAGATTGAAGAAAAATAAGATTCATTTACGCACTCATATTATTCAATATTTAGGCAGGCATAATAGTCTATTATGCACGTGTATTTTTCTACGTATATCAGCTTTACATATTCATGTAGCTAAAAAGCTTATTAGCAATGGTCAGGTTACAGATTATTGGAACTTGATCGAGATCGAGGCAGCAAAAACTTTTATAATTTAGTAAATAAACATACTTAATGATAAATTTAACATTACTTAAAATATGATTTATTCAGGAATCTCATAAGACGAAGTAAAATTTTAAATTAGGTTATATATAGATAATTCAGAGTCTAATAATTTCCTGGTTATGCCATACTTAATCATAGAGTGGTCAGCAAAAACATGAGCTCGTCTGAAATCTTACTTTCGCGCATGCATGCTTATTGAATAAGCCAGCAAATTATAAATTCAACATTTAGATTATAGTCAGATCTACTAGCATTAATTGTAAATGCTGGTTATGATGATACATCATAAATATTGCTGCTAAATTGAGAACGTATTTTTATAATTTGACAAAATAAGGATACAACAAAGAAATTTTAAGAATACATAAGAGTACTTATATTTTTTTATATGAATATCATACATTACTTATCATCATAAAACAATCAAGTGTTTAGATTTTTGGCATGTCATCCAATAATCGATATATTTATTTAATTAATTATATTAACAGATTTTTAACATGCCCTGCCTGTCTAACCATCCCAAGCTCTATCTCAACATGGCATCCAGTAATCTCGCGCGCTAATAGATTCGATAATTCATCGCGACGCGCAATCGACGCGCGATTGATCGCTCGAAACGCGACACATTCTCGCTTTTATTTGTCACAATGACGACATATTACTGACATTCGAGTTTCACTGTGCATTCGTTATTTTGTTAAGCCCGCGTCTTTGAATTGATTTCATGATAATCTATCAGCATCTTTCGAAATGTTTTTCACGAGACACCAAGTCTGACTCTTATTGGAAATCAAATCTGGATACGAATATTGATTTTGATTCTGAACTATGAATCAACAGCTTGCAACCATTATTACTATCGTGCTGATATTTATTGATTCGGTGTCAATGAACTTTATAATATTTTTTCGCTGTCATAACAGAATCTCTATCTACCTTTCTCAGTCCCATTAATAAATCGAGCTGTAACTGAATCGATTCCGAGATGTTATTTTTTGCCATTACCTTAAACACTGTTTAAAAATCTATTATTGAGTCCCGTTTTTTGTCTGTTTTCCCATCGCCGCGTACTAGTACCTACCTAATTTGAGTTGTGTCACTAAGCGATCGGTTACGGTCCGGATTTAGAAGATACGAATTTTTGTAGTAGCACCCGTTTCGTCGTGGTCACATTCCAATGGACGCTTCGGTACGGGCGCGGTGCCGGTCGATACCAATTTGTTGACAGGCAGTCGTCAAGATTTATCATTATTGTTTGAATAATACTCAGCTACCTGTAAATCAAGATTGTGTAACTTAATGACATCATTCCGCAGAATCTTTGACCTAAAAATAGTCCGGCTGGACTAATCCATATTTACCAACCAACCTCGCAGATTCGTGCCTCTCGTTTAAGATTGGCTTCAATCTTTTTTGTCGGACAAAATAGCATCAAATTATTAAGCGTTTCACGGTAAAACTATTCGCATCCACCTTAATCGCTGATCCTTAACGTTAATAACATTAACAACAAAACCAAATTACAGTGAAAAAGTGACTCGGCTACCGTAGAGTCACAACCGAATGCGGAATAAGCCACCGTTACTAATGACCGGCTGAAAAAGTGTCGGAATTGAATCCAAACATTTGTCTCCTAACGAATCGTGTCGCGTCGGGCGGCTCAAAGCGGCGTGATTCGGCAATTCCGTTCCATTTTCGAATGCTCGCTGCCCATTCGTTCCCTCGGCTACGCCTACCCAATAAATTAGATGCCTTGCGTAACATACCGCATAGTTAGAAACTAATGAAATCCCGAAAAGATCTCAACCCATTTTCTTAACAACTTTTCCGAAAGAGCAAACGCCTTCAAAGATTCTACCCCGAGAAATAATTCCGCTAATAACGCTCCGCGCTCGCGCGGGTATGTTATGCAACCATAGGAATTTCATTAGATACACACGCGTTTGTTTGTTAAGGCGCTTTCCATTGCTAAAAGTTTCTTGAGGCGGGTATAATTCCTTTGTTTGTACTCGGGGGTGGCGCGCCCGCCTCACCCACTACGTTTTCTAAGTCATCGGGTCCAATTATGCCCCTTTGTAGGTTTTGATATGTAAATTCGCGATTTTATTAAACAAACCATGATGCCATTGGGGGGCAGTGAACCGGATTAATAGCTTCTTCAGATTTGTGTAATCGCTTTCTCTTAAGACAATATTGGTGGTTTCGCTAAGATTGATCCTTTAAAGATGAGTAAAGTGCAATTAAATTTTGACATTTTCTGGCTAATGGCTCATCACTTGTTACATTGTTTGTTCTTAGTACTTTACCTTTACTTGTAAAACAAAAGATAAGATGCTGTCCCATAATTCATCAGGTTGATTGGGCACACAGTCGTAAAATTCTGAGTAGTGCATTTAATTGGTGTCATAACACTTGCTCAATGAAGCGCTAACAGTCCATAACGTGAAAACATTTACATTTCCTATAAAAGAGCTTCGTTGAATTGTCACAGGCACGGGCGGGCAAATTAATCTGCACATAGAAACATAAAACGGACGTTACGGCCCAAACTACCCATTCGATTTAAGCTTAATTTTTACCCCAGCACTATTAATAATTTACACGGGATAACGCCAACGTTTGCGCCATATTACAACGCATAAATTAATAATGTCGCTCGCTTGTTTAACTGCGAATCAGATGAGTTTTATTGACAATTTTGTTGGGAAAGAGCAATTTGCGGGATGACCGGCACTGCCCAGCGCCGGCGACGCCAAGTGGTCACCAAATAGGGGAATGCCAATTGAGGGGAGTTATCGATGCGCAATTGTCAACGATTTGTTTACGGATACCTATATCAATACGATTGAGAACGTTTTTAAGGATTTAACAGTCATTACTCTTTTTGGTATGATAGTATAGAGGGAGGTATGACGCGTAGATTCTGAATTCTTTAAAAATATACTTATCAGCCTCTATATCTTTTAATTTAATCACTACTAATTAAGTACTTATGATCTTCGGAATTTAATAGCGCAGAATATCTACGCTATTTCAAATTAAATAGAAAAAAATACTCATAATTGATGTTTATTATAATGAACTGCAATATCATTCGTTTATGTAAATTAATTTTGTTGACTCATTTAATTAATTTCTTATAAAATATGAATACTTTAACAAGTTCTCATTAATTCTCAATTATTTAAATGATTGTTAAGTAGTACCTATTTATTTTTATTGGTATGAAAAACTCGCCAAGTTCATTGAAGAATGAAATATCAAAGTGCTCAGAAGAAGAAAATGTTTTTGGTTTTAATTTAATAAAACGGATGAAATGTAATAATGTGGTAAATATTAGTATATTTTCAATACATCTCAAATGAATGATGCAAAATAAATGATGAGTGCTCCCCTCCTACCGGAGGATTTTTCGGTTAAAAAAATGTTTTGATCTCTAGTAAGTATGCGTGTGCCAAACTCGTACGCCGTCTACTATCAGACAGTGTAGCATCTCTATGTAAATTCATTTATTTAAACACAGCTTTGTTAAAGCCACAACTGGGTAAATACCATATCAATAAATTGGAAACTATTCCCACCGCACTATTGGGCTAATAAACGCGAATGTTTCCATCGGATTTGGTGTAACTCAATCCCCGCACAAATGCACACAATTGCGTTTGGGGGTGCGTTGAGTACTTAGATTCCACGGCGCTATTGCAAACACTGCTGGGCCTCCTGCGCTTTATATTATGCCAGAATTGAAATCCACATGCTCATAGCAACAGCAGAAATCAAGCACCTAAGCATAGGTGCAAAATAAGGAGTTAAGATAATATGAGAGTCAATCAGAAAAGTAAAACGCGCCCATTACTGACAAGCTAACCGAATCTCGCTTCCGTTGGTATGGGTATGTGAAAAGAAGAGACGAGAAACATGTTGTTCAAATCGCTCTAAACCTGCCTGAACAAAAGAAAAGCAGAGGCCGCCCACCTCTGACCTGGTGGTCTAAGATTAAGAGAGACCTCGAGGAAGCCCAAATGCCAGAGAAGACAACCCAGGATAGAATATCCTGGCGCAGATGTGTGAGGAGACCCGAACCCAGATGATGGGAATAGGGAAGGACGAAGAAGATCAGAGGAGAAGAGAATCAGAAAAGTAAAAGCTTGAAAAACAAAAACCGAAGTATCAATTGCATTAAAAATCCACGATTTTGGAAGTTATAGTATAGAGCGTATCAATAAGCGTGATTTGACACCTAAAAAAATACTAAATTATATAAAAGATTCACTGCAAAGTTTGTTTAAAAGTGATAGTGATAGATAAATCTAAGTATTAAACTCAAAATAAGTTGTTAGCAAAAACTTCCGTGACTGAATGCCTGTCTCCTAGTTGGGTGGGTTGTACCAAATTAATATTGCAGTAAGGCAATTACGGAATCGCTAAATCGTTATTACAGTTGTTATTACATCCCTGGCAGCGCTTTATACTATTACACTTCTATGGGAATATTAACGTAATTAGCCGCAAATTATTGATGAATAATGAATTATTGATCGCTGATCCTAATCAGTAATTGATATTTTTCTCGTTAATTGCCGTATATTGAGAAAAACATCGGAATGTTACAGGAAACGTTTAGGGATGTTTGTGTTTTTCGCGTGAGAATTGGATTTGTATGATTTTAATTTACATTAAATTAATGTCACCCGCAAATACGTTTATTTAACCTTTTTAAAATAATACGGTTACGTAACTCTATTTTCTATTCCACTCAAATGTTAAGCAAAAATCTTATTAGTAAGTTTATTTTTGTTTTTATAGTGTTTTGTCACCATACAAACTTAATAATATAAATCGCACTTGTAAAAAGACAATACGCCCGGATTGCGTAAGACACGGGGTTCAATTCCTCGTCTGTCACAGGTTCACAGTTGTCTTTTTACAAGTGCGACTTATTAGTAAAGTTTTTAAAACTTAATAATTGAATTAATGTTTACAGCGATTCTATGAAATGTCATCATATCTATGCCAGTGACTTATGTGTCCTTATATCAAAACTGTCGCTGGACATTAACGCGAGCCTTTGTTATCATTCAATTTGATTGTGCCGTCGGCTGTTTTATTATTTTAATGAGCTTCAATTTTCAGGGATAATTGAATGTACGTCGCCGCTTCGCTTATTATTCCATTCGATACTGCACTACTGCATACGGCGCAGCACTTAACGGAATCCCAACTACCTGCTATTAGAGTATCTGGTTCTATTAATACAATTTGGTAGCGGATTAGCGTGTTACAAAATTATTTGCAGTGAACTGTCAGTCTATTGGCCGGTGTTTAGGCGCAAATTATAGGATACGTGGTCACACTACGGCGAAAACTGTGAGCAATTTGAAGGCGTTAAGTAGGTTGCTAAATGGCATCCAGTTTCAAGGCTCATGCTTAGGGTTAAAACAAGAGAGACTTCAGGACTCGGCTGTTAATGAATATTAACAACATTCAATTGCAAGCTATGAGGTGCACATCCAAAACTTACAAATCTTTAGCCTTTTTGTGTCAGTGCTGCGTTAATAATTGTGTATACTAAACTAAACAAAATACGGCGCAAACCTCTATCAAAACAGTTGAATGCAACGTGAAACGCTGATTTCCCCGCCACACCCAATGCAAACACGGGGACAATCGTTCAAGTAAATTATACGAGCCTTTATTTCATATCCAGCTAGTTTGCGTATAGTCAGAGTTGACTTAGTGCCGCCACTTTAATTAAAGGGGTGCGTGTTGATTTGTAGTTGCCAATATAAAAGGCCTTTCATAATGTGATTGTAAATAGTAGTTTTTAACGTTTGCCTACCGGCGCACGCTTTACGTTTGCTGTAATTTTAGGGGAGCAGTCGGACACAATTTAACTGTCATACGCTCTTGACACCGTTTGTACAATCATCAGAATGTCAGAGGAAACTGTAGTTATAGCGGTCATCGATGATGTGAATTGTGACGTTTTAAATATACGTTTTGTGATATTGGGGAGGATGCACACTTATGATGATTAAATTGGTTACATAGGTCCATACTCCCTACCTACGTTCTAGCGGAATGAGTTTTTCTTTACGACTTACGATTTGGGCAATGTGCACTTGTGCAGCGATATTCTAGCGACTGCTCGTTTTCCTGTAGGATAAGTACCCACATAGATGTAGTTTAATAATGTACTTCTACCGATTTTCGGGAAGGTAAGGTAGGTACGCAGGAGATATTACAGTGCGCGATACGCAAGTGCACTCTCTGTTCCTTCACTCTTATTAATTCGGTAAGACGGCAGTCCGACATGTAGTGTATCATGTAGTTAAAGCTTAAAGCAGTCGATATTAGCTGCCTAAAGCTGCCCGTAAATGATCAGACTGGGGTCACACACAGTTGACGTAGCGACCGCAGACCGCAGTATTCACGGCACGCGCTGCCACCTCGCTATTTGTTGCCTTACCTCGATCGAACAGTTCACAAATTCACTACTGGTAATATAATAATGAGGCAATAATAATAACTAGTACGCGCTAAAGCTTTCTAGTGCAATCAGTTGAGCAAATTGTAGCAATATAGGTGAGGTAGAGTTGGGTTAAAACATCAGCGTATCTCAAATTAAATATGTGCTATTTCCCAAAACTAATTTTATCTCTAGCCCCTAGAACTCAATTAAAACTGAATGATATTAAATATTGCTCACAGTTGATTCGTCATAATCACAAAACCCATTAAATAAACATGGTTTTCTTTAATCTATTTGCCGAAAAGTTGTAAACGGTCACTGTATAAAGAGGGCTACAGTTTTGACAGCCGGCTCGCGTGACCGCGGCCTAATACGTTTTTTACTCATACAGTTTTGGACAAATTGATTACGACCTATTAACTTGTTTCGCCAGTGACAGACGCCTATTAGAGATGGCCACTTGATTCCACCTTTTTTCTATCCCACACATCCTGAGTGAAACGACTAAGCACACGTTATAAATTATATTTTACGTTAATAATTGATTTTCTTACCAACTTCATTAGTGATAACAATCAGTTATCTGACGCAGAAACGTTATTAATTACTTTTGTTGTAAGATAAATAATAAATAACAATGACGGATGGGAATTATTTGTTTTTGAGTGTAGGTTTGTTTGAGTAAGCAATTGTTAGAACGTAAGAGAAGTATTTTGTGTGTTAAGTCGAGTTTAGTTTGTAATATTTGTGTAAGATAAGCTGAGGTAGCTGGGAACGGAAGTCACCCGGCAACATGTCAAGTACAAGATAGTAAATACAGTCCTGTGTTTAATGGCAAATCCAGAAGACAGGCGTTAATAAAGTTCTCTCTTTGTTTGAACGTCATCTTTATGAAATAACGAATTATGTTATTCGTTGAATCAATGGAATGAATAGACATGAGAGCTACACTGATGGTGTTCTAATCATTGTTTGATGGTCAAGAATTTGGAGAAAGAGAAAAATCGACTGAATCTGCATATTTTCAGGAGTGTAAGTAGGATATATCAAAGTATTTCGAGACACAACATCGTGCTCCTAAAACCCATGCACATCACAGTACATCACATTAAACGGGCTATCAGGCTAAAATTAAAACGAAAAGAGCCAATCATAACCCGGATGTGGAATACAATAGAATGATTCCCACATGCCTCCGACAAAACAAAACAAGGTTTAAACATCGTCTAAACGCTGAAATAACAAACCGATTACGCCACGATCAGTCGTACTTTTGGGCACAAGTTGAAAGCAAACGCGACATTCATGACATAATATCAGTTACATTGAAATAGAAGATAGTAGTATTTTGTACTACGTTTGTGTTTGCTCGTATAATAAATAAGTGCTGTCAGCAATATCTGATGTATGGTCAAAGTGAAGTAAGCCTGTAAGCATCCCACTGCTGGGCAAAGGCCTTACCTCAAATATGAGGTAGGTATGAGTATGGTCAAAGTTTATAAATAAATTGACTCACAACTTTTGTACCTAAAAAGAAGAAGTAAACTGTAATCCAGTTATTTTTGGCAGGTGATTTATAGAGTGTGGCTTACGTATGATCTAAATTTTCTACAAAAATCAACGTTAAAAATTACAATTTCTTTTTAAATTAATATTATTAAAATACAGAGTGAAAAGGTTCTCTACATTTGTGGCCTGAGGCCCGCTCGTCTCTCGTAACTTGTACCATTTCGTGAAAACGGTAGCGCTGCTAGTCTCACTCAGCGATACAATATTTAATAGTTTTATGATGTATTATCAAAACAAATCCCTGTGAGTTACTATGAACCACTACGATACGTTTCGACTGCATTTATTTGGTAACTAATCGGTTTTGATATTTGAATCTCAACTTATTAAACCTTTTGATTTGTCAGACGTTACGTGCTTATTGTAATTTTACAAGAACCGCATGTTCATTTGTCCTCTTCGCTTAGAATGTGTCTTAGTTTAGCATAGTGTTTCCTAAAAGACCAAGTATTTTTCAATGAATATTCATAAATATCAGCTAAGAATTACAATATCAGTCAGAACCGTCGCATTTCCATTACTCGCAAAAAAAAACACCCCTAGTTTTATTTGAACTCATTATTCTGAATCTACAAAGGCTATGTGGCAATGCATTACAGTAGTTAATTGGCATAAATGGCCTACGGTCAGCTTGTGAGTTCCATTATAATTGGGTTTCGACTTCGGCTACGTATGTGTGTGTAGATAAATAATACACTGGCGATATGCGCGCGCCGCGATGCAGTTTTCATTATGTATCTATTTGATAAGATTTTGATATTGGATCACGCTATTATTGGGTTTTCGCTGTTGAAATCATCTAATATTGGAAAGCTTGAGCAATCCGAAAGCTTAAGTGCTCAATGTGATTTCTTTTTGATGTATTGGTCGGGGTCTGTTTTTGTACTTATCTAGTCTAGACTCCACAAAACCGGTAGACGGACGTTTGACATTTAGTGAAACGATGTTTAGACGCGGACATTATTCATGTCTACTAATTGTATTTCTTCAAGAAAAGATAATAAAAGTAATTAGTGTATTACAAGAGTACCCTGAGGCGCCCTCTATTTTCCCCACGGCTCATTTAACGCCGACCATTGATTGGCGAAGATCAGCCGATAAAGTTTATATATCGACGGTTTCACATTTATTTTTATGTCCATACTTCATGGTTTTTCTAAAAAAAAACACCAAAGTATCGAGTTGGTTCATGCGTAGTATAGCGCAGACAGCGGTCGATACAAAAGGACTTTAACACATTTTTTCTTCATATTTTATTATGAACTTCTGTTCAGTTTCCAGATGTTTGAGTTCGATCAAACAAAAGATTTTTCAGATGTACTTGCATACCGCCAGAATGTTACTATTATAGTCATGATTTATGGGAGAAAATTTAGTTTACTTTGAAATTTCAAGTGGTTTAAAAATTCTAGCATCTTCGCATATCATCTGACTGTTTCTCGTGTTTATTCTGTTGATGAGACCTAAAGCAAACCACACTTTATTTTTTGACGGTTTATTATTTTTCTACGCTCACAATGTCGTTAAAAAGGTTTTGCGCTATCAAAATGTATAGTAGCAAAACATTTCTAACAAAATTGTAATTCACACAAAAAGATGCTTGGCAGAATAAATAGCTTCAATTTATAGCCGCCATAGACTGAAATCTTTATTAGGAAGTAGATATTTTTAAACGGTCACCCCACGTGAGGTCCTTTCAGTAACAATAACAATTTTTACAACCGATTATTTCCTGATGTTAACCGTCTTAGAAACTAATATCCATATAACCTCTCTAATAAAAACTTAACTACGTACCTGTCACTATAAATACGCCTCACGTGAATGAAACAATTGTGCTATTAAACGCGGCTTACATAGGGGATGAAGTATATTAATCAGGAGTCAGCCATAGCTTAGCGATAAGTAACAATGTTGCTCGACATAAGTGTATTTAAATTATTGCCGCTTAGTCCCATTTTTATGTATCGCATGTTGGACAGTCACTTGTTTTCTCTATTTATGTCAAGACGTATTTGACTGTCAATTGTTTTGTATTTTCTTCACTAAGCATAAAATATGTAAATATACCAATTTCCATAAAGTAGATAGAAGTTAGTTTATCTGGTATTATTATGTCAGGTGGTCGACAATTATTGTTTAATTTACAGCCATTGAACTACTGTTATTACACCACAAACAAATTTCTTGCGACATGATTTGACGCCACTTGGCGTCGACGCATCCAAACGGTTTCAAATTTCAAGGAATACATCAAAATATTGTCATCTTGTTGCGACATATTTTTGCTTGGCATAGCTTCTCTGTGCGTAGTAATAACAACTAACTGTTTACAGCATCCTTTTCAATGTCGACCTTTGTAAAGTTAAAAGAAAACTGCATACGACTCGCGCTTGACGCTTTTTTAATAGTTTATTTCCTAACCCCGCGTCGACAGCTCCGATGTTTTTCTAATAACCTGTTTAACAAATCATAACGTTTATTTTCGTTCGGCACTGAACGATCACACGTCCGGACTCTATTCTGTTTCAAATCTCGCGTTTGTTTTGATTATTTTAATTTTTCATTGAACACAACAGAGCGCCGACTAAAATAGCGCGTCCGGCGATGCGTGTCAAATTATTTTGCATGTGTGAATAATAGAGAATTGATGATTTTATCGGTAACAGTTTCAGCCTAAGATTCTCAGTATCAATCTGAAACTCTATCTTAATTTTCGATAAAGTGAGACTTAAGTTAACCGTCGACCGTTCAAAGTTCTCAACTATTTACAGTTTCTACAGTTGGAATACCTAAAAAATATTTTAAAACACACCTCGTTTATTTTAAAAGCATAGTTCCTAAATGTATCTTTCAAGTGTCTCTCTAATGGCGGTTGATGAAAGAACTCCCAGTTTTTGCCGGCTTGTTAGTTGAAAGCAGCCGATGGCATATGTACGACGTATGACTCGACACTATTAGCATCCGAAATTAGATGAAATTAATTTACGGACTTGACTGTACACCCGGCAGGTAGTAACACTTTTTATAAACATTTAAAAAAACGGGAACGGTAGCAAAACTACTCGATTGTAATCCAAAAGAGCGTGTCGGAATAAATAGGAAACTATTACTACTGGAAATAGAAAGAATTGTATTACATTCGATTGGGACGGTGCTAATGATTTTTAGGGATTGGCGCCAGATGTAAAAAACGTTGAAATTGGTTTGCCAAAAAAGGTCATTGTGGTAAACATGTTTGGAGCATTAATACACACCCTTCTCATTAGAGATTCAATATTAGAACTTGCGTTGATGTAAAAAGAAACAATTCACGAGACCTTTTGAGTCTTGTGAAATAAAAAACTGAATCAAATCTATGGAAAGTATAGAGACATTGTATCGCCCCCAACTTTGAAGGGCCAGGCGTGACCAGTGGCCGGCCGCAAATCGTATAATTTGGCGAAACAATCCAGACCCTGAATGGCCGTCGCGGCCACTCGTCACCGATTGCGAACAAAACGTGCCAAACGCACGCCCGCATTGTTGCGAATCAATGAAAACTCCAAAATGAAAAATGCCCTCCGAATCACGTATACAAATTGCACAAAATTTTCTGTTTCCGACAGACCTTCACAAAATGATCGGTGATATAATAAAATCTAGCAACTTTTCAATTCACAAAGAGCTCCAGAAAATCCAGACAGCCTTCGTAATGAAATCCGGAGACAGGTAATAGTTAAAAAGGGAATGCCATACCGGCCCCAGTGAAATGAAATAAAACGACAATATGTCGGGAACCATACCGTCTGACAATGGGGATCCGACAAAGGAAAATTTTAAGACGCCGTCCTGGGATCACGATAAAATTGCAATGATATTAAAAAGTATCATTCTCGAATATAATGTTATCTATGTAGATATGTAAGTAAATTGTTTTAAGTTAAGATTCAATTAAAAGTATCCTTTGAAGTAGACAAAGACGCGAAGCCTGTATCGAGCAGTCTCAGCGAATTAGAAACAAAACGGATTCGCGAGTCTTTCTGAAGATGACGTCTCTCTCTGTTCGAGCAGTCATTGAGTTTCCTTTGTAATTAAATATTGAAATTAAGAAATGAACAGCCGCTAATTACGAGAGGTTGTCCCTTGGGGGCTGATTACCGGGGCAGCATTCGCGGAAAGGGATGCGAAGTCGGGGGCTCCTGTTACGATTAATATTTAACATTTTAATGTTGCCGCCGCCAGCTTATTATAAATTTGATTTGTTAACTTGTGACGATTAGTACTTACAAAGTTACAGAATTCAACTCCACTTATTTCTTCCTATTTCAGTCATGTAATTTTAACGTTATTCCTTTTGAGCATATTATGCATGTTTTCAACAGTTCTACTTGAATTATTTAGTGTCCTATGTATTTTATGTTCCAATTGACGTAATAATGGTCATTTGAATGAAGATTAAATCGACTTCCAAGCACTTAATGCTAGGCAATTAAACAAAGTATGTTTTTCTAGATGTTCGTAATACGATGAAACATATTGCGGTTAAAAAAGCGTTAGTGTCGAATGAAATAGTGTTAGAGACCACAGGAAACCGCCCAATGTGTAATAAAAAAGAAATAGAGTCATAGTAGAAACATAAATTCAATGTTTGGACATTTCAATTATCCGGACCACGTGGCGTGCCAACAATGATGTTCGTGCCAACGGCAATAAAAATTAAAAAAAAAAGAAAACTGCTAATATAAAATGCTTTGCAGCAAACGAGACTTGATATATAAAATATCTCTACATTGCTCATCTGATAGAACGCTTGAAACACATTTTGATTGGCGATAACCAACTAACAAAGCAAATAGTCGCGTCAAATAAAAGCTAAAAAATAAATCACATAATAACATCGTCAGAAGCGATCGGATCTCAGATGAAGTAGGCTCTGATTTTAATACGTTTGGAATGTCTTTATTAACTGTCATCGAATCAAGTGAAGCACCGGGAGCTGTTTAATACCCTATCAGACAAACGTAATTAGTTTTGTAAATAAAATGCCTCGGAGAAATTGAAACGTAGCAGCTACCTGACTGTTGCGGTGACTTGCTACATTAGCTTATGACTGTAAGAAACATCGCGTATAAAAGTGTTAACTCCTGATTCTAAATGCATAAGTAAATATAACTCTAAATATCAGAACTGTTTTTGAATATAACTAGCTAATGAAATTACCGAAATTAAACTCTACCAATTACAAATCACATCATTTTAAATGTTAGGTTTATTCAATAATTTAAATTTTCATTCACTTAACCAAATTAATAAATAACGTATATTTCTTTATTTGAATATGGATATTCAATTAACAGTTTTCTCATAAATCAACAGCGATAATTGTAAATTTTATCATAATTACATTCTGGCAGTGACTGTACTTGTTGGGCGTCAGATTTATATCTTGTTATTTTATTTATATTACGCGTACTTCACAAGACTTGAAATTGTAATTGTAAAAGAAAACATAATGTGGACTCTTGTTTTGATTTTAAGTCAATTAGATTTGATATTTGGTCTTGCATTTATAATGATAACCAATTTCGCAAGTAAGGAACAAACAATTTTGCCCTTGGGATGGAAAACATTACGAGAACATCTTTCTTCGCGGACATGAAATAATTGTAAAGTAGAATTACGGTCGCCAAACTTTTCCACCCTAAACATTTTTTATTTAATTTTTATTTTTACGACACGATTAAACGCGGCTTTGCTTTCTCTTTTTATTGTTACTGTCTATGTGCCCTCTAATTTTTGGCTTCAATTAGATTTTCTTATTCTGTTTTATTAAAACATTGTTTTTAATGATAGGAGTTTTCAAAGCCTCGACTGGGGGTCTAATTTTCTTTCTTATTTCGTTCATTTGATGTTCAGTTTAAAATTATTATTTTCGGTGGAAATTTTCGACTATGATCATCATTGTTTATAGATACCGGTCGCTATTTCCAAATATTAGTTATCTTTGTTATATCAACAAATTAGCTGTGTTGTGTAGTTCTTCACATTTTTTTGTTTTTCTTTTATAAATGTACCACACAATGCATGTATTTAGGGTTTTCTTAGTCAGTAAATTAGACCCTTATAGGGATCTTAATTCTCAAGTTAAAATTGATTTCCCAAAAACTTGTATACTCGTACGTGGATAATAATGTTATGTTCTCTTCTTCTCCAGGTACTTCTCAAGGTGAATAGGTATTATGTCTATCTAAGGACAAAACCCATCTCCCGACCGGAACTCGTCTAGAAAATAGACCACCGCTTTTTATAACCGAAATCATTTATCATGTTTGCGCTGAACCCAAGACAAACTGCTACTGCGTTTGAGTTTGCCGAAGATAAGATTGCGTTCGTTTGTTTTACCTTGTCTACCGATTCTCGGACCATTTTTAAGAAAGAGCTTCATTGTTCGGGCTAACACCCGAACGGTGTTTCCGAGGTGAAAAGGAAATAGGGTATCATGTGAAGTGTTGGGGCGATGACGCTCTACCTTGAGTGCACTTCAGATTTTGTAAATGGAGAAATGCTGCTTGTAACATTTCTGTAAAATAAATGCGAAACGAACTCTGCACAAATGGAAAATACTCTAATACAAATTGTTAACGCAACGATGACACGTGACATCAATAACAGTAACACAGTAGTAATAACAAAAATGACATCAATGATGAAAGTATCACACTCATTAAATGCCAAAGTAAATGCAACTATACAAATGTGACACAAGTCTCATTTTAAAGGAACATCGATGTCGTACCAAAGGGGATATTTTTGGACGATGAAACGGCTTAAAAAGAGTTTAATTTAATATGTAAACATTCCCATACGGGTTGTAGTGCCGTAACGTGTAAATAATCGAACGTTCGAGAAACAAAAACAAAAGTAAAGATATACAGATTATGACTATTAGCTTACTATAGGCTGTCAGCGAGATGCTTTTGGTCTTTTAGTTTTTTTTACATGGTTGTGGACAGGGAAGGATGTTTACACGACGTGAACGGTATGATTTAGTGTCATGTGTCGGTAATTGGGAGCGAGTGTGAAGTCGCCTTCTAGAGTGGAGAATGGTAATACAAATATAATAACAAAGACTCGGGAGTCTATTCATAGTTTGTCGGTAGTGTTATGCTGTTTACGTTCGTAATAGCTTCACGTGGCGTTTAAGATCCGACTTTTAAAGTTCCGTGCTTACAAAGTAAGTATATTTAACGGAGTGTTAATGTTACATTATTTCAAAAGGATGATATTTAAGTTGATAAAGGGTGATTTAGAGAGACGATGAAACGTTTATTCGTTTTTTGTATACTACAGACAGTGGAAAACAAAAAGAAAGAAACAACTGAATTCTGAACCAAATGAGAGTGTGAACTCGAAGGCGAAAACTATCCGACCAACTTGCTCGGATTTTTACGAGGCTTTGAGAATTACAGCCGATCGAAAAGGCGCCGACAAAGCGAGGTCACTATTCTGAGATGTTACTTTATCTTTGCCATTGCAATATTGAAAGCAGTGTATTTTCCTTTATCGGCATGTTCGTCGATCAGAAGTTGTGGTGTGTTTGCTGAACTATCTATCAGGGGTATATCTGTCAGAAATATCTGGGGAGTCCTTTGTGATGTTATTTGAACGGCGACAGAGGCGGTGAGTGATGAATATTGCCAGGCAAATATAACAAAGCAAAACTATCCGCGGTGTTAGTTTCACTGGGGTAGCTAGCTGAGGAGTGCCGCGTAGAATGGCACGTTGATGTTGTTTGCTATTATTTCATATATTTTTTGGTGGATTTCTCCAACCCTTTTTTTGTGTAAACACTATTTTTATTTTTTTTATTTTATATTCAATTGTATTGAATTAGATGAGAATCTTTTTTCAACCGACTTCAAAAAGGATGAGGTTCTTAATTCGACTCTATGTTTTTTTTCCTGATTGTACAAAGTAGATAATTTTTTTACGTCAAAAATATGTTTATTTTTGCGAAATTTTAAGGTATTCAAATTTGATGTCCGTGTTTGAGATCATATTATGTAATGCTGATTCATAAAAAATATGCACTCTTAAAAATAGGCAGCGAACTGCGGTCTCGCTTCAAACGGCGCGACCTTTCTGTCTCACACTCTATCGCGTTACCGCGCGGTATAAATCGTTCGGAAATCGTTCGGTAATAAATCGAACGGTTTTTAATGGCATTTATCGCAGTGAGCTTTGCAGTATTCAGATTACGAGCGGCTAAGTGGCCGCGGGGGAGCGGCACGTGCTTCTTATCTGTGTCCCTCGACACTTTCAATATTCGATCTCGTCGCGGTTTTGTTTAGCTTTTTTTGGGTTCCGTACCTAATGAAACGCGACACTTATTGGTTCACTTGAACTATCAATGTTTTTCTGGATCGGTGAGCTAAGAAATACTTTAGCAGCACTTTGTTGACCCGACGGTCAACGACCTTTGCTAAGAAGGCAAAGAGATATCAAAATGAAATTTTATGTCAAGACACCGGTTCTCCCCGGTTAGTCATCGTGATTTGATGTCAAGTAATTTGCTTCTTATTTCAAAACTACAACAGAGCCAGTAGGTATATTTCTCGTAGACATAGAACCCCTTTTTTTGCAAAAAGCAATTTATTAAAGCTCGTGTAGAGTATGAAAAGAAAGAAAAATATACTATTTCCTTGTCTACTAGGGTTTATAAGCACGCACGTACAGAACCCTCGGCGCGCATGTCAAGCTCGCCCTTCACCGGTTTTAAAAGTTTTTTGCCAGCGACTGTTCTCGTACCCACCGCCCGCGCCGAAATAAATACGACTTTCAAGTTCATTGACGCTATTAATAATTTCGGAGATAGTTCAAGTCGATCCGGTTTTTAATAAGCGCTTTTGTTTCGAGTTCGCAATGAAGCTTCTCAAGGTTGCAGCATTGTTACGAGGATTTTTGTTTTTGGAATCAATTATTGCTGATTTCACAAAATTTTGTGTTCATTAGTTATTAACCTAAGACCAATGACCTAAGCGCCATATTGCTGAATACAAAAGTAGATAATTGCATTATTGCAACAAATCATAAACATTTTCAAAAAACAGTTATTATTCAATAAATCAGTTAGAATACCTGCTAATCAGGTAAGTAGATAAAAAAAACTCAACGTACTAAGAAAGAAGACAAGCAGTCTAATCTTATTACCCGCTTATCCGTTTCGCAACAGATTCACCCAATCAAAATGCAAACCCTTCGGAAAAGTCGCGAAACAAAAAAAATACACCGTGGTCGCAGTTTAGGGTGACCATCCATCTGTTTTTGCGGTATTTTTTTTAACTGTAATACTCTCATTTGTATCTAGTTTTTTGAAGACGTGTCGCTTGAATATTTTCATATCTTACCGTATACTAAGGATTTTCTCATGTTACTATGCACCTAATGGCTTATCAATTCACCGTGTCAAATAAATAACTTTTCATTTAGAGAATTACCTGCTTAGTCCTAGATTTTGTAACTCGTATGGAAACCCTCGTCGCACCCCAATGCGTAACCGAAAACGAACCGCAATCCAAGCTAATGGAGTGTCTCATAATGACGGTTCTGACATAAAAATAAATAGGCGAGACTCAGTTTCTGCGTAAGCCGATACTATGATAACAGCGTCCCCCAATAATTGCCGAACTTGCCTAGTTGTAATGTGCTGGATTATGCTACCACTGTAATTGATCCGCGACGCCAATTACTGGACACCGGAAGATATGGCCCGTTTATGAGATAGATGGCGTTTAGATAGATCTATGGATGGAAGGTGGCGCTTAGGCCAAATGTTGAAGACGAAGATAGCCGCGTGTAGATTGAAGATATAAATTATAGCTTTTGCCCGCGACTTCGTCCGCGTGGAATAGTGATTTCTTTCTCCCGTTTTTTACACATTTACCAGTATATCTTTGCTCCTTTTGGTCGTAGCGTGCGTGATGTTATATAGCCTATAGCCTTCCTCAATAACTGGACTATCCAACACAAAAAGAATTATTCAATTCGAACCAGTAGTTTCGGAGATTAGCTTGTTCAAACAAACAAACAAACAAACTCGTCAGCTTTATAATATTAGTATAGATATCTTCGTGAGTCGGGAGTGAGAGAAATGTAACGGTTGAAATGAAGTGCACGTAAGAAGTCTTCTTAAGTTTCATTGTTAAATAAAATCTTATTTATTCTGGTATAGACACGCCATGTAGATAGCAGATTATCAACTAGAAACGTTTATTTTGCCAGTGATTCTAAATAGAGTTAATTATTGACTATAATTTATGAGTTTTCCCTAATAATTTTGAAGTATAAATTGCACTTGTAAAAAGCAACTGTGACTCTTGACAGACGAGGAATCGAACCCGACATAGCGTAAGGCACGCTTACGCTATCCGGGCGTAGGCCTATACCACTCGGCCACCGTCACATTAACAAGCCTGTTGAATTTTGCAAGTGCTTTTTAACGCGTAGGCTGCGTAAAACTATAACTTTTGAAGTACTTACATGGGTACCTTACATCTATACATTTCTTGAGTAGTCCCGCTCCGCGATCTAAACAAAGTATCAAGATCCTCATAAGTCTACACGAAAACTCGTGTCACTACACACAGTATTTGTGTGCTATATTTCACGACAGTAAGGACGAGGTTACATGGCCGCACGCAATAGGCTTAAAGAAAGATTTAGGTGACAAACTTTATTGCGTCCGAGAAATACTGATGTCTATTACCCGCACATAAATCACGGATGGGAAAACAATAAGCGTGAAATTGTGGAAACTGCGGTCGGCGACGCCGCTAAATCTTAGGGCGAAATAAAAATAAATCCCAGCCTCCCTCACGCGAGCTCTTGATTTATATCATAACACAAATGCACGGGAAGCCGCTTTTTAATTGAAATTAATTAATAATGACTCCCGCGATTGTTCCGTTTCTTTGTTACACATTCACGGCTCATCGTTCCAGGAATTGTATTCGAGTGGATCGCAATTATTTTTGTATCAAACGGTGATCTAATGAAAGCGCGGTAGTAAAATTTTACGATTTTTTTATAAACTGTAATCGCCGATTACTTGTTCAATTTCCTATTTCACAAAACGATTTTTATTATTTTTTCTGTGAATTACTGTTATTGCGTGATTGTTCCATTTTAAATATAAGCTCATCCTATCTTTACAATCTTAAGTGCAATTTAATTTATGCATGCATGTTTAGTACTTTCGTGAAATAGCAATAATATATCTAAAGCAATGAAATACTACCTAGTTAGCACAATCATGAACGATTTACGTAAGTATAGTCTTTTACTCAATGCATGTAAAAATTGATTGAATTATAAGTTATTGGGTAAACGCGCTATAGTTTGTAATTAAGCAGCAAGTTCTTTAATTTTTTAACTGGATGCAAAAGCAGTGGGTTCAGTATCTCACATTCAATATTTTATGATTAGTCCCCTTGCTTACAAAATTACAACTTCCAAGATGTTGACATAAATATACAATGTGTAACAACAGAAATGTGCAGTGGAAATCATGTAACCTGTGATTGGTATTTTTGTTGTAGATGTTGTGTAATTAAACTAACAAATAACAGTCTTTGATTCTTTAAGAATATCAGGGGTACCAAACATTTGGAACACGTTTAAAACCTAATTCCCTTCACCCCTGTGCGCGCTAAGTGCATTGTCTTAAACAGCAGTAACGTGTTACTATGTAAAAATCTGTATTTTTTTAAGAATATCAGGGGTAACAAACATTTGGAACTTAAGTCCCTTCACCCCTGTGCAGGCTAAGTGTATCGTCTTAAACGGCAGTAACGTGCTACTATGTCCGCAGCTCCAGACCCGGCCGACCTCCGAAGCGGGCCTCGGGCGTAGGCCTATCGCTCGCAGCCACGCAGTTCCCCGGCCATCCCTTCAAGAAGCACCGCCTTGAGAACGGGGAGTACTCGCCTTATGAGAACGGGCATATGAGTGGTGAGTACGCTTTTTGATTACAAAGTATGGTTGCCAGTGAAATGTTATTACTACGTATGTAGAAGCTATGCCAAGCAAAAAATGTGTCGATAGTACGACAAGATTATAACGTAGATATTCCTTGAAATTTGAATTTCGAATATGAAACCATTTGCATAAAAGTTGATGACAAGTGCACGTCAATTCATAGCGCACGAGATTTGTTCATGGTGTCAGTTCCATGCGCTAGTAATAGTAGTTCAAAAAAAAAAAATTATGCGACCCTCTAACCGCTGCGGAGGTCCTGGGTTCGATTCCCGGGTCGGGCCAAAAAATATGTACCGGAGTTTTCTGTTTAGAAATTCTCAGGGAAGCCCGGAGTTTGGAAGTTGGCGGTGTTTCACCCCCGTGCCTCGGAAAGCACGTAAAGCCGTTGGTCCTGCGCCTGATCACTCTCCGGTCGTGTCAGATTGCGTCCCATCGGGCTATGAGAGTGAAAGGAATAGAGAGTGCACCTGTGTTTGCGCACGCACTTGTGCACTATAATATGTCCCGCGCAGTCGGTTGGTCCTTGTGACTGGCCACCGTAGTCGAAATCGGCTAGGGGGACTATTATTAACTAGCTTTTGCCAGCGACTTCGTCCGCGTGGAATAGTTTTTTCTCCCGTTTTTTACACATTTACCACCATATCTTTGCTCCTATTGATCGTAGCGTGATGTTATATAGCCTATAGCCTTCCTCGATAACTGGACTATCCAACACAAAAAGAATTATTCAAATCGAACCAGTAGTTTCGGAGATTAGCGCGTTCAAACAAACAAACAAACAAACAAACAAACAAACAAACTCTTCAGCTTTATAATATTAATAGTATAGATAGTAGTTCAATGGTTGCAGCAGACTTATCAAATCGGAAATGGAACGTCAACGTATCAACTTAAGCAGTTCAGTATTTTTAAGAAGATTCCTAAATCTTATTGTAACGCACACTATTCGGAACGTTATCGTCTGAACTCACGAACCGAAGCGTAAGTAAACAAAACGGCTACGTTCCCCTTCCGAGTCGATATGTCTGCTACTGCCTTTAACTTTAAAACCCACTATTAAAAATCAATTAATACTAGATACTAATAAAACTTTACACAAAACTATCAATATTCTCATGTCGACTGTCTCTATCTCGCTTGGCTAACCTTCTCAGAATCAAGAGGAATTAACCTATTTCAAATAAAAAAGATGATTTGAAGTGGTCAGTTTATTATGGTATTGCTGGATAATCATATCATTAATGAGACATGACATTATTACTTGTTTGTTTCAAAAAACAGCAATCTCTATGATAATTTTGCGTTTTCATCAAGTAATTTGGCTTTGGCTGGTGTGAATAAACTTAATGAATTCAATCCGAAGAGTGACGACAAAATTACTTTATCGTAAAGCGATGATATCGAGTAGTCTCGTAAGCCACATCAGGGGTTAAGTAAGAAATTATTGTCACACCTTACGTAGTCTTGACGGATGTTAAAGTCAAAAATCATTTATTCAATTTAGGACACAAAATGCCACTTATGAATGTCAGAACATGTCTTCTTATCTTTTGGGCCCTACTAGCGCTTTGAGACAAGACAAGACAATTTAATCCACTCATACCCTACGTGTTTGATTAAAATAATAGTAAGTACAATTCAGTATTTGCATACTGCTAGTTTGCAGTGTTATCACGTTGTCGATTGACCAATCATCGGCCAATTTAGTGCTAGCGATGCTGTATACTTTTTATCATCACTTTCGATACAGCTATTAATTTCGTATTATTTCATCTCATGTATTTTTTCACGTTACGTGGCGGCAATTCATTCAGTCAGAAATTAATTATAACGTTTGCGATAGTGTAAGACTAATTAATTTCCGTGTAATCTATTTGTTTCGTCGGACGCACGTATTTTGTTCGTGCTAACTAGCGAATAAGTATCCAATAGTATAAAGATTTTTTCAGTGTTTATTTTCCAGCTCTAGTAAGTGGCAAAATAGATAGTAATAAAGTTGAGTAGGCGATAGAAGGATGCGCTCACCCTGCTTAACGCACCTAGAATAGCTTTTAAAGCTGCTTTATCAGTAATTTATTTGATCCTTTTGCTTATTTAATTACGTAAAAGGTAGGTACTTTTATTAACTAGATGCTGAATACTTGGAAATCCTAAACTCAATCGATAGGCTGCCGGCGGTCGAGGAAACAAAAGAATGTTGATAAACACATCCTTGGTGGTTTAATAAAGAAAACCATTTAATGCAAGTAGGTACGATATCTTTTAACACCTCGTGTGTTAAGCACTAGGTCGGATTTTTAGTAGATTATACTATAGATAGGCAAAAATATGTCTCATACTTAGCTAGAAATGCCAGGCGACTATAATCGGAAGATGAGATTAAGCGACACGTTAAAATTAATCTCGCATTGTAGCGCGAATGTTAATCGTCCTGTAATGAACATAACAGGCCGTGACACGTGATAACATCAAAATCGGGTTTATGAGCGCCCCAGATAAGCGCCGGATATGAATTCCTGTCTTCTCGGGTGGCATGCCTCCTCATTTCATATACAAATTACACAAATACAAAATTATCCCGGCACAAACGGAGAAAAGGGAATAAAGTGATTAAATAGAGCTCAGCGCAAGACGGCTAGCAATCAATCATTTTTGTCGCTTACGGCTTTGTTGATTCTGTTGTTGTGCGTCCTTGTCTCGCTCCCTGGTGGTAGTGTTGGTGTCTCTGTCTGCCTCGAAGTGTCGTGCAGACAAGGGAGCAATTACATTCGTGATGTTGCATAAGCGGCACTTGGTTATCGCGCGCGCCGCGTCCGACTTGAGTGTAGTTGGTGCTTTTTCCCTAAATTTGCAATTCGAAAGGCTCTCGTAAGTGAAAAAGGCACAGGTTTGTTTTGGTGCCATTGTTTTTTATTCGCCGTGGAGTTGTTGTTGTATGACGTCGCTGATATTAGGCGGAAACCCTGTCCACAGTTGCTTAATATTGCTGAAATTGAATTCAATAAGCTTATTCTTACGCTTAAGTTTAAGTTTAGAAAACTAGGAGACTAAGAAAAGCGCTTGAAAAAGTCAGTTCAGAGATGTGAAAGACTCTACTAATGTTTAGTAACACAAACTTACACCTACAACTTACTTAAGGTTTAGAGCAATTATATTACTCTGACATTATGAGATGCTATCCAATTTTACTATTGTTCAGTCTCTAAGCATTTTGTTTAACGTGTAGAGTCTATTGAAAGTTTGCTTCAACACCGACTCTAGAAACCGATCGCTCTTCACCAAACCAAACACCCAAGCCAGTCAAAGATTGTATTAGCCAGATAACAAACAAATCGACACGCAGACAAAACAAAATCATAACAAATAGATTCTTCTCATTAAACCGTCTTGTCATTAGCTGTCTGTGCCTGCGCATTCGTTATTGTGTTACACACGTCTCTGCTTAGTTGGTTTTAATTATTTTACAATTAGTGGAAGATGGATGGTCTCGTAAGCGGATTGTTCTGTGATTCGAAATGTACGATCGATCTTGAGATGGGGAGATAATCTTGATATGCTGCGGTCTGTTCGTGAGATCTTTCTGTTGTAATTATATTTCAATGCCAACAATCAAGCAACGTTTTTTGGCATAGAAATAAAATTAAGGGTTTTGACTGCCATGAAACTAGACACAATAGAAAAATATTGTTTGGTGGTCACGGGTGACCACCATGGCGCTCAATGTGTTAACAATCGAGAATCTGAGCACGTCAACACAAAAAATATGTAAGAACTTTTTAAATTTTAAATTTATAAAAGAAAACAATACTGAATAATATACTGTTTCAGAGATTATAACGATCCCTTATTCGTTTACTGACAAATTTTGCTTCCACGTCCATCCATAGCATAATGTCGATACATAAACAAATTTTGATTTATCATAAAAATCACACACCTATCACCTGCCTTAATATTTTTCTTCGGTTAGAATCAGTCCTCATCAAATATTTGTGTCATACGACACCTTAATTAAAATATTCAAAACCGAGCTTAATGTACTTGGATTAGAACAACAATCAGTACGTCCAAATTCACATTAAAGCCATTCTAATTAAATTCGTGCACGTATCAAGTTGCTCCGTATCCGTACAGCCAGCTCGAGCTCAGAGTTAAGCCAATAATATTTTGACGAGTCGTTGACAGTGGTTTACAGTTGATGAAACAGTCGCACGCATACAGATAGAAATCCTTGCCACAGCACGGGTTAAGCAGACAGGACTGTCACAGTCACTCTGTTAAAATGAGAACAACTTCTGTGTACATATAGCTGATAGGTACAATAAATAATTTATTGATTGATCAAAGCAAGAAAAAAAATTTAAGCATAGATGTTAAAATAAGCAAAGTTTTTAAGATAAATGTAATATCAATACCTACCTATCTTCTAAATTCAAAACAAAAAAGCAAAAAAACACACTTGGGAAATGAACTATAAATAAAACTAAGATGTTCAAAAAGGTGCTAAGAATCTTGCTTAATTGTGGCCCATTCGTCAACACATTAGAAACAATCGCTTGCACCTTGCGTCGTGTTTGGAAGAATGACGCTCGTTTTTGTGTCGTGCGTGCAAGCGATAAGTTGCAAATACAAGTGTCCTGGCTGATCTCCCCAACAGCCATTTCTCGCCAGCACACATAGCCAGTGCTAATCTACACGTCACCGTCTGTGAGTGAGTGAGGAGGCGGGTGGCCCATTTTCACCCCGTGAAATAATAGGATACGAAAACATCGGAGGCAGAATATAATCTCCTACGAAGGTTGAACGGAATGGAATGGGAATATGAAATGCGTAAAGGGTGCCCACGTGATCGTTGAAAGGGTTACCGATGTTTATCTTTAGACAGTAAATCAAAATCGATGCTCATTCCAGGAGCCCTATTTTTGAATCATTCGCTTCAATTTGGCGAGTGATTTTCGTTGGACGTAGTGTCAAAAGTCATGAAAAAAAATCGTTTTCGAACGAAAATCACACGCCATATCCAAGCGAGTGATTCAAAAATAGGGGCCCAGGTCGCGCCTCACGGTTTCGGCTAATGTGATTTGCTGGAGATATCAAAGTGATTTACATAATGTTTTTTTTTATAATCGAGTTATAATTATGTGGATTGTAAATAGTAGTCTACTTTACATGCTTTTTTTTAATTGCCAGGATGGTCACTCTACTCTTTATAAAATAAAATAAAAACAATGTCAAGAAATATAGTTCTGAAATTTATATCAGGAGGTCGGAGCCAAAAGTACTTTGTGTGTGAAGGTGTTTCAAATCATTGCCAAAATACTTCCATATCAAAATGACGTAACAATTATACAGCCCTAATATCTGTAGAATGGCATGAAAATGACGTGTTGATAATAATTAAAGGTTCGCAGTGTCGCGCCGCCAGGGGGCGCCAGTAACGTTACTCATGAAACTACGTTCTGATTGAATCTGCAACTGAAATTAAGTAAGGATTTCCCTGTTTGTGTAGGGTGAGATCAGGGATCAGAACATTAACGTCTTTGCGTATCGCTTGATCGCATTGTTAACGCACTTGTAAAGGTACCGTTTCGTTTTACGCGGGTTTGATTGACAAAAAGGTAATCTTTTTGTCATAGGCATGTTTCATAGGAATAATTAATCCAAAGGATTTGGGGATAGGCAACTCTATCTGATATACAAAACAATCATGAAAGGAAATAAAAGAGATTTGCTAAGTCAGTTCATTCAAGTGTATCAAAGCAATATTTCCATCAAGTATCTCCATTTCTTCAACCGGAAGCTAGATACAGATTATTGATCAAAGTAGTTAGGAGCGGTAATTCATATCACTCATTAGTTAGTTAGTCACGTCTCGTTTCTATTGCATATATTTGCAAAAGCGATGAGTTCTGCATATTACTGTAACCCTCAACAGACACACTTGCAATTAAATACTTTATACTAACAGTTCCCCATTATCTAAGCTCACTTTTTGTAAGGAATAACGCTTTTAACCATTTATCGCGTCGCAAAAACGGGCGAATGCGGCACAATCACTGAATCGAAAGTTTAATTGTTTTTTTCTTTCAGACAGTGCATATACGCAAAAACGGACGATAAACACCGTTCAAGTCGGCAATCATAGCAATTTCTTGCTAGCTTCGGCCGCGTTTACAATTTTAATGGTTAAAACATCAACTGGCAATTGCTGGCAATCAAACAAATTGCTCAGTGCGCTTATAAGGAAATCGCAATAGTAAGCGTGGTGGCAACAATAATTAAACGCCGAGGCGGTGTGGAACGCTCAAAATCAGCTTTTTACTGTGAGATGCGCCTGCGTCCGTGTCTTTGCGGAATGTTCACGCCGCACTTCGATTAACAAGTGTTCTAACTGTAATTGTTATGAAAATGAGATAAATTAATTATGTAGAGTCGTCATGTAAAAAATAACGTACGTAACTACTAGTAGTAATACTTATAGATTTATAGAAAAAAAACTGGCTAAGTGCGAGTCGGACCCGCGCACTGAGGGTTCCGTGCTACCCTTTACTGAATTCAGGGTCCACTTAACAAGATACACCTATCAAGTTTCAACGGTTTGATGCTAATAGCTTCACAATATTGTGGCTGTGACATACGGACGGACATACAGACAGACAGACTCGACGAAACTATAAGGGTTCCGTTTTTTGCCATTCAGCTACGGAACCCTAAAAAAAATTTACGAAGTAGACTGACATGTTGTTGTTTGTCTGAGATGACCATGTATACTGTACTTAGATCAATTTACCATGTTACCAAGCATAAGCATTTATACTAGTTATTATTTATTTCTGTTCCAAGTATTTTGAGCATTTCAATAAATATAATGTAATATAATGTCAAATACCAGTCGTTAACTTCGACAACAATAATACTATAAACATTCGTAGACAAACATTAATGATCGATTGTTAATTAACCACCTGTTTTTAATTGAGGCGTGCTACATTATTGTACTCTGCGTTATTCCCTTTTTTAATTGTCTATGGTCTTGTCTATGGTTTTTTGCAGTTCAATGCGTTTGATACAGTTTACCGCTGTTACTTATGCAGTTGTATTTTTTGCCTCTATAGAAATAGGGTTGCAAAAGCTGAATGATGACATGTCATGAATGTTTTGCTATGGTCACCTTTTAACTAGCCCATACAATGTTACAAAGTCAAAAATTGTATTCCCTAAATCTCCCTCTATGCCCTATTTTAACGTTCAGTGCCTAAACTATTAGGAAGATAATTTTAAGTACCTATATATCAGGCAGAGGCCGCCCACCTGACCTGGTGGTCTAAGATTTAGAGTGACCTCGAGGAAGCCCAAAAGCCAGAGAAGGCAACTCAGGATAGAATATCCTGGCGAAGATGTGTGAGGAGATCCGAACCCAGATGATGAGAATAGGGAAGGAAGAAGATATCCATCCAATATCTCGTATTGTCGGTTAAAAAGACAGCATTTAAAATTACAACGGATAAATTAAATCGATTTTGTTTTCCATGTCTGTGTATGATAGATGTAGGTAGAGCATAGATAGGACATATTTAATGTCAATCTGATAAATAAAAATATTTAACACAGGATGCCTTTTTATAAGCAAGAATCATCTAAGCCAGTACATACATAACCTGTTACCAACCCTGAAGCACTTCCATAACGTTAGTAAATGTCACAGTTAGTGCTGAATTGAATCTATCTACACCATAACTTTAATACTTTAGAACCGCTATCGTTTCCATCCATACATATAAATAAAGTATACCCTATTACCGACAGTGTAAATTAACAAAGACCCTAAGGAGTTCAGTGTAATTAAGTAAATGTAACACAGCCGGCTGCGCAAGCGTCGAATGACAATCGCTTATTATCATCGATAAAAGAATGGATATCGATTATCAATTACCTGGATATTGTTTTGTTTCATCGGCTAATTGGTATAAATGCTCGTTTGCATCGCATGTCAAAAGTTTCTATGTTAATTATTCACGATCATGTGATGATTTGTGTGTTTATGTATAGAATCACTTAAAACGTAAATCTATGCGATATTTTTTATGTAATATCATTGATAAAAATATTGATGTTTTATAGTGTTTTGACACTGCAAACTTAATAAATAATATAAATTGCACTTGTAAAAAGCAAATATGTTAGACAAGGAATCAAACCCAGTGCCTTACGCTATCCGGGCGCCATTCATATCATGCCTATACTACTCGGCCACAGACACATTGGCAATCCTTTTGAATTTTTCACGTGTTTTCTTTAACTCGCACAGGGTTCGATTTCTTGTCTAACACAGTTGCTATTTACAAGTGCAATTTATATAATTTAATTGAGTTAAAATGTTATATCAGTTAAAAGTTGCTTTTTAAGTTGCAGTTACTTTTAAATGAAAACACAAGTTTTTGTTGATATACACCATACACATGAAAATATGTTATGTAATGACAACAAGTCTAAATTAGGAAGAATGTAATACTACAAGACAGAAAAGCTGTTAAGACAGTAACATAAAATACTTTTACTCCCGTTATAAGTTACTGACATAGTATGGCTATTAAAATTTGTAACAAATTGTTTTACAAAGCATCCTCGTATGGTAGCAAGGCACATGCGCACTGTCCACAATAATAATATTAGCAATAAGCATGATTGACTTTTTATCGAGCCTTGCCTGTGTAATAAACTTTCTTGTCAGTCTTAGCTTACTAATGCTAGCATTAGCATCAGTGGACTGTTTCCATACCCACAGACCGATTACGTATCTTGTGATAGCGAGAATTGTACAACTATCGCAATGTAGTTGCTAACTCATGATATGTATCAGCTAAACACATCATCATCATCATCATTATCAGCCAAAGGACGTTCACTGCTGAACATAGGCTTCCCCAACGGTTTTCCACATCAACCGATCACAAGCTTACAAGGTCGTCTGTGTATCTTGTCGATGGACGTCCTATACTGCGTCTTTGGTCAAAGGGTCTTCAATCTAGAACCTTTCTGTTCCAAGGCTATCAGATCAGTATCAGTTCTTCGTGCTATGTGCCCTGCCCTGTCCATTGTCACTTGAGCGTACTGATTCTCGGGGCTATGTCCGTTAACTTATTTCTTCTATGCATCTCCGGATTCCTGAATCGATGACGTAGAGGAATACCGGGCCTAGCCCTATCCATCTTCGTCTTTGCTTCTACTAAACCAAAGATGAATATATGTGTATGTATATTCGATCGTTTTGTTTTTTTACTTCCCATAAAGCTACCATTGGTTTCGTTTTCGGCCGCTACAAGATACGAATCGGCGATTTCGCGATAATTGTTCAATTTTCACCATAGCAAGATACATAATCACTTAGCCACATTAGCCACCAAGTATCTAATTCCCATCGTTTTGCATGGCGTGTTCAGCGACATTCAATTTTAAATTAGTGTTTTGTTATCCATTTATAACAGAACTCACACCTTTAACGCATCAAGGTCCATTCATTTGCTTTTTACTCAGAGAAATGCAAGAATTTCTTTAACAAGTATAAGTGCTGTGTCTCTGTTTGCTGCATTCTTTAGTTATTAAATGGGTATGCAGTTAAATGCTTGACTTTATCTTTACAATGTAATTTAATTAAAGGGTGCGAATGGCGTTGCATTCTTAATTGGTTAATTATGAGTATTTATCTAATGAGAAGCTCAAGACGTTGTGTTTTTATAAATTGGATAGTTTCATTTAATATATGTTTTCTGTTTTCAACATGCACATTTATGTATAATATTTGACAGCTGAAAAAATTGCTTAATTTTCTATGGTACAGTGTAAACAAAGGTATACATATCTTGCCTGTTCGTTGCTCGTCATCCTCATCATCGTGGCATAACTATCCGACATGTCAGAGAGTCGAACTCGGACTGCGTGTACGCTTTTGATTTATCAGCCATTTATCGACAAGTTGATTCGATATCGCTCGCGGCATCCCTCATACTGAATCGAATTTTCGTACGACTCGACTTGAAGCGAAATTACAGGTTTCTTTTTTTCCGTAACTTCGTTCGTTAGTTATCAAACTGACGACAAGTAATAACCCCTATTAACCCATCGAAGGAACAACATGTCTTGACTGCGATGATTAATTTGACAATTATTAAAAATGACAATTTATTTCAACATCCAAATTGCGAGCCACCTTATTAATATGCTACCGGTAATAGTTTTCAAACGTTGACATACGGCAATTTATGTTTTACCGTTTTTATTTTATCTCGGACCCCAGCGTAATAGCCTTATGCGTTATGGTAATACTGTCATGGAACTTATTAGCTAAATTATAATTGACTTTTATTTTTCATTCCTACGAACGTAATTTGAAATGATAAACTCAAATGTGCCGACATAAAAAACGTAAACAAGGTATTATCTCAATAACTCGAGTGAGTGCATCTGCCTAGAAATGAACTGTTGTCTCCATAAAAGGAGTATTTTATAATCAATAATTTCTTTATCTGCTCAAAAATGTATCATTTTTTGTAGAGTTATATCTTTGATATTGTTAAGTGTAAGTGTACATGAGCTTCAAAGGTAGCAGCTGCTCCAAAACCACCGACAGATAATCTCTCTTTTGTGCGATGTTATTAATAAAAATATGCTGTAATATAGTAACTTGGGTAGTTAACTCAACAATGGCAACGATTCTTTTGTATATTTTTACAGATGACTTAATTTTTATTGAAACGCGCTTCCAATCGGCAAAAATGTATCTGTGAATATAAACCACGCTATAGCAACGTATCATTTCACTAGCGGTTTAGTAACATTCTTGCTTATTTTTTAAAGAGTAAAAGTCAAAACTAGTCTTTCAATTTTGAGGCTACCTATCTGCACTTGTAGATTTTGGCGGTCAGTCAGTTGTTTTTTAATATGTTTCATATATAAATAAATTACACTCATGCGAGAAAGTATTTACGTTTCAGAAATATATCTAGCGACTTTTAAATTCATGTGATTAAAATTCATCATCATGACATAACGATTGGTATAGGGCGGGTATAATAATAACCAGTACTATTAAGTTGGTGTTGCAATAATAAACGTCATAATAGTCCACACGACACGCTGTCCCGTATATTTATTCCGTAAACCGTACGGTCAATTTACGAGTAATTAAGCCTGACCCTCTTCGGGGGAGAACTTTTATTCGGTCGGTACACCGGGATCAGCTAACTCGCGTTCCATTGGCGTCTATCGCGTTAAGGTGTGACGATTACTTCACCCTTGATTAATGTACTCGTAATATGGCAACATTATTTGCTTTTTATTGCCAGAATAATAAACTAATTAATAGTTTTTGGTTATTATTAGAGGTCAGATTCGCCTTCCAATTTATTTTATTTATTACTATACTAGTTTTAATAATCACTATATCCTAATAACTTTATGCTTAATATCAATACTAATAATAAATTGGGGTCCCATTGGGGCAACTACAACTATTTTCAGAAAGATAATTTCCCTTTGAAACTAGTAAAGTCTTTTGCGGCAAATACAGGCGTTGGAGACAAGAAATCTGTCGTTATATATCGTAGCAAAACTCAATTAAATCATTGAAAAAATTGCCAATGGAGTCATGCGTGCCCACAAGTCAATAATCCGCATCTTCCAAAGCCTAATTCGCAAGTCAATAATCCGCAACTTCCTAAGTCTTAGAATGTTTATTAACTTTCAATTATAAAATCAAATAGCATTAAACGAAATGAATGACCATTTAATGTTTTACACGTCCGTATATTTTACGGTGGTTGGATCCCACGTCGACTATAACTCTCAAATTGTGTCCGTAAGTGAGGGCGGAGGATTAGCGTGCGCCACGGCAAATATTTTATTACAGTCCAAATCTCCAGCCCTCAACGTTTTATTGTTCATAAGGCTTGGCCGAGCCAAATGAAAGAGTTTATGGCGAAGACGTAAGTCTGCCGGTGTTGCCACTGCGAGGATTCGGTTAATCTAGAATTACCTTCGTTTGAAGAAATAAAGTTTGATTCAGTGTGATGTGGTATATCTCATCACAACTAGAAGATTAACTACTAATTCCTGTTTTGCCTGAAATATAATGTTTTTAACTATGTCTTTTTTAATGACTACGCCTATTTTATTTATTTATTCAAACTTTAATGCACTTTGAGTTGTAGATTGCCTTAATTAAGGCATTATCTACCATATCATTTTAAACTACGACATTTAATATTTTTGTACACATTGAGTAGTATCTCCGTAAGAAAAGCTGGCAACATCCATCATCGTCCGTCTTGTTGACTCAAGTTATTGACCGTCCGCATTTTGCCGGCGATTGTGTATTACTGTTATTGGTTGTACTCGGACGCGTGACTTGTGTCGATGATTGTACCCGTTACCCCATAGACACTTTTCGTTTAGTGTTTGGAGAGCAGTAGGCAATCAGAGTAACTGGCGTCGCACAAGGGAGTGTTTTTAGGTCACGTCTGTATGTCTTGGTTATTAATGGAGCTGTACAGCAATACTTATTTACATTGATTGAAATCAATCTTAAGCTTAATAAGTTTGTGGGTAAAACCACACTAAAACCTTCGCATATACAATAAACTTTAATGCAAGTCTTGTAATTTATTACGCGAAAAAAAAAAACTAGCACCTTGTTAACTGAAACGAACCAGGCGCCAGCCATGTCACTTTACAACAGCCAATATTCATTACGTTTGTTTCAATGGCAAGGCAGCGGTGACTCCAGGTTGATACAATGTAGAAAAATAAAGGTAATAAATTAACTGTCAAAATATAATTATCAGCGGAGCAACGCCAACTGCCACTTTTAACATGTTCGAAAGCGACAACTTTAAAAGCGATTTATGCTCAAAACTGCGGGCCGTTATTTTAGCCAATCGTATATGCCATTGGTATACTGACCGTACAATTATGTATTTATTGTAAACGCTACGATTGCCGGCCGGCTGTAATTTGCTTTTAATTCGCCCTCTTTCGTATCATTTTCGAGTTTCGTCGTTTTGCCGGCCCTTGGAGATTTGTCGGATTTCGCACTGCACTGATGTAGAGACGCATTAAACTGTTCTTTTTTCAGTAACTGACTTTTTTTTCTTCCCATTACAGATAAACTATGTGGCAACATTGTTGATGTTGATTCTACTCGAAGCAGTTAGCACGTTAAAAGTTTATCTTGTTTATTTATACTAAATCGTATTTTTAAGAGCTTTATAATATGTCTGCAATTTATTTCTTCAAGTGATTTACAGGCCATTAAAGCCACGTTAAGGTTTTCGTTTTTAAAACCACGAAGTTGTTAAACCTAGGAGGCTGCATTTACGATAGATATTTCCTATTTTACGACTAGCAACAAAACTTTGATAAAAGTTGTTTATTTTTTATTTTATTTGCAGCTTATACAAAGCGCCTACTCCACGTATTGCCTTGTTCGCAGACAGAACACTCAACATTTATAGACTTGCTAACTTTGAGATGTTTAAAATGCTTCGTTAAATTTATTGTAACATTATTGTTGCAAAGCAAACCAATTGGCGTTTATTTATTTTGTAACTAACTGCTAACGCTTTCATGGAGACTTTGCACGAGTTGATAGCGGATCATCCTAAATCAATTGCCAATAATATAGTCAGTGGTAGTTACTTATAAGATTTTCATGTAATCCTTGTTAGTAGATAGGAACGATACGTATTAATTTTTTGTTAAATACTTAGTAGTATGTGATGCTTGACCAATAAAATTGATTTTTTAAACACTCCTAAGCATTAGTGATACTTAGTTATCTACTTTATTTTCACCTGTTTAGTATTCTGTTTCATATTTTTTCTGTTATATTTATGTTTCTATCTAATTTATGTAAAACTAACAATGTCTGCCAAGAAGATACTCCCACCATATTTAATAACAGGAATCTCCAAAATCCCAAAAGTAGATTCGGTGTAGATAGACAAAAAGTCTACTTACAAAATGACGCGACAGGGAAAGATACAAAGTCAGTCACGGAGCTGGTTCTTTTCCCTTTATAGCCAATCATTTATGCCTTGCTCGTTTCGTCATTTTGTAATCTGCCCGTAATAAAACTCAATGGTTATTATGTCCTCCATTATCTCGAACCTGCGAATGTAACGTCCTTTGTTACAATTTACGGTATATTCGAACCATTTCGAATGCTTCCGGCGTTTCTATAAAAAATCAAAACAAATAGCAAGTTTATTAACAAACACCTTTTTTCGTAATACATCGATAGTCCTTTGCCCGCTATGATTGCCTTCATCCCAACCTCCTTTAAACACATAAGTGATATAATTGGGGTCCCGATTCTATCGATTCTAATTCGAAATAATGGCCGTAATTTGGTACGATCATTTGCCGAGGACAGTCGATATTCGATCAATAAATCGATGAAAATCGTTATAATGGCTCTTCGAAATCGACGTTTCATTTCTTTAAATGCCTGATCAGTGGATTCGCCTAATAATAGTCATAATGTTAAACGATGCACATTCTTAGCTGATATGAGCCTACAATTTGTATGAACGTTTTCAGTTTTTTTTGTTGGCACCACAATTTTCTGGTTTTTGTTAAGCTTGAACTAAAAGGGAATATCTTTGTAAACACAAAGCTATTGACGATGATTTGGCATTTAATAATCATCATTTGAAATTGATCGTTTTACCAATTGTATCGACAGATACACTTTCTTATACATTCTGTTTGAGCATCAAACATCTAATGGCCTGACCGCGGTCCCAATTGGAAAGGGATAGCTTATAAGCAGAGGTGCTTGAAAGAAAGAGAGAACGGGCAAGGGTTGTTTTAACCGCAGGTTATTACGAGATTTAACACGTATTTAGTTAATTAGTAAGTGCGGTTGGCCGGTGTGGTCGAAGGGATCCGCTTACGTGCAGGGATTTGTAAATATGCTTTCTGGTTTAGTGACCTAATTGTGGTTTTTGGATGTTACCCTTTTGTTGAGTATTAGTCATATTTTAAGAATCTTTAAGGCCCGATTGCGTGATCGATAGTTAACTCAACTAATAGTTAACTAATGGTTGGTAAGAAATAATACCTTTACCAACTTTCTGAATGGCTATTATAATAACCAACCAACTGGGCCTAAGAAATAATTTGGTTAGTGTTGAATTATATTTATCTCAAAGATGTCACATATTTTGAGCGTTTTAAGACACAATTTGGTAACATACTTCTTTTATATAATTATCTCCAATGTCTTAACACTTTCTACGTGAGATTGCAAAGATTTAAACGAGCAATAAATACAATTAAAAAGGTATGCAGCTGTTATGGAACAAAATAGCGTGCAAATGGGTATTAGACAATAATTTCACTCTCAGCGTTATTATGACTTACCGGCAACACCAATTCCCGGTTTATGCCGACTACATTCGGATTAAGGATAATTTACGCGACCAGAACAAAATAGTTGGGCAACGCAAATATTTTGAATAATTAATTATAATAAATACCAAGTTTGAAATGTGTATGGCTCAAAAGATAACAGGGCGGTTAGCAGAGTAAATAAACCCTAGCAATTAATTCAGGGTCCATTGGTCATAATGTTTGTTTGCTCAGTTCCCGCCACCAGCAGGATGGTAGGCAAACAGTTTTTACAACCAAAGTACCTACTGTAGGCGTATCATAACCTTAGATTTAAAAACAACAAAGCGAACTAAGTTTATTAAAGTTCACTTAATTCGTCTGTTGTTTTTATGCTCTGGATACAAAATTAAGTTCCAGTGTTTTTACAGCAGCACCTGAAATGAATTTTTATGATTTTCATCTGAGTGCTTTCGAGAATAAACTCGACGTTTCCAAGATATAAATTATTTCGTTTGTAGATAATTTTCTTTTGTTGAATTCGGTGTACTTATTTAATAAAAGGATTTTTGTGTGTAAATACAGGAGATCAAACGGATAGCTCATTCGGTGACACGCGACGCGCATTCTCGGCGATAATTAAAATTTCCCATCAAACACCGCCCATACCTGTCCCTAATCGCGGAACAAAGCAACACATAATATTTAATATTCAGCAATCCCGAAATCCTCTGTGAAACGCTGCCACAATGGAAAAGGGTGTACTCCTTTAACGGTCCAACCGTTAATTCGTGTTTAATTCGACACCTTGTTAATTGTTTCGCCGGTCCGTTTGGTGACCTCACGGCCGCCCGCCGCCCCCCGGCACCTCGCCCCCCGCGGGGGCCATTTTAAGAATATTTGCCCAACACCCCTCCATGTTTACTTGGGTTGTTTGTGGTACCCAGAAAACAATAGTCTCGAAATTCATTGCTCATTTTATTATTGTTTGTACACCGTTTTACGGGCGATTCGATTATTGGAACGTGTAATTAAATGATAATACTGGGCATTAATTGGATTTTACCTGAACGTTACTCCTGAGTGTTCGATATTTATCGAGGATTGTGGAAATTCAAATTAGAAATGGAAAATCTCTTCCTGAACCTCCATAAAATGATTTTGTTCCGTAAATAATTCTAAAACTTGTTGTAATATTGTGATCTATACTTCTGGGTTCACCAGCCTTATTTTTAGATTATACAGGGCTACTTCAATCTTAATCTATAGCTCCAATTCTACTCAAGGTTTATTAATTTTATTGCCATCCAACTTGCCTACTGTTTCTGTCGTATACCATAAGTACATTGACGTTGTATGTTCAACATGACTGCAATGACTACTCAGTGACTTGATAGAGTCATAAAATTAAGATCCTGCTCATAATTTATTCATCACTTGCTCATTAACTGCAGATCCTAACACTTACCGACCATCTTCATTGCAGAAATGGCTCGCATGGAGAAGTCACCGCTCCTGGCTAACGGGTACAACGCGCCCCCAACCCACCTGGGGCCCATGGGCTTCATGCACCAACATGCGCTGATGTCCCCCGGAATGCCCCACCCGGGGGTGCCCCGGCCCGACGGCTCCATCATCAAAGGGCAGCCCATGCACAACATGGAAGCTCTGGCGAGGTAAGATGTAGTTTTTTTCTTTGGATTATGGTCGAAAATTTGATGATACTTATGAAGATGTTGGTAGAGTAGACTGTATGTAAAAGTTATCAGATCAGAGATATAGACTATTTCTATTCGATAGAGGAGTATGATATTTGGAAGTTAAGACTACGTGATTTAAAAAAAAAATGCACTTACGTTATCTACACTATCTACACTAATAATATAAAGAGGAAAACTTTGTTTGTTTGTTTGTTTGATTGTAATGAATAGGCTCATAAACTACTAGACCGATTTTAAAAATTCTTTCACCATTCGAAAGCTACATTATCCACGAGTAATATAGGCTATATTTAATTTTGAACAAAAATAGGGTTCCTCGGATATTAGGGTTTTTCGGACACAAGGTGTAAAAAATCAACCAAAAAAGTTACTTATTTTGCGTACCCTGCCTAACGGCTGAACCGATTTAGCTGAAAATTGGCAGGGAGGTAGCTTAGAGCCAGGAGAAGGACATAGGATCCGTTTTATCCCGTTCAACGGGGCCGGGGCTGGGGCGGGACGGGGCTGGGGCGAAACAAAGTTCGCTGGGACCGCTAGTCCATATTATGACAATGTTCATATCGTTCCAAATCAAATCGAGTTGGAATCTTATTAACACATTGTAATCCCGAAGACTTCGGCATTCGCTGTATAATGCCCATTTTATTGTACTGTCATATGCAAATTTTTAAGGATGTCTTGATTTTTGAAAATGATTTGGGTCACCGATACTTAAATGTACTGTGCAGTAGCTTGGTGCTCACTGTAATCCATCTTATAACAATGCCTTTATTTTAAATTGCCTAATAAGACTACTTAACTTCGGTCTTAGGTTAAAAATGTCCTGAATACGTTAATCTCATTATTCAAAGTTGCATGTGTTAACCGACAACATCCAAATACTTATGAGAATGTTTTGTTACGTAAGGCGACTTCATCCAATTAGTAATCAATGAACGTCTATTGAAAATTGCGGATAGCTAACGTTGAAAGACTCTAATTTGTCTATTAGTTTTCCAGTTAGTTAACCCCGCGTGTGAGTACATAATTTTACCCGTGATCAGTGACCATGGAAAGGAAATTGCTTATAAGTAACTAATGTAATAATCTTATCAAAACAATGATCTCATTCTAATTCATCACACGATCCGGTGGTTATATTCTTTACGTTCGTTCTATTTTTAAACCAATCATTAGTTCCTGTTAGATCAATTCATTACCACAGTTATAAAACAGATTACCTTTCGTAAGAATAGATTAGGTAATTGAAGTCAAATTCTTACAGGAAACAATAATTTGTTTCTGTTTACCGAATGTTTCTAATCAGAAAATGACAAGGAAACCTTTCTTACTCAAACGGCCAGCATGTTCAAATTACAACACAAGTTTAATTTATGCTGGTGACGTCACACAAGTTCATGAAAAGAAACCCTTAAGCAGGTCACAGGTTGAACAGGTTAAATGTCTGCGCCTTAATCCAGTTAGATAAGTACAAACACCGATAGCCCCCACTTCCGACCGAAGACCCACAATGCTCACTTCACTTACCCTACTGTCTTACTGTCACTTTACTAATACCGTACATATAGATTTTGCTACATGATATTATGCTATATCGATTCGTGACGTAGAAAGAAAGGCAGCCAGCCTTCATTGGTGCATGATTTTGATATTGTAGACTTCGTTAGATTTAGAATTTTCAACATTGAAAACGGGTTATGAAAGTAATAACAAAAATAATGAACCAATAAAAAACTCTAATCTAAAGCAATATGAGGATTGCTGAAAACAAAAACGAATATCCGTCCACAGATCTCTAAGGAAAGTTTAATGAAAAACAAAGAGCTAAAGTAATCGAGAAACAATTTCAACGATCACGCATGAGTTGTTACGGCACAAATATAAGTGATTGTTTTTAAAACATAATTAATTTCTTCGACCCCTCGTTCAGCCTAACGGAACATTTAATATCGAGTGCTCATAATTATTCCTTTACCATTTAAACCCTTTTTAATTTGAGAACTTTCTGTTCAAATACTTCACAATAATGATTGTTTGTTGCAGTTCTTTGTCTTTGAGATCGATGTTCAAAGTGAATGGAGACTTATTAAAAAGTGTATTAAGTGTCACGCATAGGCCCACTTTGCTTGCTTGTCTTGATTATTCTTTATTTAGTTTCACACATCCATTTTCTGAACCCTTTCTTTATTTCATTCATTTTACTTTCTTTGTCTGCAGATCTGGTATTTGGGAGAATTGTAGAGCAGCGTACGAGGACATCGTTAAACATCTCGAAAGGTAAGAGAGTGACTTACCTAGCATAAATTTACATAGCATAAATACATGACCTGTCTGGTCATCTGCTTTTTAATTTACAGTGGCTTACGTGCAAACAATTTTATCATTTGAATGATCTGCTGTATCGTCTACAATTTTTCTTATTCTTATAATTTTTATCTTTTACTAAATCCTGGTATGTTTACTTTATCATCACTTCATCACACATTATTAGTACATTTTATTATGTAATCGTTAGAAGACGATGTTGGATGAATATACTTACATGTTAGTGTAGATTTCAAAGTTCATTACGGGAATTAAAAATCGGCTTAATTCGGGGGCCAGATATCACGGGCACGGCACGGGAGGGAGTGAAATTAGAGGAGACAATTAGATCCATGGATCGGGTGTATTTTTAACAAATGACCGCGCGCCCGGCTTGCGGGGTGTGAACGATTCATCAAACTCATTCGGGGGCTAATCTGGACGCGAGGAAAAAGTGGCTCTCATGTAAATTGGGCCGATTCAAGGGCCAATCGTTGGGGGAAAGCGCTTTTCTTTCCTTGTTTAATGGATGGTGATTGATCGGCGGTACGGTTTGAACGGTACGCGGTTTTGATTTCGTTTTGAAGTGTACATTTAATGTATCGGGCTGTATTGGCTCATTAGTAACGGATACTGGTTCGAGTTTGACAGCGATTGGCAATATTACTTTGTAACACGGAAATGTGTTTGATAGAAATTGATGCATAAGATAAAGAAGCAACTTTGATCTAAACATAACCACTAACCGTTAAGCATTATCCATTGACTTCATTGACCACCAAAGTTAAGCCCTAAAGTTCAAAACAACTAAAACGAAGGTCACAAAACTCTAATCCTATTGCGTCATGGGTTTACAGATACAGAAATACCCTTAAACCCTATTAAGTCGGACATCGAAAAATAAAAATACTCGTAGAATAAAGGTCCGGGGAGCGTGGGGTAGAATTACAGTTGGATGGCGAGCGTGTACCGATGTGTCACTGTCAGGCGCGATCGCTCGCAGCGGGATTACACTCGTTTTAAAGAAATTACCCTGTAATACCCGAATCCTGCAAAAAACCGGATAGGAAGAGAATTCTGACGGAACTAATTATCAAATTAAATTCCGAGCAGCAATGTTGCATATGTATAAACGGATTGCCGAATGCGAAATTGCTGTAAATATCGAAAGACAAATGATATCGGATCACGCAAATAAAGAAATGTGTATTCTAGATCAGTAAGTCGAATCGTTGTTCGATTTATCAGATGTATCCAAGTTTTTATCATTTGAAATATTTACGGGTATAACAACCCAATTTCCTGTAACTTACATTGATTCTGAAAAAAAATATCTGTTGTAATTTTTCCATGCTAGAATGGTAAGTCTTTATAAGTTACAAGATTTAATTTACCCTGTAGATAAAAATCAGTTTATCTGCATTGTTTAGTTTGGCAATAGTCGTGATCTCGCGATTAATAGCGGCAGGTAACCGAGTTAAATCATATTAATTGTTCTCGTCTGAGTGGCTTTCTTGCTCTGCATTATCTTGGCTCGTTTGACTCACGCATGCGCCGACCGGTTCTCAATGCTAAGTCCAATTAATTGACAGGATTATCGCTGATTTAATATAATTTGTACTGTTTGTTTGTTTTCTCCCGTACTCCTCGCCGTTTCACTTAATGTACTTTAAAGGGATGAACGTTGAACTTAATTGTATTGGTTGATTCTGTAAATGGTTTCGTGATTAATATTCTGTGACAAAGATAAACTTATTAAAACAGACAGTAATAGGATGCTTATAGGAGGAATATTTGAGCAAGTTCTCGTTGCGTTGGTTAATCTTATTAGAATTACATACTAATGGAAATCTTCTTTATGTTTTAATTTCAAAATCCATAAACATATTTCTTCATCGAAAGATTTATAAATGCAAAGTCGACAAATACCAGCTCTTAAACTGTCTATTTCAATCACTGACTGTCAAGTCGCAAAATAGCAGGTTTGAATGCCCCTGCTGCACCCCGAATAGTAATTTAGCAGCAGATAAATCGTCGAGATCAATGTATTCGTCCGGTTTAATTCCGTTTCGGTTCGAATTAGCGCGATTAATCGGCACGGCGGCTAAGCCGGCATACGCGGCTCGGCACACATCGCTGTGACGGCGTCGTTAGTCATCCAGACCCGGCCGGAAGATAGCCCTGTTTGCCCAACCCACCCTTTGGTTTTAAAATCCCATGGATCGCGACCGTTCTCCGAAATACTGGCGCACCAGAGTATCGAAATGAAACGTCGTTCTAATGAATCAAAAACAGAAACTTGAAGCAAATTGAAACAGTTCGTAATTATTAAAAGGCACAATACGTTCCATCGGCGACTCGACGACAGCCAAGAACCGCGACGGCAACATTTGCGTGATTGAATCCTCCACCATTAATTTCAGCGAAGATCAAACGGAGACCGAGGGTGATATTTATCAAGGATATTGCGAATTATTTTAATCAAATCAAATTCCCTTCGTTGTAAACAAATGCTTTTGATTAATGAGACGCGCGACAGAGCCGGCAGCCGTTGCGATAAAACACCCGAGGAAAAGGCAAAATTAATGGTCATAAAATGAACTGTTGTATCCGAAAGATAAAGATGCTGAATGCTTTGAATCTTAAGTGATTTTTCTTTCCTATTATGAAGGATGGCGGCGACGATCGCATCTGGTGACTGTACATTTGTTCTGAAAATTAGCCGGCAGTATCAAATTCCGTGATTAGTGCGCAACTTTCGGAGATGTTTAGATTGTCATTGTCATGGCGCGGAATCATTAATAATAACGAGTTTTGATTTTCAGCCGGCTAATATGAATAGGGCGGCGTGTGGAGGGCGAGTCCCTCTGGATGCCTCCCGAGTTTGTCGCCGATGCGGTGCTTCAGGAATTTTGCCGAGCTCTTTGTGCGGCTCTTTTATCGAGACAAGTATTCGGTTAGTTCTGTCGGTGAACCGAATTATGCAATTCATTGCTTTGATGTCGTGCATTATGTCATTATGCTTCATGTACCTATATGAGTTACAAATCTATTTATGAGAAGATATTGCTGCAGCATTTCATCCATATTTTCACTTAAATCCTTCTTGCGAACGGAAAGACGGCGAAGTGTAAATTTAAACCGTGGGTCGTGTGCCGTCAAAGCAAGTTGCACAGTCAGCCCGTATTAATCTAGATCTGGCGCCTGACAGCAAAAGTCAAATTTCTCATCAAAAATAAGAATTAATGGGGAACAGCATTAATCATCGGCCGCAAACGGCACGGTGTCTGTATCCCATTATTTTGCGTTACTAATGATATGTACACGCCGATAAGGGATGTTTAGACGCGAATTTATAAAGTCACCTCCCTCGATTGGATAAGAGGGTCACGTGGGAGTGAAAATCGGAAGGTAGAAAGATGTTCTTACTAATAAATAAACGATGCAATATATCCTTAAAGGGAATATTACTACTTTGTATATCATTGATCACTATTTGCCCGCAAGCGGATTAGCATGTTATTTAAAACATGTCATTGCGATGAAAAAATATAGGTTTAACATTTACGAGGCTTTGTTTTGTCATAATAAATACTGTTGGCAGACAGAAATAAGGGCTCTGTCTAGAACAGATCTACAAGTTGTGGTCTGACATTAGAACAGCTGGTTATGCTAATTGCAATGTTGTTTTATGCGGCGGCGCGTGCCTGCGCGGTGGAATACATTCATTATCTATCTTTCCGGAATGATGCAAGTGACACTTTTAACAGTCATCGTGTTCATACGAAAAAATATAAATTTGTTTTTAGATCGGCATGTAGAGCCATCACAAGTGTTAATTGAAAATGTCTTATACTACCCTAATGAGCTGTGAAAATAGACTTAAAACGAGAACTACCACAGGCACCTACGGAGGTGTGGCGGGCCCACTCACCCGCTGATCAATTAATTATGCGCCTTCACTCAATAATTTTTAATAAGTTTGTAACACTAATCACTTCCTCTCCGAAAGGCGTGACCGTTCTATTCGTAGGCAACACTGTCACTGACAGAAGATGTCACTTTTGCGTTAATTATGCGGCAGCCTCATTTCTTCGCGCCCTATTAGTACGCATCAATCAATGTTGCCAATACCTATTTTTTACCCCGCGACTCGAGTGTTTTTTCCCTTGCTCCGTTTTTGTTTACGGAGATTTTTTAAGTTGGGAATAATTTGATGAGGTCCGCCACCCGACTGTGTTGGATGCGAGCGATGCTCATTTGTCATCGTCTTGTCATTTCTGCGTTTCTTTCGAACAGTTGAATTGCTAAAGTAATTATGTAAGTTTTTAGTCGATTTTTTCCATTTGGCACTCTCTCGCACATCCTTTATTATTGATCTACTGATTCTCATTTTATTATTGATCGAGCTATAAATAAAGGTGTCTGTAATGTGTAATGATGACAAGGTTTTTGTTCCTTTGCTTTGTCTTTAACAATGTAATCGGTTAACACTAATGGTTTCATTCTGAATCCTCATTTCCGTTTTTAGCATCAAGTTGAGCCATCTTACAAAATAATTCGATTCATTTGTTTTTTATGGAATAATTTATTGTAATAGGGTGTCTGAATGAGTCGATAAAGCCTTGTTGATCGCCTTTTATTTCGCATCCATATTTAACAAATGACAGTCGGCGCAGAAACTATGAATACGAAATAAACGTGTCATGTTAATTCCGACATCGATGGGGTAAATCAAATATGTGAATCCACAGATCAAAAGAATTCATTACAATGTGTAAATCAGGATTTGCATGTGCCGCATGAATATGCATCCCGAACGCCTGAGTTTGAACGTCCTGTGCTGCGTTCAGACCGCCAAAACAACACCTCTACCTTTAATTTACTTTTTTTTTGCTGTATTTGCATCAAATAATAAATGTTGATGCATGAAGTACCTATATGCTGGAAACTCTATTTAATTCTAGTAGATTTTCCTAACTTACATAGGAAATGTTATGTATAGTGAAACATATTATGTTATAGTGAAGCATCGTTTTGGTTTAGTGACGAATAAATAAAACTGCCCTGCGAGTATATTTCCTAGTTTTACAAAATCTAGAACTTTGTAGGTTTTTAAGGGCTGCTTTTAGATTTTAATTTTGACATAAATATTCTAGTTGCTTAGTGCTATGAAATCACTTCATGCAAGTGAACTATCCAGTGCAAACACACTCTCCTTCATGAAGCAATGCTGACTGGGCATCAAACCGGACACTTGCCATTCCGTTCGCTTTCTGACCTTTTCCCGTTTTGTTATGCAAATCCCAGCTCCCAGGGGAATTACACAACGCGAATAAAAAGTATTCTACTGTTTACTTGCTGACTTCGCGTCGAGTGTGAGTGTGCATAAATCGACGGAAAAAGCGGTATGCCATGCAAACATTCGTCGGCGGATAAATTTTTCAAATGTGCGTTTTTCACTTTAATTTTCTCTGATCTAAACTGTCCGGGCGACTCGTTTGTTTCCACGAGTGACACGGGTGTTTGCATCGCACAAAGAAATAAATATAAAGGTCCAGTAACCCTAACTTTATACCCTAAAGCCTGAAAAAATTGTAACTGAATGTTTTATACCTAGTTTCGAAAAATAAGTCTTTTGTGATCTTGTAAACTTACTGTTACGTAAAATTTATTCCGCCAAGCACAAGACGCTATCGCAAAAGCTCCATCGATAGATTGATACGTCTATGATAAATAATACGTAATTGAATACAAGCAAGGGTCATCAAACGAAGTCAGCCATCGGATGGCTAAATAACCGCTCAACCCTACGCTGCCACAAATCAAATGTTTTGATAGCGCGGTATTAACGAGACAATTTGATTGCGGACATATACACGGCAAATTGCTTGTAAATTATATTTTCTGTTTACCTTCTGCCAAACCCCTGCGATGTGTGACGAATGTGTGCGCACCAGATGCCCGTTTGTTGCTCTTGCGTTAATTATTGCGATTTGTTTATTCGTTTATCGACGGTCTAAGGAAATATTGTTATCCGCTGATTAATCGATGATTTGACGATGACACGTTCAGCTTAATATTTCATTTTGGCGCTTTATCATACGCTTTGAATGAGTCTACACCGTTGTAAATCTTGTGTGGTAACAGTTCAGGCCTACTTTACTAGACACTTGTCAAAGCATTTTTATTTGACACGTTGCAGTAGCCGTTATCTTTCTAATCTGTCCAAGTTTCTCTTATCGTTTAATTGATTATCGCCTTATGCACGTGTAGTTTTTAGTGACAAGCTTGCCCAATTTAACAAGACAAACTATTAGGCCTGCTTCGCTCCCACGTTTTGTAGGAGCTTTCGGTTTTGCTGGCGAAAGTGAGGTCAGTGATTAAAATCAACTACTGATTTTTATCTTTTTCAAAATCGACCTCAGCCTACACATTTGCATATTTTTTATGTGACAGGTTGTCTGAGTCGTTAACATTTTACGTAAGTCTTATAAAAGCCCATTAAAGCCTAATTATTAATTCAAAGCAGACATAGGTACATTTTAAAGACAAAGAAGAGATTTCCGCCTCATTCATTGACAATAGTTATCTTTTCAAACTTGTTCGTTTTATCAATGGAGAAGACAAAACTATGATCGATGCAGCACACGGTCCAACCATAGTCGGAGATAAACGACACTGATATCGGACCCGATATTATCTGTAAAACGACAGACGTTTATATCTCGAGTTATTATTTTATTTATACATCACGCCCATAAATATAATTAGTTTCCTGCTCGAATACATTGTTCTTCCAAGCTATTTAGATCGTCGTGACCAAAGATTGAATAAAGATATGTAACCACGTCCGAATTTATAAAATTCTATATTATCACCACAGAACATAAAATGCCTACGTCGATAGACCATTATCGTCTCGTTCAGAACATGTTGCGGTCAGCGCGAGCGATCAATTCGATCACAATCATTATTCGTGCGCCCGCGCAGGTACCACTCAGCCGCTGCAGCCGCTGCGTCTGCTTCACCGTCAATTTGCATGAACTAGGACCACTCGCTTAGACAACCTCAAGCCGCTGCAAGCTCAACAAGGGTTTGTCACGTCACATTATCCAAGGAATTGAATTGGAAGTGTGCCTATGGATGTGAATTTTCTGCGGTCGCCCCATATGCGTGTGCGTCGAAGCCATATTTATGCAATCAGCGGTCACTGAATTGTTCGGCTAGGATTACAACACTTTGAAATAACGCATAATGGCAAATAAATCTCGCGCGACAAAAAACAGGCTAATATAATGGGCCAATTCGAATCGCATTTCCCTAATAATCGTGCAATGAAAGTCAGCGTTATCAGAACGCATTCCCATTACACTTAATGGTTATGTCCCTAAAAAGTCGGGGTCTACGAATCGTAGAAGCAATTTTGCATAATTATCCGACGCTCGGGCTCCCGAGTGGGACAGGCGACGCCTGCGCTTAAATCCTAATAAGATCGCGGACCCGATCGGAATCTCGTTACGCCTCTGTAATCTGCTGCGAACAAATACTATATTATTTCGTTAGATTTTTCTTGTGTAGTCGCAACTTTTGCTTCTGTTTGTTGTTTCTCGTCGTTAAAAAGCAATCTCAAAACACACTTTTTTCATGACCATTAATCATTTTAAGAGGAGCTCGTATCAATTATGTTTCAACAATAGATTGGTTGTGTATCAATGAGACTTAAATATACACATCATTAATGTAGAATGTCAGAGATATATCTTAGCTTCTATTTTATAGGGTTTATAAATGCCAGCGCTGAGCGCTCACATTTAGCTCCGCTCCAGTGAACTTAAATCTGCGCACGTACTTACTTATAACGCTGCAATGAGCTCTAAAGCTCCAAAAGACATATTTTATTTTCCTCCAAACGCATTTTATATTTCATTTCACGTTTCATAAGCTAAATTTGCATTGCCCTCCTCGTGTTTGGCAACCGTAATGTCCCGGTCGCTTAGTGCACTTTTATTATGGTATTAAGTGATGTAATTTTTTTCATATTATATTATTCAAATTTAAATAACTGTCTCCGGTTTCCCCTGCTAAGGTCCCACTGTCTTCGCCATTTCTTTTTGTCGCCCTCGAATTTGCTTATTTTGGTTAGACATTTCCGCAACGGAACAGAGAAATCGGTGGAGTTGTTCGAATCAGCAGAGAAAATACCGCAAAGAAAAAAAAACAACAAAATCTATCTATGTATTTGAAATAAGAAATAAGAACAGCTAAATTAATGGTTCTTAAAAGGTCAAATGGTGTAAATGTATTTCTAGCTTATTACATCATTAAGTATTTAATTCTCATAATAATACACATTGGTTTTCAATAACATGCCTCCTACGCTGCTAATGACTAAAGTGAAAAAGTTCATGGAATTGAAGTGCAGTCAGCGTCAAAAATATGTGAATATTAAAATATGTGTATACTAAATGTCACGGACTATTTGCTAAAAAGTTTAACGAAACGCACATTGATATTTTTAATGAGATAAGCTACATGCACAAACAAACATGAATCGAACTTACATATTTCGAAGAGTTTCCATTCCTTTCTTGTACTAAAATTGGTGAAGTTAGGAGCCGCAATTTTTACAAATGACATCGTGACGTTTATGTGGAGGGTGCCTTCGACGACAAGTCATCATGTTACTGCTTTCCTATTATTTCTGCTTTCCGCTATCTTTCTTTGACTTTCGATAGCTTTTCTGAAGTATTGATTAGGCCATTAGGGGATTATTTTGGTCGTCATCAAGTTATTGGGTAAATAAATAGATTTTATTATCACTTACCCTTAAATACCATAACTGTCTTTTATTTTTTATGAACTTTGAAAAAAAATTAGGGTCTGTTTTACCATCAGCAAATGAGCTCTATTAATTGATCTTTCATAAAAGAGGTGCGTTGGGGCACAAACATTAATAGCCAACGAATATTTAAGTAATGAACAGATAACGGTAATCAGTACTTATAAGGACATTGTGGAACAAACCATTAGAATTCAAGATTATTTTTTCGTCTTACTAACTTAGATCAACAACACAAAATTAATGTATTTGATTTAGGATATACTGAGGTATGACAATACTTTTAATTCATGTAACGTTATGTTTAACAAGCCTTTTAATTCTATAGTTGCTCCTAAAACAACAAAAGTTAGAACTTACCATCAAGTTAACCGCACCCATAAAATATGTAAGTAAGTGTTATGCCATTGAAAAAAAACAGACATATCAGTCAGTACATCACCTTATTTCATAACATGCATGCACAATATTTTCTTTAGATCATTTCAAAGGCATAGCAATGCGTTATCTCCATATGCTCAAAACTTTGAGTCATAACAACCACCCCTCCGCTACTTGTATTTTCTTTATAATTTATTCCGTTCTCCCCTATACATTGGCCGCTGATATTTTTTATTCGATTAGTAAACCCCTAAGGTGTTTTTAGCCTTTTTTCGCTCGATTTTCTTCGAAGCTTTGTTGACTGTTCGGGGGTTACAATGCTCATTTCTTTTGGATGAACAAGCCTGTTTACCATTGAAATTGTAATTTATATGACTTTGTTATATTTTCTTTCTTTTCTTCTTTTTTGTTGTTTATCGGTACTATTTTCTTTCTTCCTGTAACAAACAGCATTTATTTACTGGCATTTGATTCCTTCAGTTATTTTTACATTGTCAGTTCATTGACCGTAACAAATTATAAAACCTTATCAAGTCAATTGTTTTGGCAAATTAAATTCAGATTCTTGGCACAACCAATAGACCGATGACCCCGTTTCCTCAAACCGCGATACTTACACACTCGATTTGTGTTAGGGAAGGCGGGGGATGAGAGGAAACTTTTTGATGGATCGGACGGAGTTTGTTTTGCATGTGAGTGATATGTCTGAAATAATAAATGTTGAGGCGTCGACGCTTCCCGACTCCCTCCGAGGAGGGTGAGCTAAAACGATTTTTGATTTGGGTGTCAAGCAAATGTTTTACGCAGTGACGCTCCGACAGGATTTGATTTTCTTAATCGATTCCCGGGAATGCAAATTCGATGTTGGTTTTGTTTCGGATTAATTGAAGTTCTTGCGACGAAAACAGATTGAATTTCTGAATTGTATCTATCAAAAGTTGGGTAGCTTGAAGTTGTTGAGACCAAATCCACAAGGACAGCTCTACATTAACATCCACAAGATAAACATTTTTGTAAATGTTAATTTAAAATGCGTGGCAAAGATTTGATTTTCCACGCTTTTCGGTCTTCAACATTTTTCGATCGAAAGAAAATAATCACGTCGCCCGCATAATAAATGTACAAAACGCCAGTTGCTTATGTAAATAGACGGCACGGAAAGCTTTGTTTGATACTTACGTTAATCAGATTATGCATACAAGAACAGTTCAGAACGGTCGATGGGCTGGTATTAGGTTATGTGAACGGTCCGGTATTAACTAATCAGCGTACACTGGCTTTGGCGGTAGATTGCGAAGCATTGTCCGAACGCGCGGCCCCGGAATATCTGTTTAGGCCACTGGCCACTCGGTAATGGCAATGGTTAGCGCTAACTACCTACGTGAGCTACACACGCGTAGCGTAACGTTTTCGTGGACACCAAACTTAATCTAATAATGTAATCAGCGCCATCTATGTTCGGTGCGGCGAACAATTTCAATGTAGGCAAACAAATTGGCACTTTTGGTATAGATCGGTACATCTATTTTAACCCCGTTAATCCTACTACTATTATAAAGGCGAAAGTTTGTATGGATGTATGGATGTTTGTTACTCTTTCACGTAAAAACTACTGAATGGATTTGAATGAAACTTTACCACAATATAGCTTATACATCAGAATAACATATAGGCTACAATTTTTGAGGTTTCTAATGTGAGGTCGTAAAAAAACACATTTTTTGCGCTACTAGACGGGACGAACCTGAAGTCCACGCGAACGAAGTCGCGGGCAAAAGCTAGTGTGAATATATTTGAGAGTATACTCACTAAAGTGTATGTATTAATTTTAGGTCATTCATTCTGAGGTAGCAATATGTCTCGTTGTTCAATGCACAAGAAAAAATAATAACATAATCTGATTTCCTACTTGAATATCAGGCAGTAATAACCTTTAATAATTCTAAATTTTTGACGCAGCACTTGTTTTTGGGAAGTTAAAATTCATGAATTTGCATGTCATGGCTGGGAAATTTCATTTTTCCATTTTCTCTCCGCTGTGATTCGACGCCAATTTTCCTTTTGACATGAGAATGAATAATATTATTTCCCTTGTAGACTAATGACGACTGCTGCTGGCAGTTTGTTGGGGTGTTTTTAATTTTTTCCCTATTAAAGATGTACTCCACTTACTTTTATCAACGGTGAATGCAGTGACATTTTATTTTGTGCCTATTTAGAAACGGGCCTCATTAGCTTCCTGATAATGTAATCAATTAATCAACGCCTATTACGGTCTACTTGAATATTGTTAGTCATTTTGTAAAAAATGATTTATGGTTTGTGCTAATAATGTGAATGAAGTATGAACTCGAACTAATTGCTACAGATATCATCTAGAATAGGAATAAAATACAAGTCGATGCTTAGAGCTACGTAATGTTGATTGCGGTAATAAGAAAACTTATTATTCTCTGCAGAAAGACACCTAATAATGTGAAATCAATTCATCATAGTTAGCGACATGTCTTGTTTATTGTTCATTTATTTGTTTATTGTTTATTTATTTAAGAAAACCAACAGCTAAAAATTACTTATACTAATTTACAATGTACTAATAAAGGGTAGTATTTAAACGAGCGACTGTAAATTAATGTTTTAAGTGTCAAAAATACTTAATTTAGGTTATAGAATTACTAAGTGAGCGACTGAGTGCGAGTGACGAGAAATCAACAGATCAGCAACTAATAAAGAATAATTTGAGTTACTTTAAATACAAAATGAGAAGCTTCATAATATATGAGCGACCCAATTTTTGATTGAGTGTCAACATTACGACCTGCATTTTTTTCAATATTTGGCAAATGGATTTTTCAAACTGAGCGGTATTTAATCTTATAAGAAGTGTATCGAATGCAAAAACTGCTTTAAAAAATACTAATCGAAGTAGCGTATTATGAGGCCACATTTAAATAAAAAATCATCTTATGAAAATACTATTTGAAGATACACTAAATATTCTTATAGGTAATTAAATTAAACAAAGTATTACGAAAAAGTAATAATAATCAATTTGCGTTAACCTACATCAAATAATAATAAAACCGGCCAAGTGCGAGTCGGATTCGCGCACGAAGGGTTCCGTATATACTTTGCTTATTTTATGTAAGTATGTTTACTAAGGTATATTAAAAAAATACTTCTCAAAATCTTATTTCACCACTTTGTCGAGGAGTTAAAATTACAGTTTTCTAACACCTAACTCTGCGCTGAACTGCGGACAGACGGACATGGCGAGACTATAAGGGTTCCGTTGGACTACGAAGCCCTAAAAAAAGACGCTTCAGTCAATAAAAAAAGTGATTTTCTTATCAATACTGTAAGGAACATTAACTGGTATGAGGGTTGAGGAACTCTCACTAGTAGATAAGTGCTAGCCCGGCCTCGTTTTCATTTTTTTCCAATGGGTATCATTTTTGCTTCCAGTGGTGGTGTTGTTAATAATAATCATTTTATAGTTTGCATAAAATATAAAACATAAGACCTCAAATAGAATATCAGTAACCAATAATCATTAATACAGCAGCTCACAAACTTTGCTCAGAATGAACTTTTTTGTAGTTCGTTATGTAAAACCTCAATTGGAAAAATCTAAACTATCTTAATATTAAAGCTGCCCCCTGTGTATTTCTAGTCGCTCAGTTAGTAATTTAGTCGCCCGGATAGTATTTTTATATCTGAAATGGATATAACAAAGCCCACTTGTTGTAAGCTCGTTCTGGATTTTATTATTGATCAATATTCATCGTTAGTTTAGTTATTTATTCGCTTACTCAAATTCATACCGCTCAAGTGATAAAACAGTACGTAATCATCAGTCGCCAAGTTATTTTTTATTCGCTCGTTTTATTATTCCCCACTAATAAATAGTAAGCCAATACTAGGTTTTCCTTTTGTTACAATTAGTATAAAAGTTGTGAGACTTAACTTAACGTTAACAATGAATATTCCATTGCATTCATGGACATAAAAAGTGCTTTCAATGAATAATTGTACTCAACTCTAGCTGCACATTCATTCTACATTTCGAACAAATTAATTTGAAACTTAATTCTTATTTTCACTCAATTGAAGCATCATCAATCACATCAACACTTACGGAGATAAAGGCATTGGAGGAAGTGGTAATAATTTATTGTTTCATTGATTTGCCTTATCTATGGTCCGATCGTTCCGGTCGAATTAGCGCGGCCGAGACACCTTGTTGGATACGAAATCAAAATAAAACACCACTGTATGTTGACTCGAGTAAATTGTAAGATAACAAATGACACATTCAATCATTTTCTCGTGTTATTTAATAAACTTCACAGGAAATTAAATTTGATTTGGATGTTGGTAATAATTTATTAACTTTTATGTAGTAATCAATAAATATTTGTCTTTTTAAATTTAATATTTTCCGTTGAAATTTTAAATCTCTTGGTATTTATACAAAATGGCCTTTTTTTGATGGTGAAAACATGAAACAAATTAATTTAAAACAATGATGGATGAATGGATTAGTAAAGCAAATAGATTGACTGTATCAATTTATATCGACGTAGAATACTCACTAGGAATAAAATTGTGGGATTATTAACATATTAATGCGGCGGCGAAATGAAAAATATATTAAATCCAGGGCCCGTGACTCGTCAGTAAAAGACGAAACGGCTCTATTGCGGGGTTGCGTACAGAGTAGCAAGGAAACAGAGAAAATGCTAAGGACCTGTTTCACCATCGACAAATAAGTACTAACCAACGAAGAGTTAAAAAAAATTACGTTATTTTCTTACGCCATAGTCTCAGATAAAATGCAAAAGTCCTTGAGTTTTTGCCTACTGGAAAGGAAACTACATTAGTGAATTTTCGTTGTGATTATTCGGATGATTGAATTGCCACAATTCAATTCAATTCTAATTAGAATGCGTTGACACCTATGAAAGTATTGTACAATATTCTATCAGTTATTTTTATGCAAGCAAGCCAATTACCAGTGGCGAGCAACTGCCTTATGCTAATGATTCTGAAAAGTCTCTGTATTTCACTACTCTGTAATCCACAAAAGGGTTCCGCGAAGGTTTAAAACAGCCACTTATTATGTATGTTACATTTCACTTTCAGACGTCATTTATATTCAAATGCTCGAAAGGCATTACTGGGCAAAAATTGTAGCATTTAACCCCTTTTGAAATGAGCCAAATTGGTTTCTGTAACGAATTCGGCTGTTCTTTTGCTTAGAAAAATTACCCTTTTATATTTCCTTTTGACAAGGGGAGTACCGAAATTATCAACTTTGTTTGAATCAAATGGGTTTTGGAATAATTCAAAATGTGTACTTCCCGAATATGAATAGCAATAAATTTTAAGTAGCTGTATCCTGTGTTTATTTTTATTTATCTCTATTTGAAATCATTTGTCTATTAAACTTATTCACGATGATTAATCATATCGATACTATTTCTTTCATCTGTATATTCATTTCCGACGGTTAGCCGTCGTAATAGACCGTCGATAAAACTTTTTTATTGAACAAAAAGTTAATAAGTAAATATTAATAAATCCGAATGCAAATGGAAGCATCAAAAGACCGATATTTCACAATCAAAAGGAACCTCCGGAATTAGGGTAGCGGTACCAGAGATCGGCATACAAAATGATTACATGCAGTCTTCATCCTCCTACAAAGGAACTCAGCGGGGTTCTATAATATTATACTTCTGCCTTTGTAGTAGCTTCACAACACAGTAGGAAGCATGCTTTATGGTTTCAAATGATAAAACTGTTTGTCAGTAGCTTTGTTCGATTCGAATTCTGAGGTAGCGTAGCCGATCTTGGCCACTTATGGTGTTCTTAACGAGATATTGACAGTTCATTATGGTTTTTGACACGGGTCGCATATTTATGACGAATGTGACTTTTGTTGCAGATTGCGCGATGAACGAGGAGACATGGAACGAGTTATGGCTATGGATAAGGCTCGCGAGGGATCACATAATGGTAAATAATCTCACTCTCTACATAACTTTAAGCTTAGTTCTCAAAAAAGTGAAATAAGTTCCTAAATGACCACTCGACGAAAAGTCCACTACTTGCATATCTTATCAAAATCCTCTACATGCGTACTTATATCTGGTCTTGCTCTCCACCTTCATTACCTAACTAATTAAACATGTATTTCAGCGCTAAGTCTAAGGGGCAGAAAAGCTTTCATTTTTGTCATCAACACCATAAAATGTTCCCCAGGTTCATCTCCCGGCCACAGTCCTGTGTTGAACCTCTCAAAATCCGGGTCTGGCGACCGCGACCGCGATAGGGACCGCGACCGCGACCGATCGGACCGGAGCGACCGCGACCGTGACCGCGAGCGGGGCGAGGGGTCCGCCAGCGGCCGCAGTTCAGCTGCGTCCCGCCGCACCCCGCAACCCCCGCGTATGCCCTCCGCAGCGACGGCCGCTGCGTCGCCGCGGTCGCACAGTGACGAGAGCGACGCGGCACTGTCTGATCAAGACGACCACAATGTCAAAGATGAGGATGAGGGTGCGTACTTTTGCTTTTACCTTACCTATACTGAACTAGATTGACAAGAAAGTGAGAAAAATAGTAAGGTTATAGAAATAATGACATGTTCAGTGGACAGATGACTGATGTTTTTCGGTCATCCTCGATAGGTGTACAGTTGATCATCAAAATGCAACAAAGACGATTCCTATAGCTTTGTCATGAAGCTTCTAGATTCCCTAACATAGCTTTTGTGGTTCACTACGCTATCGAAGAATATTAAGTCCCATATCAATATAGGCTAGCATATTATATTCCACGACGTGGGTAGGGGGAGCAAACATTTCCTTAATCAAATCTTAGGTATATTGCACGATGTTAAAATCAGTTTCGCATAAGTGTAGGATAGATATTAATAAGTGTACCCGACGCAATCACGGCTAGCACGTCAGGAAAGTGTCCGTGTAGCATTAACACAGCTAGTGATACCACCGGCCAATATACTGCCATGTAATGCACGGCGAAATTACCCAGTAATAGCGCTGGAACCTTGAGCATTCATAGTTCGGAAATTATCAGCCATAAAACCGCGTTCCTTTTATTCTAGAAACTGGAAACACTTATTATTATAATAAGTGTAAAATGGCTACTCTTCAATACATTGTAACGACGTCCTATGTTAATTATTTTACGATTGGACGCGACCTGAATATCATTATTGTCGTACAAACAAATGTAGCGCGTCATCGAAATGTTTAAGCTCGATTTTTCTTAAGGTCATTAAGTGCGAAATCGAATCTCGGCGGACGATTAGCAAACGATCACACGACCGCGTTCCCATCGATATCCCATCTTGATCCCTAGACACCACACGTTTACTTGTAATGGTCCTATATAATAAAATCCTATTACGAGTATCGTCCGCAATTGCCCTCAATGATGTATGAATAGCGCTTAAAAGGACTCAATTCAATTTTACACGTGAGTCTTGCACCTCGCTTAAAAGGATACATTTTATATTTATATTTATACTCGCACAGCAACTTGTGTGCTGGTTCAACATTATGTAACTTCGGACATTAGATACATAATCATCTTACTAATGTTACTGTATCGTAAATCTTGTCCTATTAAGACTATTAACGTCCCATGATGGATGGCATGACAATTTCCCCGTTGATGTAGTTGATTCGTTTTATCTGCAGCTTTTTGTTCATTGATTCTATTGCCGCACTAAATATTTTAATCAATTTGGTGCTATCTCCGTCTGCATCATCAATCAAGCGAAACTTGTTATTAGGTCGACGTCACTAACTCATAAACGCAATTACAGCTATTTGAAATAGAATGATAAAATCATAAAATTACTAAACCACACATGTAGCAATAGAGTAGAACTTTGAGTAGATTGTAGATCGAGACATAGTGTATTATAGATTAGGTACTGCTTAAAATTACGGTTTTATAATGCAACCATTTAACCTGCAAGTAAACAAACTGAGCCATGAGAATCGGTTTTTACGGTTATTTGTCTATTGAAGGTATGTGTTTGGAAATGACTATTAGCTTCAACAGTCGACACGGGGACGGCGAAATCAAAACATGGATCCAGAAATGTAAATACGTGAAGCGTACAATAGCTAAATTAAGTGAAACAATAAGGATTGTGTATTGTAGTTATTGCAGGTTACACACAAAATGCGCAGAGAGCGTGGGAACGGATAGCTGCCAAAGATTATAGAAAATGTTCACTTAGCCACGATTTTACACGGGATGAGCCCCGGGAAATTTATGCAAACAATGGACTCGATGACCAAATCGATAAAAATATTGAAATTAGTTTTATTCGTTACCAACAGACAGACGTAATCAATATTCAAGCATTGGTTTCATAATCGGTTTGAATTAAGACGATCAGTAATTTGTGTGTATCACGTTTCTGCCCCAGCCTATTAGAGCTTTTTCACGAATGCCCGTCTATGTCATTCAACTTTGATCTTTGTCCATCTCGTATTACCTTTTTCTTTCAATCATCGCTCTAAGTTTGGAAATGACTTTATTTCAAAGTCTTGCTCATTGTTGCGGCAATGGAATATGAATCCTTTGTGCCCGGTATAGAGATTCGAATCGTCGGTATCGAATTAGTTATATCCTGTTAATTGGCCTTATTAGGGAGATGGTGTTGTGACAACCTGAGAGTGCTATCGTGAGCATCGACAGTGACGAAACGATGTTGTCTTCATTATTTGATGAGCGCTCACTATCTTGTCAGCTAAATTAAATGTATCGATAGATTATTTTGGACCGTGAGAGACGCCAATCGAAACACTTTCTTTTTTATGTGTGAGGTCCGTTATTGACACAGCGCGTACATTATTGTAATTATCTCGTCAGTTTTTAAAATAATAGTGTGCTTATTGGTTTCATCACGTGCATTAAAGTAACCGTAAATATTTAGTGGTGATTAAAATTAAGTGGTATTATGTATCATTGTGGGGAGATTTCTGGATAAATGGGTCTGTGTGGAATGCCAACTAGGTAATTATAAAGTAATCGATGAAGCGTCCGCTAGTGCCGCTGCAAAAGGAACACAGGCATAGCGCAACGGGCCATATAAATCGGTTAGAGACAGCCCATTCGGTGTCGAATGGCATCCTTATTCAAATTCTTCGCCGGTGAATTGACTGTATCGTTCGATTTTACATCGAGAATAATTTATCTTGTAGACATTGGTTTCTTTTACGCATCAGCAAAACGTAAAATTACAAAATACGGGTTTGAAAGTACTAAATTAGTATCTGATTGTGTAGTGACATTGAGTTAAACAAATGAGAATTTTGCATCTGAAAGTAAATAAGAAACCACTTTAAACCATGAAAATAGAAGAAAAAATAGAAATACTATTAACCGAAACGAGTTACAGTCACGAAACCTGCATGTGGGTCCTATACAACATCGTCAATCGTATTGAAGTTAACATAGAGTGAAATGTACAGAATAGTGGCTTTCGATAGCCGGATTCCATCAAAGCCTCTCGCCCGATCACCACGCGATATCGATGTTCATCGCAATAATAATTGCAATCCGAATGATACATGCACGCGATTCTCGAATAACACTGTTTGGTATCGCACACTTTTTGGTCGTACCACCATACCATTTAAGGCTTCTTATGAAGCTGTTACTTTCATTAATGATTTATAATAACTGAGAATGAATACTTAAAGATTATGACGCGTGTATACTTGTAATAAATAATCACTCAATGTTATTATATTACATGCCCGACGTGGTGTATCCTTATAAAAATATTTTGATATGCACCGATGGAATACATTAATTTTAATTTTATGTTTTTTTATATCTTATTTAGTCGATCAAATAAGTGGATTTGCAACCTATGTAATGATGACGCCTAGCAGGAATAATTTTATCAAACACCATATTTAAATTACTTGAGTAAAACTTGACATTACCTATAGTAAGTCCTACATTATTGTTCTTTAATATCTTTATGCAAAAATCACAATGAATACTATCAGATTTCAACGTAATAGCAAATTGTGCCATACCTGTGTAAGTCTCTTCATCATCACGACGTCATCTAATCCCACCCTTTTCCCCAGGAGCAGATCTGAGCGACGGGGAACGCGACCTCCCCGCCTCATCACCAGCGCCAGTGAGCTACGCGGCCCCCACCGGGACCCCACCATCAGTCCCCGTGGACCCCACAGCGGACACCCTGGTCTCCTCCACCGAGACCCTGCTCAGAAATATCCAGGGTCTGCTGAAGGTTGCAGCGGATAACGCCAGGCAGCAGGAAAGACAAATAAGTTACGAGAAAGGTGAGTCTAAATTCTAATTTGGTAGCCCAGAAATGTCAACGCGTTATTCTGTTTCTGTCTCAATTTAAGAAACTGTCAGAAACAGGGCTGAGCAATTAAATATAACTTGTGTAGACTTTTCTGAGGATGTAATTGGTTTTCTACCAGTCTTATCATGTGCGGGTAATAAAAGTTCAGATTGAGTTTTTAGAATCCGTTTATGTTCTGAAGAATCTGTCATCGTTTCTGGTATATGCACCATTATCTGCATTACTATGCCCGGCTGTGGGAAATAAGCACTAGCAATAGCTAAATAACTATTCCTAGTGTGATGATGATGATGGCAAATTATGATGCCTGATGAAAATCAAACTGTTTAATATCTACTAAGATTACGTACATTTAAAACTGGATTCTTGTATATTGACCAGTTTCCACTCGCCACGCCTGCTAAGTAGGGGCTACAAAGTGAAAATCAGGTTTGCTTTCATGACCGTATTTGTGAAGGGGGCAATGGTTTTCCTATGGAAGCAGTGTATTGCGATATGCTCACTTAACGTTGTCGATCGTCTGGATAATATCAGTTTGTACTAACTATTATAAATTAGCAGCGTATTTACCAGGAATTAGAAAAAAGATGCAGTTCTTCTTAGAAAGAGTCGTGCGATCCGGCTTTCATTTACATATGAAATTATCATATATTATGATACGGAGACACTGTGCAGGAAGCGTTTTCGATGTAAATGTTAAAATTAAATGTAATAAATCGATATTAGTGGAGATCTTGTGCGAATCGGTTCTCGGAATGCCGTAAGGGCAGCTCTGATTAGTTGCTCTTAGCATGTTGGATCACGTACTTTTAGCGAGTTCTACTAGCTTCTAATACTTCAAGTATCCAGCTGTCATTATGAACGATATACGTTTCATTTGCATAGCATTATATTTGCCTATTTATTACGTTACTAAGCCAAGTTATGATAACAAGAAATATATTCGTATAGCAGTCTCGTTAAATATAATATCTAATATCTTGTTTAATACATTAGTGTTAGTCATCATGAATTTTAATTAAATTCTCCATACATGTGTCTCTTGGCGTATAATATGGTAATGAATGGCGAAGTATTTGACTACATTTCAAAAGAATGGGTCAATTTATACAACGGCAAACAATTGGTTCAGATGAATATGCAGAATCAGCATAGCATAGATCTAAATAAAATCGCAATCATAAAGCTACGTTAAACAGCAAGCGCCGGAGACAGGCGCAGGCGCATGCATGTCGTGCCGTTTGCAAATAGCCGTAGAACAGATGCGCCTGAGTTATGGCCCGGCCCACTATCATTACACACGATTCCATTCGGACAGCATAATTGTTTAATTGATATTTCTGCAAGTTATTTATACACGTCATTCTGTTTTCCCCACGAGAAACACTCGTGCGCTATGCCTCCGTCCTGACTACGGGAAATTGTTAACGATTGCTGCTATTCCTTAACCTAAATTACCTCAACAGTAATTCTTCTTTGTGTTTTAAAAATAATGTATTCAATTCTCGGGTATCTAAACAGCGCCGATGTTGTATAAAATCTATAAAAATACACCGGGGAGAGGATCCCCAGGCCGAAGTCATCATCAAACTTGAATATCAATATTGCGCCTCCAGCCAATTGTATTAATAAACAAAACAAAATGAGAAATAATAATGCTATAGACCAACAAAAGGTTCCATTTCTCCCCCCGTACATAAAAGAACTGTAAAGGAATAAAACTCTAAGCTGGCGAGATTAAGAGTGGTATTCGCATATAGACATAACCCGTAATTTTGTTATTACGTTAATAAAATTATTGTTGATGAAACATTTTTTTGAATCGTTGTGTCTGGCGATCTTTACCGTTGAATTTTTTTTATAGAAATTACAGCAATCACTCGCTGGTTCGCTGCTCAATTGATAGGTGTAACTGGCTTTCGGCTTGCATGTTTTGTTTGGCTCGTCCTTTCGCTTTTGAGGCAATACCAACCAGCTATTACCTTTTTCAATCGGTATGTGATATATCGTTGCTTGTACATAAGGATCAATGCGGCTGTTATTAGAGTTCCGTTTCATCATATTGAACTCTTAATATCTCTATCATGCCTTTTTCATTTGAATTCAGCCTTATTAAAAACAATTGAATCGATAAATAGGCAAACAACCAACTCAAAAGCTCCTGCAGGTGTTTCTATCTTCATGCATCAACATCAATCGCGTTGAAAGCACCTACAGCTGCAAATATGGCAGAGAATAAAACCACGGTGTCACAGATAGATAAACATAGGACTCCCCTCGCGAGCGAAATAGCAGATCGCTATCTAGCACATTCACTGACAATTTTTACACTAGTACACAGTGGGTGACGCACAGACAAATGTGCCGCATTCACTGCCTTATCAGATAACGCGAGAAGGGTTGGTGAAAGGCTACCCATAAAACGTGTCGATTCGTTCGTGTAAATAGAGTAGCAATGAATGGGAAATGGCCGTCATATTGTACCTTTTCAAGTGCGTTTGAAGATAGGTGGAAAAGCGTCAAACGATATCAAGTGTCAAAAGTGTTGGTGTGTCGGATGTTTTAAATGACGCAATATTTGTTGTTTGCTTTTTGTAGCAGTTAGAATTTATGCTGTTAGTAGGACCAATATTAAATAAAAAGCTCAGATATTTTTTTGACATCGAATGTAAACACAACAAAGAACAAATTATTGATGTGCTTAAAAACCTAGATTACAGCCTTTACAGTTACTTATACTCATTGCGTAGTTAAACATCGTCCCCTTACAATTGAAATCCATCCTTGGAAGTTCGATACGGCACATCACCGCATTCCTCGTGCCAATCGAAAAACAAAACGAGTGTATACAAGCGAATCGGCCGATTGCGATCGCCGCGACATAAATCTGCTTCGGCTACTCTTTTAAGCCTTTATCCTGTTAATTCTTACCGCTTAGTTTATTTCAGACCGAAATGGCCCACTCTTGTTACCGCTTTTGTTTCGCTCTTTTGTTTTACAACTATCAGTTTTTGTTAAGCTAAGTGCTGGGCAATGGACAAATGGCATCGGTGTTGATACAGAGCGCACTTTATGCGGTTCTAACTAAATGCCATCGATACGGAACATCTTAAAGACGTTTTAAGCTTTGTACTGAAACTTGATGAAGGTGGCACTTTATTGGGACGGAAAAAGCTAGAGGATAAAAGGAAAGTAGGTAATGTATGTGGGTAAGAAATGTCCTATCAATAACATGGAAGTGACCGATCGCGCAAACACGAACTGGCCAATGATAAAAACTGATGTGCAAATAGACTCGCTCGGACTTGTGTACTCAGCTAATGGATTCAATTGATATGAAAGCTTTCACAATGCTGACGACTCGACATTATCATGTGAAACTAAATTACTGTTACATATGAGATCTATAAATGCGCAGATAAGTGCTGCCGTATAATTTTTGTACGAAACGAAATATAGCAGAAAAATGAATCAGCCGCCCCTCAAAGGTTAACGAATGGAATTTAATTGCGTTTAGTGCTATTGATCGTGACTGAACGAGACCTTTGTTGAAATGTGTTTCACAATAAATTTAGATGAGCTGATAGCATTTTTTCTTATAACCTCGATTGTCTGAGCCATCTTTGCTATAAAATAACTATTGAAAAGGGCGATATCTCGTACTTATCTCGGTTTGTGAATAACGTGGAAGCGAGAAGATTAACGGTGTTTTAATGTTCACTTTCAATCGTGAGATAATTGGAAAACATAGACCCATTAACTATGAAAGAGAATCTATTTGAATTTGCGGGCACTAGAAGTTGTCAGCGAGCGTGTCCATCACGAAGCTTCAAGAGGCGAGCGGTGCTCCCACTGCAGTGGAGTTGTTGCTCAAAAATGGTTCGTAAGTTGTGCAGATAAGAGTGTTGTGGGTTGGAAGGCAAACAACCGCCCCCAGCGGCTAACAAGCCACCGAAGATGCGCAGGCGCCGATAGAGCAACGACGCATTGTTGCCGCGCCGCGCCAGCTTTCACACCATTGTGCGGGCCGAGGTGCACAAAAATCACCAACAGCAATCTTTGTTTGTTTACTTTGACTCCACTTGAGTTATGAGTTTTGTGATCGAACGCCCTAGAAAATGATGTGTTAAATTACAAAATTCTAAAACTAGATAAATGTAAAACGAGCTCGCCAAGAGCTCTACAGGATGTTCTGGTTTTCAAATCACCAGATTTTAAGAGATGAATGGGCATGAATCTGTAATCCCTATACATTATTGAATGATAAGTTTAAGATCGTGGTAAAATAATTAAATAGTAGTCTATTAATGATAGTCAGTTTCACCCCCTACAATTTCATGACCATTGAAATGAACACTAACTGGCTTCAAGACCTAAGAAGCTTGTCCGAGATAACTACTTAAAGACCCGATTTATTCGTGCGAAAGTTCTGCGGTTTCCTAGCATTCGCTCATTGAACTAAGTAAACAATAAGTGACATTAGCGGCTACATATTAAAATGCCATTCTAGCTATGTACCGATACGTGAGAGACATCGGCCATATTGGATTACTGCGCGTGTCGCTTCGGTTATTGCGCACGCGCGCGACCACACGCACGCCATCTAGCGGCTGGCGGGCGAACTGCGAATGTTGGAAATGTATTTCACGGGCTGGTGGTCAGATTGGGTGCTAATGTTGCAGTAATCGAATTACATGCTAGTGGTGAAGTACTGGGACACGACAGTGTTTTGTCTACTTAAATAACTGGCCGAAAATACCACCACATTTAGAAGAGGTTACACGTGGTGGTGTGGAATGACGACGACTGCCATCTTGGCCTAACAGCTTTAAATTACAGAATCTTTTGAAGATAAAACGGAAAAAAAGACTCTGTTTTACCGTTTACTTCGCCTAACATCAGCTCTCTTTTGTTTATATGTTTTTATCCAGCGTTTTTCATCTTTTCATTTCAGTACATGCCTACTTATTGCCAGCTATTGTTGTTGTAATAGAAAATGCTTCTTCCGTGTCTGTATGAGGATAAATCATTATCCCTATTTTCTTAGGGGAAAGTTAGCGAGCGCGTTGCTCCCGAGGCGTTGTTCTCAAATATTTAACGATTTGGAAATGTGCATTACATTTCTCTTCTACCATAAATGAGTAGCTAGCGCTTGCATTATAGTTATTCAGGTTTATAACTGTTTCACACAACAATGCAAGACAAATACAATTAATAAAATTTCAAGTTTACAATCAGCTTGGCCAGTTGTATCGCTTTTGACTAGTGAAACTGTGATCACATGAATACGTAATTTTATACAAAATTAATTTTCATTTTTACATAATTTATTAATTCATCATATTTTTTTGATGCATCGATCAGGGTTACCTGCAAAAAAATTGTGCTGTCATCAATTTCAGCACCGACCGACCAGACTGAATCGCTTACTCCTATCTTTAACACTGGTTCTATTTTGACAGATAACTGCCTTAGTTACCCACACACCCAGTGCAGAGCTGACACGTTCGCTGTATAAACTATGAAATGTTAATCCTATTTTCTTAAGTAACGAAGGGGTAAGTATTTACGGCGGGCGCCCGGGGCTGCATCAACTATTGAATTCATCAAGTCACTCATGCGAGAACTTTGTAATCCGGTTGCTTTTGCTTTGTATAACTACCAAATGAGTCGTTATATTGTTTTTTCTCTTTGTATTAAAAGATCTGTACTGCAGGCTACTTAAACTCTATAGAGTGCTAATCAAACGGTATTGATGTTGTAAGTCCTAAACTAAATGGACTACATAATCCATACATAATAATGTAGTGTGTGTTTTCGATTTAAATATGCATAACAATAAATTTACCAAAATAAATAAGTAGAGCCTGATATGAAAAATGCAAGAAGCTGATAAGCTTTTTTGAACTTTTCAAGTATCCTTAGAACCGTCATTCCGTAGTCACCAGTAGTCACTTATTTAGCCGGCAACCCCACTGAGTGAAAACTTATAGACACATAATTCACAAACAGTAGCTCAAATATGAATCCTGTACCGCAACAAACCAAGAAACTCCCTCAGGATCTGAGGATCTAATGTAACTCCGGCCCGGCACTGTAAGCGAATACGACACAAACTTGTGCATTTGATTTTGAACTTTAAACTAACGATCTAAAGTTAGAAACTGGGTGTAAGTTCGTTGCGTTTGCGTCCTTTGAGGTAGGCGGCGGAAAGTAAAGGGGTAAAGTGATACAATCGTAAAGTTTAATAATAATTACATTCTCAACTCGCCTCCCAGGTTGTGCGCAATAATTAACCGCTCGGAATTACTTAGCCGAAATAATTTAATATGACACGCGCCCAATTGTACGTTGAGAGTGCGAGCGATGGCTTGTGCATTCACTACCACAAATGTAGAGCCAGATTTATTACTCTCTGGATGATTACGTAAAAGAAAACGTTAAATTAAATAAAAATGATATTAATTGGAAATGTCTATTCACTTTAAAAATAACTTCTTGGAATCTCCTCCACGAAACCGATAATTTCGATCTAACTTAAAGCAACTTCGTTTGATAATCCAATATTATGACGTAAATATTATATTGTACTAAAAACGCATACGCCAAAATTTTACGAGATGAATGAGACCATCAATATCGACAACTTTACTACGGGGTCAAAATAAAAAAAAAACTGATGCCTCATAAAAACAAGTCACAGTCAGGTCAAGTCATTGCCGATAATAAATGGAAAGTATTTTTGATAGATTCGATAGATGGCCCCATAGTTAAATTCATGCGTATTGATGGTCCCATTATGGCAATACCTTGCAAAGTCACCTGTTTACTGGTGTCTTCTTTTAGCTACGTATTTATAACAGCAGACTTCTACCGATGTCTTATTTCTTCACGTCATCATAATTTTCACCAGTTTCAGAAAATATGATCTTTTTACATTACTAAATAAGATGTTCCTACATCTGCGTTATAGAGCCCTAAATATTTAAAATCGGCATAACCAGAGGTTTTAGGGGTGTTTATAGCCGTCCATTCCAAAATGATCTGCACTTGTTAGTTGCGACTTTCGTTCCAGGGATCAGTCGTAGCTGGTGGAGATGTTGTCTCTATGGGGTGAACCCTTGTTCTAGTTGTAATTTACATACGGAATTACAAGCGAGAATTACGCGTTTGTTCATATACTTGTTTATGGCTATAAGGAGCGTGTGAGAAACGACACGCTACTTAATTTTTATGATGCTACTTGCTTACAGTTTTTGATGGAGTAGGTACTTAATGCGTTTTAGTAAAAAAAACTTTAATATTACATGTAATTTAAAATGAGTAAAAAATAGGAAAAACACTCTTTGAAGCATCAATATATTAAGATTGTAATGTGTAGGAAGACATTTTTTATCATTGTTTTCTTTAGCGGTAAATTTACGACCTTCTTATATTTGCATTAAAAAGCAAAATGTACGCAATATTGGGCGGTTTCTATTAGCCTAATGCAGCAATGAAATAAAATAAGTCATAGCGTGCACCTGCCTTCGTCTCCCGCGCGGCATTAATATTCTTTATATGCAGTTAAATTTAGGTGCGCGCCAGAAACATCGGGAAGTTTGTAGAAAAAATGAAAAATTACCGGTCAGGGTGCGGCGACCGCAAAAACACCGCGTAAGAAACAACTAATGAAAGCTTAGAGCCATTCGCATAAATCTCCCTTACATTTTTAATACCAATATATCCGGCGAGGGGAGCATCACGGGGAGAAAAATGTTGCACGAAACAAAACGTCTGCGGACTCGCGTTTATATCTTATTTAAATACCGACAGATGTTGTCCTCTTATAAATGTCGGTATTTTTAATCGGTGCCTTACCAGAGACATAATGGTATCGGCCGATCTGCCGTCAGCTGGTATGTAGATGAACACGGCTTTATCGTGTTCGGTGGCTAATTTAAAAATCCCCCTCTATAGGTAAACAGCCTGGGCCCGCGCGTCATCTTGCAGCGGTCGGTTGATATCTTTCTTGACCCGTATACTTTTATTCTGTTCGTTACCTAAGCTTATTCGTATCGTATCGAATCTCTCGGACTTGTGTAGTCTCATTAAAATAATACAGGGCTACTGGATAATCTTATCCGGTGTGTTTCGATCGCAGATTGGGTGCGCGTGCGCCGATAACACTACGAGTTATTCGGCCGCTGCACGCTCGATACGGTACAACTTTTTAATCCATTTTGCGAAGACATCTTCATTACTGCACCTTATATTGAAACAACGCAGATAATAAGAGATTTTACGACATACGTCAAAACGAAAACGCTACCAGCATTCGTGATGCAAATCCTGTATAATATATTCATAATGTTATTCGCTACACATGTACTTACGAGGAAAGATTGGAGTCGAGTAAAATGCGTAACACTAGAAAATGTGTATTTTCACAAAAAAATTTAAAGTGCTGCTCGTTTAAATGTGACCGTAAGCCGCGAGCAAAAAGTCGAAAATGCAAGAGCGCCGGAGATTGAGTGCGAAGTTTATGTTCTAAATTTCACACATAATAAAGGGAAGCAATTCTTATGATTATTAGCGCGGAGACTGCGGGAATAATCCTCCGCAGTGACAGCGCCGTGTGACATAATCCGGAAAAATCTAATAACAATAAAATAAAATTGCCAACGGTTTGTATGTTTAAAAAGGCATAGGGAAGAAAACTCGTTTTCCGCGCTCGGGCCGTGACGACCATTATCGTTACTTTGAATTTACTTTTTAAGGCATCGTGAATTTCGTTAATGTATTACAGTCTCTTTAAAATTATGCTATTGGTATTTGACATTAAATTGTATTTATTACATTACAGTGTAATGTTTTGCAACAATAAACAATTCGTAATTAAAATTTGAAACCGGCGAATATCCCTGGATAAATGAAATCCCGCCACCTTAAACCTCCAAAGGTGCTTAAATCAACAATATTCCTTAGTAATATCTCCTTACATTATGACTATTAAAATTTCAGCTAAAAGCCGAAGACTTCCGCGTTTCCATTTGAATTCAAAACGACTGAAGGCAAAGCGGGGGTGAGGCGAATACGCGCTTCGGGCGCCCGGGCACGGAGCCATTTCCTCCGCATTCACAATACAGCTCTTTCAAATTATTCAGCCACTTTTGAGTCGTAAATTTTAGGAAGACTTTAATTGTTATTTTAACTGCAAGCTCAACTTAGTCTTCGCGAAGGTAGGGGCTGTGAAAATATGTCTTAATTCGCTTACCCTATGACTTATGTTTTATTGAAATTAAACCTCCCTCTATTCTATCTGCGGTCCCAGTAACAACTTGCAAGTTTGTTAACAGCCTAATATTACGAAAGTTCACAATGTTTCAGATTAAAATATAGGAAACGCATTTTCCTCGGTGTAATCGCTTTCAATTTAAATGCAAGTGGGAGTTGATCTCATTGGACAACTCTCAAAGGGCGCTACGTCTGAAATTTAAATATTATTGTTGTTTTTGCTGAGTGCACGAAATTGAAGAGAAATAGAATTTTCTGCTACCCTTCGCATTTGACTTCTGTTGCCAAAAAATATAATGCATAACATAATACTAACCATGAAATGACTTTTGCGTACCACAACAAAAAACATGTTAACTCGTCAAGTATGTGTGAACGAGACACAATAGAAATTCCATTATTATGCGACTCCCGGCAGTCGTTTGATACCTGACTGATTAATAAGCATTTTGAGTCAGTAATAATATCATCTAATTACTTGACGTTATTAAATTGCGTAACCGAAATTGATCCTTTTGTTTATGGGTCTCGATCCTTTCAATCATCTATCGGCCATTCAGCTTCGGTATCATAATAATTGTCCATAATTATATATTCCCTTGAACCGAGCGCATCGTTTTTATTGTTATTTTATTTATAAAGTAATAATTTTTTCCTCGGACGCAACTCGATGAGGTTTTGAATTTGATTGATCCGATATAAAGATCGATTTAATAATCGGCTGTTCCGCTTTACAGTCTCGATTTTCTCTTGTTTTTATCGATAAACGTTTCTCATTGGATCGATTTTGTTTTCATATGTCTGCTTAGTTTTAAGTTTCGATGATTTATGTGTTTCTAATTTAAATTGTGTTTGGCGCAACTTTAATTTTGGTTTTCGGAAACGAGGTTCGATCTTATACATCAACCCAACTTATTTAAATAACAGGTAATAGCATCGGTTGAAACCGATACAGTAATTAAATCAAATTAATTAAAAAAATGACGATTAATCTTTTGAAGTACATTTCCGGCATTGCAAAAAATAACCAAGTAAATGTGTTTGATACTATAATTTAAATAAATCAGCAAGAAGTTACTTGACGAAGAGAGAATTAAGAACATGTGAACGTCGAAGCCGCTAAATCATTACCATAAAACAATACAAAGATACTTAGGCCGTTACTAAGGCCGGGGACCACCAGGAGCACCTTTTGTTGAAGCACCTCACTCGCAAATCGCGAGATGCTCAGATACGCCGCATACCGACGCGAGCCCTAATGGCCGTCCCTCGAACGAGCTAATTTACGTCTTATGTGCGAAACCACTCTTAACTAAAAGCCCTCTAAATTACACCATACACCCGGATTGATTCGAAATTAATCTCGCCTCCGCGCGGCTCTTAGATTGACTCTTCTTTTCATTAAAAATCGCCAATAAAAATGATTACAACTTTACGCATTAATCGGACCACGATACTGAAGGTTGTAATTATAGTATTCAAACCTTTTTTGGTAACTGTAAATGTATCATTAGCGGAGAATATTTTTACACTTATCGAAGTGAGATCTCGATCTCAGGCGCCATCTATCGGCAGTAAAGCATACATGTCGATAGCATTCCTTAAGAACGGGGGACAATGTAGGCAACAAAGGCTAAATCAAAAACAAAAGAGAACGATAAACGCAGAATATGTGAACGTTTCAATTTACAAGATCCGGGCTTGAGATACGGCCGTACGATACTCATACCTTTATCCCGGCTTATTACGAGGGTGCTGCGAGTTAACTTGTCTCTGTTATCGGCAGATTTCGGTGCAGTGATACGGACATGAGCAGCTTCTGCCTTCGCTTGTACGCTCATATCGTCGATGATATCGCACATAGTTTGTATTGACGCTTTTACTGTTAATTGGCATTTGATAACATTGCGTGCAGCCAACTAAGTTAGTTTACTTTACCAGATTTTATGGTAAACTTGTATTGTATCTTTATAAAGTTCGTCATCAATGATGATGAGGACGTGGGAGAAGATTCTTCATCATCATAAATCATTCCTACACGGTACTTATGATCAGTTTCAGATTAGTTGAGGATTTCTACCACACGCAGCGTCACAAAGGCTTTCTTTCCAATTCATCCATCATCATTGCAAAGTAGTGATTCTCTGAACACTGTTATCAGTCCAGTAATAGCAGTGGCGATCGTAAAAGTTGGCAGTCATTTAATTTAGCGTTTGATTAGGGAGTGCTCTCTGTTGTCTTAATAGATTGCGCCGCACAGCGAACCTGTTGAAATAATTGAATCGCTAACGGAATTATTAAACTGCACAACTCTCGTTGTAGTGAACAAGCTGGTTGCGGGCCAGTAATATCGATCCAATCTAGCTATCGATATCACATTACACCGATGCGCGATTTAATTAACTCGTCAAGTATGTGTAAACGAGACACAATAAAAATTCCATTGTTATGCGACTCTCGGCATTCGTTTGATACCTGACTGATTAATGATTCAATAAGCAGTTTTGATTCGTATTTAATTTTAACCAATGATAAATCATTCATTTCCAATTTCAATTATTTAACACGAGTTATTTTACGACTCTAATTAAATGCACCAAAATGCAGGTATATAAATATTAGACACAATTCACATACATCCATTGCTCTGAACCCAAAGTAAGTGGCTAATGCACTTGTGTTATGAAAATCAGTGGAACCACAACGCCCAGACCGGTGACAAAATAGAAACTTGTGATTTCTATATTGACCCGGGAAACGAACTTCATTCATAGACACCTTTAAATGTAGTGACGAATTAAAAGCATACAACAATATAACCTACAAAACAAAGGTTCAACTTAACGCGCACAGAACAATGCGTTTCGTCGCTGACACAAGTTAATCAGTGATCCCCTTACGGGGTCTATTAGACGGACTACTTAGGCGAATAGAACGAGGGTCCAAATTAAACTGTGACCTCTTTCTATTCAAATTCTACTCGTGATGGCTCCGTACGTATGGGGTATTGATAGTACCGATCTACGAGATTAGAGCTTAATTGAAACTTACGGGCTCATTTGGTGTACGTTGACTTTGCATAAGATTATAGCGTGCACAAGTTCTATAGATTTGATTTGCTAGGTTCGAATAACGAAGCAGTAATAGATTGATTGCGATAGAAGAGAGGAAGGTACCTAAGTACTAATAATTTGACAAATATGGAACAACTATAATTTCATCATAATAATGCTTACCTAATTTATAAATAAGCTGAATGTATTTTGTTACCATCTCAGTCTATGTATTACGAGCGTTAGCTACTTAAATACGAAAAAACATGGCTGACGGTTTTAATTAGGTAAAGGCAACTAAAACTTAATAAAAATTGAAACAAGCACGTCCATTAATATTACATTTACATTCACTAATCTGTTCAGCACCTAAAATAATATTTACATCGAAATCAATACAACAACCATCAATAGCTGTAGCAAATACAAATCCGTATCCTGGATACCGTCGGAAGTTCTCCCCAATCATTTCCGTCAGGTCGGATCTAATTGAAAGTTATGCAAATCTCTCAATTCTACTCCTTCACAATAGTACCGAGATTCCGAATGAGTTAATCCGTGTTTATGCTCCTAATCGACCCTCGCTTGTTACCGGGTTAGCTCGCTGTAAATACAATACCTTTGTTCGCGAACCATTTATTTAAGTTAAACATGTTTATGGTAATGGTTTCTTTTATTGGAATACCTTGGTGCGTATTGCGATGTTGCTCTGACAGTTAAGCAGCACTGCTTTTGAACGGCTTAGTAAATTCATATTGCGTTTTCGTATTACAGCAGATTAGCGTGGTACAGCACTACACGAGTGAGTGTAAGTTGCATTGCAATTCCAATTCGGCGACTCAACTAGTTGAGTGGGTATTGAACTGCATGGAACTTGAACGGATTGAAGAAAGAACGCAATAGGTCCCCTTTGTTTATGTGTGATGCTACAGAAAAAAAATATTTTTTGGTTAATATTTGCTATGTTTGTTACAGCTGAACTAAAGATGGACGTGCTCAGAGAAAGAGAGGTGAAAGACAACTTAGAGCGGCAATTGTTGGATGAACAGAAAATGAGAGGTAAGTGTTTTTCTCTCTGGCTTCTTCAAAAGAGTCTCTTTTAATGGATAGTTGTATATTTCAGCCAAATGTAATATTTTTTGAAGTAAGTACAGCCAAAATGCAACATTCTTACAGGTACATAAATTCACGTTTTCCAGATGATATTGTTCTGAACTCCTTGTATATTTACGTTTATGCGGATATATTTAAGATTCGAATAGCAACAAACCGAGCGCTTTGAAAAGAACAAATAGGGTGTAATTTCAATGCCTCCATAAATCTCGGATCACTGGCCCTCGCTCCGCATTCGCCACAATTAACAGGAGATCTCGTTACAACACCATTGTCTTCTTCCTCGGTTCGTTATTTATTTGCAACATTAAAACTATTATTTTCTCATATTACGAAACAGTGCCTTATGTTGCCAATTTCCTTCCCGTGCCACTCATCACCGCCTCTTCCATGATTGTGTGCGCTAGAATACGTGGGCGTTCAATTAATACTACTTTTATGCGTCTGTTCACACGTTTATAAGCTCCATTTTGTTGTTTTTCTTAAGCATGGGGCACAACAATGACTGTTCAGAAAGGTGCACTCAGCTAGTTTCAAACTAAATGCTGAAGAATAGGATAAAAGCTCGCTAAATGGACATTTAAGTACGGTGACTTATTACATAGTGCCATGTTTTCACTAAAAGATTGTGCTTCATCTGTAAATATTTCTTCATATATTAATTAAATTTATAATAGTGTGTCTTCATCCTAACTGTTCTCTATTTGTTTCTGTGCTTTCCCAAGCCCGGGCTCGCGTGTTCCAACGTTTTCTTCAATTTATAGGTTCATTGATAGTTTTATGGGTTGCTTTTGACGTGTACGTAATCACCATAATTACGCTATTTATTAAGACTATTCTGCTTCGCTCCGCTCCGTTGAAGGGTCCGTACTATATTTGTTGCATATATATTATGATAGATTCACTCTTTCTTGTGTTTTTTATTTTGTTCTTGGTTGATAAAAAGTATTTATGCTCTAGAATGTAAAATGTGTTGAAGTCGTTTTAAAAGACCAAATTGTCAGAATTTGATAAATGATTGATTGGACATAGTATCAGCTACAAACTAACACTTCATTATTAATTTAGATACAAACTAACACTTCATTATTAATTTAGATAAAGACAGAAAAGCATACACACATTACAAGAAATGTGCGTAATACAAAAAACAAAAAATAGTGTTGACCAAAACAGCAAACCCTTTAACATCAAAAGAAAAGGTTAATTCAAACACAATACAACACCCCTTCTTTAGCGATTCATCGCTGAAGGAAGTACCCGTGGAAAGAAAACGTCAGAATGGTGGGTGATATGTAACCTTTGCGCAAATGTCAAGCGACATCGCCTCGCGACGCCTTGAGACAAAGGGTTTAATTCTATTCAAAACAATAACCCGCGCCAAACTAAACTCTACAATGTACGCAATAAACGCCACATTTTAATTCACCTATTAGAACAACATTTTACATGTCACAGACGACATAAAGGCGCCGTAGATATTTCATCGAGGCGCACATTTCTCTTGTGTAAATGTAATATAAATTTAAATGTTAATAAAGGGACGACAGGTCACAGTACGCCGCGTATAATGAAAATAATTATTGCCGGCGAAACATGTGTAATAATAATACGCTAAATATACTTAAACGTTGAAATATTGAACGCAGAAATGTAGTCCACGATGTTACCTTAAATTAATTAATAGGTGTACTTTACAGCAAACCGTAGTTAATGGATTTTCTAGACTATTTGGCCTTCGATCTACTTTAAAAGCTTTTTGACAACTTAGCCGTGCGGCAATTAACACCTTTATTTTGTTTTGTCGTTCACGTTTTCCGATGAGTTGTCTTTTAACTATATCCGTAATGTAACTTCGATTCGGTTGAAGCGACAATGGATTTAGGTTTTGAAGGAAACATACACAAAAACCGGGTACAGATTGATGATCTAGATAAGACTCCCATCATAAAATGGAATTTAATCAGAAGAAAGACATCTAAAATTGCCATGGAAATAATTTTCTTTACATTATGGTGCTGATAATACTTCTTATTTATTTTTAAAGACCGTAGGAAAAGATTGATCCTGAAAAGATTTATTTTCTGATAATAACAGAGTTTGTTAGTTCGTGAGTCATTCGATAGATGGCAGCAGAGGGACGAAACAAAGAGGGAATTCGATGTTCCATACATATTTCACACGGTGAATGAACGCGATTGCGATGTGAGCAATACTGGTAATTGCCAAAAACCAATCATCAGATAGCGCTCTATGCGTCGACGCTATGAAATACACCTTTAGTTACAAAAGCCCATCGAATTCGGTTCTCTGAAATCGTATCAGATTGAAACTGAAAATCTGGTGGAAAATATTCATGACATATTTTCATGGAAAAAATAATTCTCACTGCTAGGTTCTCAAACTTAAACTCTCTAAATAGGAAGCCAATATTTCGCATTGCTGTCGCATTTAAGATGAATAACCTACCTAAATCAAGATCGAAACTTCGTTTACGAGTATAACCTTTTTAATGGCCAAAGTAAATTGTAGTATTTTAATAATATTTGCAAAAAAACATTTAGGATTTCCAGTCTTGGTGCCGCACTGGTCAGCAACAATCAATCAGAGGGATCGTAGTCGCCATGAAAATTGGAATACTGGCGGACTAGCCTAATCAACTCGCGAGCCGAGCGCCCATTCATAATAGATATTGTATGAATAGTCCGCTATCGTTCGCATCTAGTAATGCACTCGCTCCCATTTAAATACAGAGATGATACTGCATAATCCGTGTAATTAATATGCATTGAAAATGAACTTTAATCTTTATGTGAACATTCAAAGCGCGTTTTTCAACTAATTTTGTTTTGGTCTTTCTTAATTGCGTTAGTGCGAGCAAAGCTTTGCTTTTTATCTTTATTAATTTGCTTGGATCTAGGTATTTGTTTTTCTTTACTGCCTTTAAGGTATTCTACTACAGAAAACTGCTTACATTTAATACTGAAATACAAATTCTATTTCAAACTTAAGTGTCGAATGTTCTCTTAACTTATGATCTTATTTACTCCCTTGCTTGGCAAATTTGGAATTTGGTGTCTTACAAAACAATGGAAATGCTCAATCATTTTGATTTATTCACTTATAATTGAGTGCGACTAGTGTATCCGAGACCCTCCTGGGGTTTGCTCCTCCATTATTGAGGACGTCACGATCGTTCAAGGGGTTGGCAAGATGTCCCATAGTTGCACCAACTGATTTTGTGGGGTTTCTCAGCTCCGTAACTTTTGAGGAACCGGACACAGGAGCGGATTTGAAGTTTTAAATTAATGAGCTTAGTGTAAACTTCGGACGTGTCTTGGCTGTTATTTATCAAGTCCAGAGAGAACATACTGAGTTTACAAATCAATTGCCAGTGAGTTTACAAGTCAATATGCCATTACATTTTCGTCCTAAAGATTGTATCTGACAAAATCTCAGTTAACTTGGAGACAACTTAAAATCAATTTTCTTTATTGTTATTATCTTAAGAACCCTATAATATGAGCACGAAATTAATTTAATTCACATGCGTGAAATTGATTCGGCTAAATACTTCGGCGATATGAATATTACATTTCCCTTTTTGGTAATTCGTCCCTCTCAACCCCCGCATTGGAGAAGTAAAGGAGTCGGTATAATTCACATTGTGTTCAAGATTGCGTAATTAAATAACATGTACGCCGGAACATCACGGCGTCTTGAAAGGGTACGGGGAGCAATGGGAATGTAACGCCAATTATGCGAGAATTATGCCCGGAATGGGGACTATCGATGTCTATTTTGATGTAACGTACAGAGAATTCGATGTACGTATCCCTTCAAATGTGTAATTAACGGTTATGTTATTAATTCTCAGATGTAATGTGTCGAATGTTTGAAGTGTAACTAACCCTCGGCTGTTATGTCTTGTTTGTCGAATTCCTATTTTCATTTACTATTATTTATATCTGAATTATATTTCTTTTTCAAACATTAAATGGTGGTCGTAGTTTCCATGAACTTTTGTATCATCCTCAAAAGGAAGTATCTTACAATGTGTAATTGTAAAATCTCTGAATAGAAACTCTCCCACTTATGCACCATTGTTGGCAGCGAATCATCGAGTACATTCAGTACCAAAATCAATCAACATGCTAATGAATGAAAATTGAAATATCGAAATGCAGCAGGCAATTTAGCGAATTGGCACTAACTAACACACGCGCGTCCCCCGCCCAGCGCAAACATTATCACAGCCGACAGTCGAGTGATCAAATCCAAATGAAAACGTTTAACTGCCGGACAATCGTATCGGGCACGTCAGTTGTGGTCTGACGTCTGCACCCTAGTGCAACACTCCATAATGTGCAACTATTGTCTGTGGTAATGCATCTATCATGATTGGGAATATATTAATGCCGTTTCTAGCTATAGATATACTACGTCCGCCCGATGGTACAGGCTTTAATTGACCGGGTTTTTTGGCATTAGACGGTAACATAATTTCAAAAGTGTGGCGTGTAAGGTGGAGTGAACATACTAATGTATGTACTTTTTGTCTTCTTTGTCGTCTTCTTCTTATGTACCTGGTTCATTGAATTTAAAGAAACAAGTACAAATTACATAAAACTTGACTATACTCAGTTATGTGCTTCAAAACCACCTATATTGACTTCCGTTCCAATAAGCGCAGGCAATATTCACACAGAGTCGCTAAGTTCATTAATATATTCAGATGGCGGTGTTCCATTCGGGTGTTCCGGCGTAATGGATGCAATCTGCACTGTCCAATGCGCATCTCCCGCCATTGTGCTGTTAGACGGAAACCTCCTATTACAGGTCGCTCCCACATCTGTTTGTTTGGATACCCTGTACCCAGCCATCAGTGGAATCCGTTCAATGCAATTTGATGTTGTGTTTCGGAAGGATAGAGACTTCGGGCTCGTGGGAGCATGAATGGTTTAGCTATTGGTACCTGTCTATGTCCACTGATGTGAGAATATTGATGTGAACTGCAAATATGATTCACCTAAGAACTGTGTTTCAATCAATGTCAGGTATGATAATGGACTCGTACCTTACCGTTATGAAAAACCGTTTCAGTATTCCACTACCACGCTTTATGTCATTAAAGGACCGAGAAAGGAATCCGCAAATGAAGAACGAGTGCTCATAAAAATTCCGACGATTCCTCGTCCAATGAGTCGAGTGGGAAGATATCAAAAAATATTTCCTATACACGCCAAATCCTGACCGCGATGCGACGTGCGGCCCCGGACGCCGCATGCCGGCCCAGATACGAGCCGTGTACGGAATTCAATTACCAACTCGGGAAACATATTTTTAGGGTATCTCTACATCTAGAGTAAAACCCCGAATGTATCACACGAGTTCAGTCTCAAACTGAGACAGTAGTTCCGAATTGTTTGACTGAAAACAATACGGACCCACCGAGCCACCTTGCGGCATGCCGAAGTTGGACCGGTTCGCAATTTTATTGCAATTTTTTGCGAGTGTGAGGTCTCGGCGAAGTTATCGGCGCTACGAAGTTTTCGTGGACGACGCCGGGTAAATATTTACACTTGAACGTTGCTTCGGCGGTTTATACGTTTTTTTTTGTTGAGGTTTGATTGTGGCCAAGTAAAATTGTTTAGCTCTATCCAAGGCTTTCGTGTTCATTAAAACGTCTTATTTTAGGTTTAGCTTCGTGAGATTTTGCGGCTATCACGAATGCTAACAAGTTGAATTTTCCTTTTTTACTGCTAACTATGCTCTTCTGTATTTATACCTTACTTCGAAACCAAGACAATAATTGGTCTGTTGGTTTTGGCTAAATAGAGAAAACATTTTTTTTTTTGTATTGAAGACACATAAGCGCCATCAACTTTCAGATATAACACGGAACTCTCTTTTATTTTAAGATGTGCTTGGCAGGTTTAACTTTGATCTAACAGCATCGCTACGGATTCTCGTAACACATAGTGTCGTGTCCACTACGTGACAGATTTACCGATATAAGCCACCCCAACGGTACCCACAAGCTTTCCGTTCATAGAAAATTAAAGAGGTGCAAATAAAATGCCGAGAAATAAAGCCCTGCTGCTGTCTGCAAACTCATTACGTCGAATTTCAAAAAAGTCGACCATCAATTTTAATATTTCCTCGACCAAAATGCACAATATTCCAGTCAATCGTTCCGATTCTCGTGAAACGAAGCGCAGTATGGGATGCATTAGCCCGTTACTAATTCAAATGATTAGATTTAGCCGACTGGTCAGAACCCGCTCCCTCCTAATACACTGGCTCGCTGAAATGCAATTGTACTAATGTGTTGTTTGTGGCATTCTAAAAATTCCCTTGTTTTGGCCGAGAATGGTTGTTATTGGCACCTTTTAAGCCTTCTAGGCACGGGACGCGCTCAGAAAAGGTTGGGACTAAATGCAAAAGACCAAGTTACACATTTCGCTAAGTAGAATACGATGTTGTGTCGGAGGTACGGCATGGGCACACAGGTCGGAGCGCCTTTTAAGAAAACCTACTCGTCGCTCTGCTAAAAACTGCCCTATTTGGAGAAGAATACAGAGTGATATTTTTTCAAGCCCTTTGGTTTTCAACGCCCCAAATATCTTTATAGTACTGCTTGTGTCTTTGATGAATTAGTATGCCAATTTGGCGAATTCAACTCAATATAAAATAGATAGTTTTTGAGACTGATGATTGTTGTATCATAATTTTTAAAGTTATATCTCTATGAGTATATTTTCATATCAAAATGTCTCGAAAGTTTCAAAACGAGGGTAATAGTGGCGTGTAACGTAGTAATGACTAAGCGTAAATTAAAACATTGCAAACTAGGCGTAAATAGGCGGTTGTAATCATGAAAATGGCGGCTCAGTACACGACGTTTAATTTAACAAACCATCAACATTCGTAGCGAGATAACGAAATGGAAAGCCGCCGAAGGTTCCACATTGTAAGGTGCCTTGTAATTACTACTACTGTAATTACAAACTCACTCAGAACGCATCCTTACAGGAACGATACTAATCAAGACCGTATTCAGATTCATTAAACGAGAAAAGCAATAAATATAACACGCTAATAAAATCTCGCACAACAGCGGAAATAATAATAAAATATTACAAGACGCCGGGATTTTGCCTAATTAATTTTGTATATACATTCTTTGGGGCTACAATGTCTTGGGAGTAACATACAATGAGTCCGGAAAACCGACGGCGAGGAGGTAACAAGATCCGCGAACGTACTAAATTAGAATTTATGATTGTATGTGAAATTGTTAGAACACGTTTCAATGTAAGATAATGTTTCCCCGTAACAAGAACGGGAGGAACCCAACTTTCGGGAACCCGGAGAAATGCCTAACGAACTTTATAATTACTTAATGTTCTGTATTGTATTGATATTAACATGTTGAACTTCCAATAACACACGTGTATCTAAGAGCATTGTTGTTTGTTTTGTATTTTGAATGCTCTTGCTAAGATTATATATAATAATATAGACCAAAAGCAAATTAAATCGATTACTGATGAGGTCTCTTCACAGTCAGTAGTATAAAGTTTCAAGTCATTTCACTAAGAAATTCATTGGCTATACAATCATCATCAACTGAGTGCTCACGTCGCGTCCCATGTCCTGCGCTATCTTATTTTGTAATCGGATAGTTTTACAAGTCAACTGTCAGATGGGCCCACAACCATGGAAAGAATGAAGGGCTATTTTGATTTGAGGGACTTTATTTAAAATTATTTGACATGCGTATATTTTCATGATTTAATAAGGGGACATTATTTCATCAAGGAGACAGCGAAAATAATGTCAGATCTTGGATTTTGTTCATGTCACATTACTATTGTTTTATACGAAGCTTGTTTTTTATAAGCTATTAAAGAATTGGCGAATTTCAAGGAATCATTCAAATCTTACATTATTCGAATGATTTACCAAAAAAATACCTTGATCTCTTTAATAATGAACGTATCCACGTTCATCACATTACCGGCAAGCAACAACTGGTATTTTTACTAATACATTACTTCGTACTTCGCTAAAACTAAAGCTCCCAGCGAACGAAACTAAAATTCGAGCGCAATTTAGCAATTGCTCAGCGGAGCGGAGAGACTACTGAGCCGAGCTGCGTGTTCGCCAGACCAGTGGGAGTCCGAGGACAGTGGACAGTGGACAGTGCAGCTGCTGGCCACCCGCGAGTCGTGACGACACTGACGCGATGGATTTTCAACTGGTTGAGACTGCAGATTAGACCTTTTTAACTTGTGAACCAACGTGATTGGGTTTTAAATTTGCTGAGATGTAAAAAAAGATCTGAAAACTTTTGATAGGTGCATTAGTGTGTATTGAATCAGGGTGCGTATTGCGATGCAGCTTTGACAGTTAAGCAGCTCTCCCTTACTAACAAAATATCAATGCGTATTTCAATTTCGCATTATCTTTATAATATTATTTTAATATGGTTTAGAATGTTTTTAAAACACTCACAGTGTCATATTTATATTCTTAAAGATGAAATAAGAAACCAAAAGTTGCGCACGGGCGGGATTCGAACCAGCATCTTTCTGGCTTACCGGGCCAACTGCTCTTCCAATTGAGCTGACCGTGCTGTCGGTCCGACCGACATATTATTTTAATATAACGACAGAAATATTAATATTCATACCATTGTAGTATTATTATAATATTCGTTTGCACTGAGTGGGATTTGAACTGCCTGGAAATTGAACGGATTAATTTGGATCGCAATACGCCCCCTGATTTTGAACTGGTTGATTGAGACTAAAGATTACACCTTATTCACTTGTGAGCTAACGCGAATGTAAGATTTTGAATTTATTAAGACTGAGACAGAAGACGATGTAATAAGTTTAAGGAAATTAATCCGAAAAATCTGTTCAGCTTGTGATAGGTACAATTTATCCTAATTTGAAGTAGAGTAGGTAGGGTTAGACCTAGTATTTTATTTTTCATTTCATGGGTTCATTAGTGTAATATAATGTTGTATGACATCAAGTGAATAAAAAGTACAAGTATATTATATAATCTGCGACATCTGTGAAACCTTTGATAGATTCATTTTATTATGAAATCTAGTAAATCAAATGTTATTTGTTAAAATCACATTATGTACCTTCGACATAATTTGTAAGTAGGTGTCCATTTTTAGAACTCTAACTTTATGTATTGATTTAAGCGGTTTCTTGTGAGCTCATTTAGCAGGGACTTTTATTTTAATTGATTGAACTAATTTCTTAACTCTGTTTGAATGAAACAGCAAAATCAAGTCGGTTTAAATTATAGGCACGAAGTTTAATTCGCGTTTTAATTATAGAAACAAACAGAAACAACGGTTTTGCACGGATTTAGCGAAGTTGCCCAATGAGTAAGTTAATTCTTGATTGTTTGTTATTAAAGAATTTAAAGTCTTTAAAGATGAAGTCACAGAGTTATTGCTTGAATGGGGAAGTGTAATGAAACTAATGAATAACTATTTTTCTTTGTTTTTTGACTTCGACCTTAAACACATTTATTTATTTATTTAAGAACTTTATTGCACAAGTAACAGTGTACAAAAGGTGGACTTAATGCTAAAAGCATTCTCTCCCAGTCATACCTTTGAGTCATGTAAGTATGTAAATGTACACATATGCAAGTTTACCTACTAATACCACAATAAGTAAAGTTTTTAATTTTCTTATGGGGGCTTTTAATCGTGTAATAATAAAAATTATTTCACTACCAGTAAGCTATCTTATTATTGGGTGTGTTTTTTTTTAATAATACTGACACTATCGCTTATTTATTTCAAAGTTGACCAATACCTACACATAGGAGAGGAAATAAAACATAACGCTTCTACATAGTCCGTTCATGAACTGCCCATATTCATATATTCACAGATACCTGAGCCCTATTCTTGGCGATGCGCCCCGCACTTAGGAAATTCAATAATTGGCGCAGACCCGCGCCCGGCACACCGCATCCGGCGTGGAAATCACTTATTGATCTTGAATTTTCCTTTATCAAGCTCTTACCGATTTTAAGTTGGTTACCAAAGTAAGGATGTTAACGTTTGGCTAGACAGCTATACTTGAATAGATACTGACTACAAACAGTTTTAATTCTTATTCACCTCCTAAAATTTGGTCACTCCGTATTCGCTTACTTACACATCCTTGATAAGGTATGACTCGATCGTCTTATGTACTAAGATAAAAAGATTTAAAGATACATCATTTCAAAATCCGAACAATGTTGCAGTTAGCATCACGCGTATCACCTTACACTCCTGTGTCGTGTAATCAGAAACACATAAAGAAAGTGTTAACAAAACGCAATAAAAATCCGATCTGTCTGTACACGAAGCGATTCATTGAATGTTTGTATCGATGAATCGAATGGCCGAATCGATTGTAACGACGTCGATTGCGGGCTAATAAATTGTTTACGTTCAACGGTGAGCTTTGTTTAGCGACCACACACGACCGACTGACGCCGACGCCGAGCGCCCATTTGATTGCAGGATATCGTATTAATATTACCCGCAGACATCTCTCAAAGTACCAAGGCAGGGGCACATTGTACTCGAGTCGTAGCCCGTAACTATCGACGCTAACGACTATCTCCACTCGGCAATTACAATGATTTGCGAGATGAGAATTCAAAGAAGCGGCGTAAACATTTTGGCGCTTCAGTTAAATATTTACACAAGACTAGGATCGCGATCGAATCGTTAAAGCTAAATTAATTTCGATGTATCAATAAAATCAATCCTGTTTGTCTGTCCGTCGAGGCGCGAAGACGAATCCGTATACACTGTAGCAGACGTTTTATGCTCAGTTTATATACTTATTGGTTTTTATCGGAATTCGTGCTTGTTTATCTAGTCCCGAGTGTTTGTTACTAAGTTCCTATTACCGCTGTTGTTTGTTTGTAAAAGCAACGAGTTCATTAAAGAGATTTTCCTGGATTTGTATTGGACTCAAAAATTAATATAAGATAAATAAAGATTTTGTAAAACGCAGCTTAAAAACAAATTAAAGAAGGTTTATTAACAAATTATAAAAGAAGCAAACTGTTTTATATGAAACGGCAATGTTAATAAATGGCATTAAAACAAACTTTAAAGTGATATCAATATATTTTTACGATGAGTATCAGGAACACTCAAAAATTGATTAAGCGAGTTTGCTACGAGACCACTGTGCACTCTAGTTTATGAATTGATTGTTAAAAAATTGAATCGCATAACATGGCGCTTTTTGTGTAATTGATGGCTGAAACGCGTAAGGGCTACCCGAATGAATTTCGCGTTCAAAATGTGCAATACTTAACTTTCTGCGTTTTACTACGATTTGCTAGTTTCAGCATGTCAAGCGTTTAGAAAAATACAAGTGGAAAACTGTATACGTGCATAAAATATTTCCTAAAACTCGCTCTACCTGTACGTTTCCATTGCAAAAAAAATTGTCCTGTCATTCAGTTACTCTCCATCTTGCGACTAGATATAAATATAACAATATTAACGGCCTGTTTCACAATTTCTTAATAAGATCTGGTTATTCATGGAATGACGTTCCATATTTGAAATATTCGTTGGTTATTGCTTATTTGTCGATGGTGAAACTGGCCCTTAAAGTACTTTAACCGACTCTACTATCCTTACAATCCTTATTATTCAATGTCAATAAAAAAAGTATAATCAATCAGCAAACATTTCCGTCAATAAAGCAACATTAACTCATCTCCGACCCAATAATACGTACTAAAATATTAACATCCCAATCGCTACGGTCGGCAACAATCGCACACGCCATTTAATTTAATAAACTGTCAAAAAGCTGTCGGTGCCTGTTAGTGTTTACAAATGGACCGGACATACGTTTTCCGCCTTGGTTTCCCCGTGGGGTGCGAACTGCGAATCGCCCCCATGATGAATTCACCTTTTATTTTGTCCCACTTCGCTCGATTGAGAGTGATTTTTGAGCGTGAATGGGCAGCCAGTGTAATTTGCCACTGACAGGACGAAATGTGCATTGAAAGCCGTAAAAGGCCGGACCAAACTCAATCAGGGTCGTGTTGCCATTTTATTGTTTTGGCTACGAATGGCATCCGTATTCAAATTGCTTCCTTTGATCAGAGAGTGTTCTGGACTACAGCTGACATTACTATTAATGTTTAGGGCATAAAAATAATATGCATTCTATATCTTACAAGAAAAAAAACTTTATGTTTCAAACTCTTTTGATAAGTTAATATCTACTCTGACTTTGAAATATGGCTAATTAATGCATACTAAATAAATGCATATGTTTGCCTGGTTTAAATATAAGATGTCATAACGATATATCTATTCATAATTCATATTCGTATATGAGCACTGAGCAATGTCTGTGAGAATCCATTAGGGCTTCATTGGGCAAAGTTTCCATTCGCAATATCCCGTAACAGACGGCAAAATCTTAGCGGACTGTTTGAGAGCCTTCGACAATAGTGATGGATGATGTATATTTTTGAACAATGTTATCCTCTCAAAAGGTTTTTTTTTTTAATTTTGAATTTTTGTCCAGAAATAATTCTGGAACCACTCATCTTTGCTAATTTACTTGGGTATCTCATAATCTCCGTGCTTGGTAAATGACGTAACAGTTTAAAGTACTCAACGTTTTCGAGACTGACAGACCCTGAGGTGCGATTGTGTAAAGCCATCGTATTCATTTGACAGTTCATAACGTACGGTATGATCTGTCAAACGGCAAATTCGAATTGTCTAAGGAGTTCTTTTAGCGTTAACGATTGGATCGTAAATGAGTGAATGGTGTACTTGATTTTGACAGATAATTCGAATTGCGTAAGTTTTTTTAGCTCATTGCTAATGTCAAATGATTGCGGTGACTCGAGACTCACGGCAATCGTAAATATCGTCTATTTATATTGTGGTAAACGGTGTGTTTATTGTTAAATGCATTTAAATGGAAATAACATTTAGTGAGTCACGCACAAGAGTTCTTTTTGGGCATGATTGAATGCGAGAGTCGCCTGATGAGACGCTCGCAGATGAGGAGGGAGCTGCGGAGATCTTCGATGCCCTGGGAGGCAGGGACTAATATCAACCTATATAAGCCGTGTCCATGAGCAACTGCTGCGTGCCTTCCGAAGCACGGAGATGCTCGTGATATACGTCACTTACTTGGTCGCAATGGTCATCATCGGGTGATGGGTATTCAAACACAACCGCGTCGTAAGTTGCTGTTAGCAACCGCGGTGTCAGCAGAGGCGCCGGGCGCAGGCGGACAACCTCGCTGGGACTCCTTATACTGAAAACGCGTGTGTGCTACCTATGTACTATGTAGAACCCTTTGTTTGTGGTGGCTGAATATACAAGGAAGGATAATGTACAGGCGGGAAGAAGTCCCGTCTGTCTAAGTCTAATAAACGGTCAGGATGGAAACTAACTCCCTAGTGGCGTAGATATCCCTTATCCTAAGATACTAAGTCCCTAGAGCCCTAGCCCAGCCTAACAATAGATACATAGATATATTAAGGATGTTGTGGTAGGAGAGCTGCTCCCAGGTCGCCAAGGGTAGCAGCGTCAGGACGGTGGGTAGGTGGTGTGGACCCGCTGCCAGTCTGGCAGACTCACCAGACTGATCATAGTGACGGCAAAGGGTGTCTTGGCCGCAGCGGAGGGAAATGAGAACCAACACGGACGGTTTATATCTAGTTTATTTGTGCTATGTTACATGTATTTATAATGATTGTATTGTGCGTTAACATGTATAGATTTATAGTAGTATGCCGCCGGTGTGAGTGCGGATAGTGCTTGCTGGGTCCATCGGTCAGCCGCTGCAATGTAGGTCGCTGAAGCCGTGATTCTTGCAATGTACGATGCTAGCTCGTACAGATAATAATATAAGAAAGAATACTAGTTATATTTACCATTTATCCCATGAACGATAACACTTTAGTAGGTATCAATACCAAAAAGCTGACACCACTACGCTACGAGCACCTCTTTAAATAAATAAATCTTTGTTAAAATAAATACAACTTTATAAATATACACATCTTTTTATTTTAATAATAATCAGCCTTATCTCTTTACAAGCAAAGTTTTTATTCAAAATATATAATCAAGGCAATCTTAGCCTACTTATTTGGACTTTTTTTAACAATCAACAAGATATATTGATAAAATAAACAGCATCCCTACTCATTTGTACATGTACTTATGGTTTTTTCTAACAAATAGCAGCCTTTAGCTTTACAGTACTTTACAAACTAAATAAATATTTATTTAATAGAAAGAAAGAAAATACATTTACTCGACTCACAAATACATATACAATACACTGACTCGTAAACAAACAGACAAACACACACACTTATATAACATCATTGTGTATGAGTCGTAAAGGCACCCTCTCAGCATTAATCGTGGCAGCAAGATGCATGCCACGACACAGATTTTTAAAGGATGCCTTGTGAGTATAGTTAAAACACAGAACAAGAACAACATAAAAGAAAAACAAAACAACAAACTTTAATCATTTTAATCATAGCTTTTCATTTGTACCTTCTTATGGTTTATTCTAACAAATAGAGAGCCGCCTTTAGCTCTAGAGTACCTTACAAACTAAATAAATATTTATTTAAACATTTTAATTATAGTGTTTCTTTGTTTCAATAATTATCAGTGATAGGAATTGGGAGAATTAACCTTGATACACAGATTTAATAAAACAACTAATTAAAGATTGATCCTCCACACTTCTTCTTTATAGTCCCAGTGCTTGTTCTGTGATCTCAACAAGGCGTTCAAGCAGGCACGCTCGATGCCTATTGATTCGAAGGCGCTACTATTTGTATTGTTGTGCTCACTCAGGAACTCATCGTAGCGTAGGCTGCAGTCTGAAACAATTTTATTATTGATAGTTCTTCAATGTAAGTTTGACTTAATCTGGCAAGCACTGTAAAACCCGGCAATAGAAAACCTATTTGTTTGCCACTCCTTTATGGGTACGTAGGTGCTTGCAAGGTTGAGGTGTACTTAGGTCCTTGAAAGATTAATGTATTTATACACACCTAAATGGAGACATGTTGGGAATTAAGTCTAGTCTTAACATTATAGGGTGCTTATTGTCACCCTGCTGAGAAAACCATGTAATGCTTTCAGCATAACATATATGTGTAGCATTATTACTTAGTATGTACTCACATGGTTAGTGTTGCGGGCATGAGTAGCATTTCAAATTTTTTCTGCAATCATCTGCAAAAACTGCCAGAACTCGACGGCGCGCTGTCTGGCCAAGGCGCCCCCCATCACACGTCTTATACTCCTCGCGCTACCTCTACATTGGCCTCCAAGAGGCCTATTAAGGTACCCACTTGGGCATATGACACCATTCTAGTTTTTGTCACAGAAAATGGAATTCATTTTTTGATATGATGTTACCATTAAGTTACAGTAATAATACGACTGTATTAGTGAAGGAAGCTTGGGTTGTTTTTTTAACACTGTTTGTTTTTGATAGAGGGACTTAGTTTAGTATAATATTTATCACGTAAAATCACTTACTTGTGTTTGTAAGCAATTCTAAAAAAAGTTCTGTCTCTGCCACAGATTAGTAAGAGTATGTGACCACAGTGACAGTGACTTAAAACACTTGTCATCCACAGAACCACAGAAAATATAATACACTTTATTAAATAATATATTATTTTAGTTTTAACATTATATTTTTTAAGGTATTAATAATAATTTTTCTTTGTCTTTTACGCTGTAAATAATAAACACTTAAAATAAACACTTTAAGCATGCTATAATCATGCTTTTAGCGGTCCACTGACGCCACCTATTGTAGAGTAGCAGAAAACTTTGCCCATGGTTTGCCCGCCCTCTAGGGACGGGTAGCGACACTCGTATTTCATTCTTTGTTTGCGTTTGGTTATTGCAATTGCAGAGTTAACTTTTTAGTTTGAATTAAATGTTTTAATGGACAAAAGTTTGTTTTTGAGATAAAATGGTAAAGTTTGATAGAAAAACTGCACTTTTGTTTGAATTCCATTTAATATTTGTTAAATAAAAATTGAGTTTTACTGAACAAATTTCGATAATAAAACGCAAATTTATGAATCGTTTTTAGTCCACCGGTCACTTTTCGGTCTTTATGAAATGAACAAAATTACACAATTCGAATTACGTCATTCGATCGATCGTCAATTGTATTCATTGTCCAGCAATGAACAACTTTACACAATCGCACTACTGATTGTAGGTACATACTACTAAGTAAAAGATCACAGTAGACTTTCACAGAAAAAACTTAATACGTACTTAACTTATAATAAATCTACGAGGTTCGTACTATTCAGTAATGGAAATTATTAACTCGGTATATTACATCTCTAGTGCAAGAGTAGACAATAAATTATTTAATAACCCCAGGTTAGGCCGACCCGTGCTTAATCAGGGAGCATGTTGGAGTCGCCTCTTTAGAACAATTAATTCAACCCTGATTAGGGTTTTGCACTTTGAAGACGTCATTGCGGTTGCTAACCGAATGTTCTACAGACAATTTAGTTCAGTTTATTGGCACTGATTTAATTAGCATCGCATATAATTTGTAACGTCCATATAACTTTACCTTCCAATTTCAAGATTTCCGCATCAAACTTTGCCAATAAGTCTCCGGCGCCATATTTAAAGCAGTGTCTTCCAATTCAGTGTGATCACATTTCAAATTCAAAGGTTCAAACGAGCACTTTACAATAGAATCCTTCCAAGTTGATTTGTCTAATTCCTCAACAGTTTTGAGTTTCAAAGCTTCTGTTCTCATCTGTAATTTGCTAACTGGACGCGGGTGACCGGTATCAAGTTATTTCCGAGTACTTTAGTAGCAAGTTGTCGGTGTCAACAAGTCCTTCCAGCTACTCCCAACAAAAGAGAGGTTTTCTAATCAGTCGTGATGGCTGCTAAATTCTGAATTAACTATCCTTAAAGTTTGGTATACATTGGTTTGATTGGTAAACGTAAGAAATATTGATGAATATCGAGATTACAATCACTGTCCAGCTTCTTTGCTTGGAGTGATTCTGTTTACCTTGAATCATGTTTTAATGTAGATATTACCATCTACAGTTATAATAGGAAACCATCCCTCGATTGTACGCGAAACTTAAGATGGATGATGAGCTCTCCAGTCTGAGGCAAGTTCTGGCTGGCACAGGCTTAATTATTAACTTGCTAGTTTGTAGGACTTCTAGGTGATGTATCGTTAGTTTCATGTCGGAAGTCTTGGAAATCGTGAACCGATAGATATTGTTTGAATGCAATCACTGTGTAACCTAATGAATAATTATCTTATTCAGCTATTTACACCGATAACTCAATTTAGATTGTAATTACAAGCACGTGTAAACCTTCTTACAGAATTCCGGTAAAATTTATTCACGTTCATTTTGTTTTACTCTTTAGGGCTTCAACTAATTTATTTACACGTGTAAGTCTGATCGTACTTTCCTATTTAATAAAATTGCCCGTTATTTCTTTTTACATAGCGTATTTTTAGCTACTTTTAAGCTCATAGTTTGTACTTACCACCAATAACATTGTGTTTTGAAAGAAGAACGAACTTATAGTTATTGATGGTATTACGTGGACTTCACACTTGGACTTGGGGCGCAATAAGTCTCGGTCCAATCAAGTGAGGTTCAACCTTTAATTTTCTCTCTAACAAAATGTGAGAAGGGGTAGCCCATTTGATGTCCAGGGTCGGCGAAGTTCGAACGCTTTATTACTGTGTCCGGCTTTAAGTGGGTGTAAAGTTTCAACACCCTTTGATTTACTTGCAGCGCGGGGAATAGGTGTGCGACGGATCGGACCAAATTTGTTTGAACTTGTCTTTTTTCATTGCACTGCCAGCAATCGGCGTCCGCTTTGTTTGTGTTTGTCCTAAACAAAACCAATACCGTTCGAATATACACCCGTACCGGCATAATGCGCAACGATGTCACCGACTTAATATTACACCGGGGACAAGCGCTTAATGGGTCCCGCAATTATTACTCTAATACCTAAAAGGACCACTTTAATCCCCTAATCGGAAGCCAAACTAACGTGGCGCCGTCCCGCATAGAAATATCTTAAATTGGCAACACGGTCCGGCGGGCCGACCATAAAACATCTTAATGAGTACAGCCAGCAGCTGCGGGCCCCCATATTGCCGCTCTCATATCCATGCAAACTACCCACCGACGACGTCTTAGCGGCCTTACTTTCCTCCTCCTTGTTTACAAGTCGACAACTAATTTGATGCAATATGTGCATAGGACAACATTACGGGCGCTATCTCCTTCGTGCGTGTCTTGCATACATTTGCTTCCTTCCTCACCGCAACACGGTTTCGCCGCAACTAACCCTTGAACGAACCCCTTATATTCAAATTCGGCCCCGGCCGGTCATTTGGACACGGATTTGTTATAAGATTAAAGGAAGATTTCACTTGTGAAACAATATGGCAGACGATTTACATATTTCGTTTCCTTATTAGTTTCGGGATATTTGTTTTGGGGCCGACGAATTTACATCCACTGACCGATTAAATGGCCCTTAGGCGTCTTTAATGGGGGTGCCGCGTGGTCGTTGTTGGCCTTAGCAAATGTGTGCTTATGCGTAATTGAATATTTTATGGGCTAGAGCAAATTTAGTGCGGACACTTTATTGATTCCGCGAATAGCCGCCCCTCCGCGATGATTTCATTCGCACTGCTAAAAATTGAAAAATATCTCCGCGTCCGTGTTTGGAATGTCAACAGAGGTTTTCGCCTTTTCAGTTCGCCCGTGTGTTGATCGTTTGCATTTATCTGTTGACTGTTTTTATTCCGCGGTTGACATTTACCCTCCGTTTCAACAGGCTCAATGTATTCCCAACGAGTTTCTTTCATTCGTCGTCCGAGTGCTCACGTTGCATTACCTCCATTCAGGCGGAGATGGGTTCACTTAGTTTCCTCTTTTTCAGTGCGGACGGGTTAATTCTTGGATCTTTATTATTCGAGTGGTCGGTGTATGGGTAGACGAGTCTGTCTGGTAGCGTAGATTGTGTGGCGGAAAGCAAACTTGAATTGTTGGGTCGCCGGTGGAGGTAATGAACGCACGGGCGGGACACGGACGACACGCTGCAGCTGCAGGGGGAGGGGGGAGGGGGGGTCGTCCTGTATGCACAGCGCCGCTTCCGCATTCGTTAATGCAAAAGCGAGCACAGACTTCAGGTGTACATTTTCAGCGCTTGTGTGCTTTATACTCTATGTTAAGGCGTGCATCTTTGTGCAATGCTGAGCCTTAATTATTGTTATATTTTAGCCTGTCTACGCCTCGGCGCCCAGACTCCGCTCTTACCTAATACGTGTAAGCTATAAAGCGAGGATTATCAGTCGCGCTTTACATTTTGGTCGATACAGTAGGTATATGCATAATGGAAACGGTAACAGACGTGGTCGTAAGCTCTTGCTTAGGTTTTATTTCTCTCGTTTTCATTCCATTCTCCTAACACAAAACCGAATAACCCGCGGCTTAACAATTCATTACTGCATTCGTTCATTTCGGCTTCATTAAAATCGCATTAGGATTAATTTTTCTCGTCCCCATTTTAATTCGCAGTTTGCAAAGGGGATCTCGCCGGACGAGCTGCAATCATCTATTGTCAATATTTGTTGTTTTACCTGAGCCTGTGTGGAATAGGAGCCTACTTTACTCTGCTGAAATATTATATTGAAGAATAAGTTAACATATCGATAACTCATACAAGTTTTGCTTATATGCAAGCTTACTCCTTAATCATAAATGCTTATTCCTTACTTCGAAACCAACAATTGATGGATAGTAGATTATTTATATATTAAGTTAATAATGATTGTCATTCATATTTGTTGTTAAGTTGTATTATTTCAAACCCATTATCATGCTCTGCTCTGAACATCACAATAAGTTCAAAACTAGTGTTCACACCACACGCACGTTAATTTATTCAAAAATGCATCGATCACCTGATACAAAGTCAATCTAATGTAAATCGATATTTCATACCTGAATCGATGCAGAGAAGCCTCACGAGACATTTGCACGCGATACCGGCGACCCCTGCCAACGAATATCTACAATATTATTAATTCAGGCATATTAATAAATGGTGTCACGTTTCGACCACACTCGTGTCGCAGGAAGCATGCCCCGCTGAACCATTCGGACGTAAATAATACATCGATCCCGAACTGCATCGATTTTTTTTGCTCGCAATCGATTTTTAATCCATCTGTCTAGTGTCTGTTCGATTTTATAGGTGTCATATTACGACGGATATTTATTTCGAAGGTTTTATAGAAACGTAAACAGTGAAGGGAGCAATGAAAGTTTTTATACGCGATAAAAGCGTGATCACCTGGGTGGACGATTCGGAAAGTGCCGACTACTGCTCGGACGCAATCATCGTTAATCGGACATCACTATTCGGTATAAGTGTTTTATGATCTTTGTTTTGTTTTATAGCCTGTGGAATTTTTGGGGCCCATAGTTACCACGCAGCTTTTCTAGAATTTTTAAAGAACTAAGTCTTCCGGGTCTTAAAGATTACATGTCTACCTTTAAATACGTAACCGTATACCGCAACTATCACAAAAGGTCCTCATAAAAGATTACGACGGTAACAATCTTGAAAGCTGCTACAATGACAGACGAATCGACCGTCCCAAAAATGTTCAATAACACAAATATTTCGGGTACTGTCCCCAGTCTCGTCCACCGAAGACGCGCCATCGGCCTCCGATACCCAGAACCGAGCATTTCACGCTCGGTAAGTTCTGTATCGATACGGATATAATAACCACTGGAATGGTAACTATAAAGCGAGATTGTATTTTTTTTACTAACGTCGTAAGAAGTCGGAATGCCCGATCGGCCCTTTGATCGGTTTGATAAAAGTATCTCGCGGAAAATTCTGTTTCCCTTTTTCATTATTTTCGACCTGTTATTACGAACATGAATTTCTGTGACTGGACTATTATTAATATGTTGACCAAAGAAGCATAAAATTATTTTTTTAAATAAATAAAAACAACACAAAACAACAGCGGTGCACTACATTATTCTTAAACAAATAAAGCTCAAAAGAACACTATCAAATCTCAAAGAAGAAGAAAAAGGCTACATTTTTATCTACAAAAATAATAACACCATTGCAGAAGTAGTCCGGAAATATACGACTTTATCGGCAAAGGTCAATCGTCGGCCGTAACTTACGAGTACAGTCGCCGACAAAAACAATAATCCCCGCGATTTTGAGGGAAATGTTTATCGCGAGCGCCACCCGCTCATAAATAGCGGACTCGCCCGAATAAAACACAAGAAATAGATAAAAAGCTAAACGCGCCGGACACTGCCGGAGACAGCTTGACAAATGTTGTGCCCGCAGTAAACTAATGTTGCCTTTTTTTCGTGGTTTTGCAAAGATTTGTACTGGAGTGAAAAGTATCAATTTGTTTATTTATTTAACTTGATTTGGCTATTAGTATCTTATTTGTTAATTAGTCTCTTAAATATCGCATTATGGTATGGAAATGCGAAAACTTTTATAAATATGTTGTGAAAGCTTTGATTATTTAATCAATAGGAAATTCTGTATTTTAATAAAATAAACTCTCTTTACTCTTTCCCAATGTTTCAGTTTATTTAGACTACGGCAGTTTAGTTTTTAGGTTAACTAGCAACTAATTTGTAGACTAAAATTACCGAAATAAATATTAATTTAGCTATGGAAACAGAGCTTACAATACTTGTTCCACATGTTCAGCATTAAAACGAATATTGTGCATTAAGTTGCATCCGGAAAAGCAATTTATTTTATCAACTGTCACCGAAACCGCTCCGTCATAGTAAAGTGTAACATACGTCGATGATAACTGTCGTATCTTATCTGCCCGTCATTATTTCATACACATCTATCGGAAAGCCATTCCGACTGCGCCTGATTTTATTCTAGGCAATTTATTTTCAATAAAGAACTATAAAAAGACTTATCTAAATCGTTCGGTGCGAAAGAGGGGCGGCGTGAATGTCGATTCTTATTTACGTTGTATTAGTATTGCTACTGCATAGATAATAACACTAAGTATTTTCAAATGTATAGGTATGCTTAAAATTATCAACCAACTAAGTAGTATATTACTTACATATTAGTAATCCATATAATATGCTGCAAAATGAATGCATGCAAAAAAATACTCCATAAAACCGCAGGAACCGATGGATTCCATCAGATAAATTATCGCTTGAAGCCATATGTAATGCTATACGAAAAGTCTCTTATACCACGGGCATCTAATTATGACCACTAAAAACAGCAATTTGTTTATTAAGCTATCTCTACATCATGATAGGTGTGCAGATATTTGAATTCCCTTTTAAATATACCCATGTATAAGTACAATAATTTCTGATTTGCAAACACATTGTAATATTTCAAATGCAAAGCATAAAAATCAAATCTTACAACGTACTTTATAAAGATCGCAATTTAAATTTGTACAGGCAACCCGACTCATTTACATGTTATTCGAGCAACAGACCCTAGGGGACCGTATCAGCCATTTATGAGTTGAAAGTATTAAAGAAAAGAAACTCAATAGATATAAAAAGATGGGTATAATAAGGAGGAAAGAAGCCGCGTGCTCGCGGGTAGGCCCCGCGGAAAGCGGCATTGTTCGGCGACTTTTAAAACGGAACGAAATGAACGAGGGGAAGGAAATCGGATGAAAATATTAAAAGAATACACGTTACGTACGAAAAGTGAAACGGAACGCCGCGGATCGGTCTCACTCGCGGCCGTCCGCAAATATAATTTGCATAGTCAAGTAGCCCAACTTTTGTCTGCAGCGGATGTTCGCAACCATATTCGTTCGTTGCTTTTTAACCACACTCTCATTCTGTATCGGGTCGGGCTTTTATTGCATTTTTCCCCTTTGAACGGATTCCTTCAATATTTCGGTGGTTCGTTTTTATTCATACGCCCGGTCATCGAATTGTTTCGCTTCATATCACACGCGTTGTTGTGTTCTGTTAATTCTTCTCTCTTGTTCGTATTCTGAATTTTCCATATGATTGGGAAATTTTTGCGGGGCACGCAATTTCTGCTAAAATAACTTACTTTTAATGTGCCATTGATATAATGATTACGTCATAAAAAGCAGGGATCTTATTAATTAAGTAACCTTATTAAAAGCTTAAGTTATGCTGTCTGTCAATCCAATCCAAATACAAAAGCTTACAAGAGTAAAACAAAAGAAAGATTACCATAAAATCACACACACTCAAGTGCTTTGAAATTAGAACCAATGCCGACTAAAGAGAGCAATAAAAATCCAACTTTTTGTTCAGCCAGCATCTGCATTGAATCGAATTAAATAATCGATTGGAGGAATATTACGATTCATCGTCGGTTATGAACTTGTGAGTGAGGGAGCTATAGGCCGGATTACCGATCACAAAGCGGAGCCGACGAGCCGTAGACAAATATTGACTGGTAGAAACAAAAGCGCCGGTAGATCGCCGCAACGGACAGCTCTACGTGGGAAGAGCTGAGTGATTGACATTCCGTTTCAGTTGGTTACTCTATTGTAACACCACATCGGGAAGTTTCCACTCCACTTAATTAATATTACGGAGAAAGTGATTTTTGTTACACCGGCCTTTAGCTAAATTGACATAATCATTAACGCGTTAATAGACAAGAAAGGTGAGATGAAAAGGTCCAAAAATAAGCTCCAGTGGAGTGAAAAACTGTTTTCCAGAGGTGTTGGACTGAATCGACGCTCGGACTCGATGGTCCATCGAATTTTCCACTGAACGGCACTTTGGACGCAAACCTTTGTATTGAAGATAAATTTGCTGAAAAAGGACCATTTGATCCTTAAAAAGAAGTTGTGTGAATCAGTAAAACAAGCAACTTGGTTAGGTACTTCATTTTGTGTTGAATATCTTGACATAATTTGCCTAAGATGCTTAATTTGCATCTCCCAAAGCAATTTCTAATTCCGAGACAAAAAATCCAAATCGAAATATAAACTCGAGTTGGCGATCCGTACATTATTACTGCGTGTGTCGGAGGTCGCCCGATGACAAATGATGCGTAGGAGTCGATCGCTAGTGAACCTCGCCCGTTTCATTAGCACCAACATTAATTACTAGCAAATCCTTAATGAGAAAACGCTTTCGTTTTGTTGCCATCCGCATAGCCCTTGTACTTGTTAACATTGATTTGATCTCGTGTTTGACAGTGGAATTATGAGCGTGGGCACGTAATTTGAAAGTATTACCTTGCTCATAAAAGATACATTACTAGACTAAAAAAAAATTGAAACAGCATCATCAAAGAAAATAAATATTAAAAACTTCAATCAAAGTTCCTCGCGACCGGTAGATATTGTAATTCCCGGTAAGCCTCGGCGCCGGCAGGAGTTGTACCTCATATTTTTATTATTTTATTATTCATGTCGTTTCCATAAAACGAACGGGTTATCCGCGTCCTCATCGCCCGGCTTCATCAAAACTCTATCTTTTGCGATCGTAAGACAGATCTCGGAGTTATTTTGTGGTCTAAATTATGCGTAAAAGCGACAACCAACATTCGTTTACCGATTCAATCAGCACTCTTGCTATGTAACAAGCTTCAACACAGTATTTTTTTTTTATAAATGTTTCTAATACTTAAATGCTATCTTATATTAATAATTGTGTCACTTAATGTGTCCGTTACGTCTATGTTAACGACTTAATATTAACATTCGTGTATGTGTATAAAACTTTTTTAAACAAATAGAGGATTATAACACTTAAATTAGAATGTGTTGATTTTAAATTTTGATAAAGACGAACTCTTATGGTTTACTCCAACCCCGCGTCCGCCCCTCTGCCGCGGAGGCAGGGCCTCAAGCGTCTATCAACACGTGCACCGACTCAATCATTCGTCAATCGAACCTCAGAGCGAAAAAGATAGAAACATCACCACCCCACACATCTGAAAGAGAGACCCAAACGATTCGGACGATCAGACGATTATCGACGAAGAAATGCCAAAACGAAAGGTGGTAACTGCGGACGAATCGAGAGATTCCTTGAACGTATTACGAGATTGTTTTCAGATAAAGAAAAGGTTGTGTCATAAGAGCGAGAGGGACGGACGTTAGGTAATTTCAGGTCCGATCTCGTGCATACATTCGTATAGATACAGTGTACGGAAAGTATGGCGCTCGGTACGGACACAAGCTTTTATTTCGATGGCCCTTGTCGTGATGCCCTTCGGTACCACTTAATTGTTCTATCGTCACAGTATCGTTGGGTTTAATTGTCCTTGTAACTCTAACCGTATAATTTCAACACAATGATAATAAGCGGAATTCAACATTAAGCAACACCCACTAATTTCAAACCATGTAATAAATCAAAAATGAGAATTGTAGACCATGGGCTAATTTTTTATTTTCTTTACAGTGATGTACCAAAAAAGACTAAAGAAGGAAAGAAAACAGCGGCAACAAGTCCAGGAACAACTAGAAATGGAACTGAAGAGAAAACAGAAGATAGAAGAAGCTTTAAAACAGTCTGGTGCGCCGGCTGAGATCCTCAGAATTGTTACTGGTAAGTTTTCTAGATAATATTAGTTACTACAAAGGTATTTGTACCCCAATACAATATCTGTTTGACGAGTAACATTCACCGTCTTGAACATGTCAATACTATCATTATCAGACTACAGCAACTCCCATAAAGTACGTGTGTGCCCCTGACATGTTAACTTGCCGTCTGTCAAACTATCTGAGTATAAGCTCCATCTTCACTTGCACGTTTTCGTATGTTAGACAGTGAGCATCTGCAAATTTGAACTTTAGTTCAGAAGTAATAAGATTTGTTTCTGATGGCTGATGAGGGTGATATGTAACTTTGAGCGCTGTTAAGTTGATATGGAGTGCGTGACGTAAGAAGGGTGGGTAAACGCTGGTGAAGGCTTGTACTAATCTCCGTGTCAGGAAATCGTTTCGCAGACCATTTGAAACGAGGGTTCGGTACTGTAACACGCATTCGAGTTCAATTTCTTGCATAATCCCTGTTCGCTCCAACGTTCATTGGCTCTTTGATTGGCAATCCTAGCTATTATAAGGTTCACTGAATTGTTCATGTTTAAGTCTACGATTCCGTGAGACCGTACATGATGTCTTATTACCAGTATGAAATACTTCAGTCTGCTTCAAACAGGTTTTGTAATGACTGGTTTCGGAGTCGAGAATTTGTAGAAATAACATTTGTGCAATTTATTTTTTGTATTGCGCTTGTTTTAGATGTACCTAAGTTATGTGTTGGGCTACAAGGTCCTTTCTATAGTTTGTAACAATAACTGTGTTATGCATAAATTAGCTAATAGTCCATCATACGCACCATTGTAGTAACAAATTTGTAAAATATATTTTTTAATATACCATACTCAGTAACATGGTATTTGATGTGCAATAAGTAGTTTATATGTACTGAAATCCATTGACCTATTTTATATTTCAAAACAATGTAGAGGAACTCTTCCAGTTCTACTGTGCTTTTACTAATCGATGAACCTAGTTTCAATGTTTAACAAACTACCATGATCTAACCAAAGCTTTTTCTTCAACAGAGAACCTATCACCGCCTGCGCAAGAGACGCCCCGCTCGGAGCGAGAGAATGGTTCGGAGAGCAAGCCGCCCAGCGCGGAGCCCCCCGCCGCCTCACCCCCCTTCCAGCGAGAGCCCCCCCGCACCCCCGAGAAGCCTCAGTGGAACTACCCCCCGCCGCCCGTAGACATTATGAGCGGTGGAGCTGCGTTCTGGCAGAATTATTCTGGTAAGCCTTGAATTCACTGAATCCAATTCTGATTTTGTCTCATCCTGATCAGTTCTTTACTCTTAAAAGCAATAGCAGCCTTATTGTTACTTACTCTCACCATCCGTAAGCATCATAAGCGAAAGAGCTGCCTTCTGGCAAAATTATTCTGGTGAGACCGACCTGATGATTCACTGATATCACCACTGGTTGCTTCTTATCGCAAGTGCGCAAAAGCAAGCCAAGAAACTACTCAGCGCGGAGCCCCTGGGAAGTCTAAATCCTTTTGAGTCTATCAGACAAACACAATTAATCCGGCATTCGTACATATTTGGGGAACTAGGTACATATTCATACTCATAGTAAATAATCGCATTTATTCAATTTTGCATTCATGTCAATCTTACAGTAAGATGACCTTTATACAAAGATACTTCACCATATTTATGTTCTTACAGAATCCTCGTATGAGCAAGAAATTGGTAATTTACTTCCAGATTATACTATGATTGATTGATACGTTACTTCATCTATTGTAAATCAACAATAATTTGATCAATCAATACCTACACTATGTATAGGATAAAATTATCTATGTAAACAACCAAAGTGTATATTAATAGTTGATAGAATATTATTGCAATATAAATTATCTGATATTCCTACGTGCAGCGATTTGCATTCAGAATGTTCAATAAATCCGCAATATTAGTTTACTGATACGTGCCTTAAAGGAATATGTATGGTTTCCAACAAAAGGGCTCTGAGGCCGGGTAGAAAAAATGCCGTCATTCGAAATTTATACTCATCATATCGCATACCGCATGCGTATCGAGAATTTGAAGCATTTAAAAACACGAAATGAACAATACTGAGTTTACCGCTGCCTTCCTGGGGGAAAGGGACTCAAAATTGGGGCTATTGGTTCGATTATTGCATTCTTTCTGATATTGGACTGCTGGTATAAGTTTGTGACCACCACTTTAAATGTCAAAAACGCTTTTAGCCTATGATTTCTTCAATACCAAAATGATCTATCTATACTTAGTCACATCGTCATATATTTATAATATGAGATTCCAGAAAAAATACTGGCAATATTAAATTAACAAATGTAGACCCAAAAAAATTTGATACATAAAGTTTAAAATAAATGCTACGCCTTGTATAAATAGTTAAGTGTAAATGTTAATTTTGTACCAGCTCCCAAAAGTCGTTGGGTGCATGATTGTGTAGAAGTATTACTACAAAGTAAAAAAAAGTGTAGGCGCCGGCGGGGCCCGCGTAGTTTTTCCATTCATGGCCTCCTCGCGGCGAGCCCAGAAATTTCATTAAAATGCACCGGCCATGCAATATGCACTGCTGTGTGTTGCATGCGAGTTTATGCTACTTTTGATGGATATGAAAGCTGCCAATCTGCTTTGTTACTAAGTCTTATCCATACAGTGTTAAAAGTGATCTAATATAATCTAGTTGTGTGTTACTTAGTTAAAAACGAAAGGTAGAGCTTACTTAATACAAAAAAAAGTTATACTATTTGCTTTACGAAAGGAACTTTCACGTGTATAAAGCTGTATTAATAAACCAAGGCTTACGCCACAGCACATTTAAAAATCTCAATCAACAAAAGGGTAAAAGCACAACATTGATACCGATTTAATCATTTCCTGCATTTTGCCGACGAGTGGCTTTTACCCGCGGACTGCTTTTCAAGTAGAAATTGCAACTAATTTAAGTGTTACCAGCCCAAGTATCCGAACGCACGCGAGCACGCAACTACGAACACTTGAAGATGGGAAATGCATTCGAGTTTTATTTCCACTATATCCGTGACCGAGTACACCACAAATTAGAACAAATCAACATGATTTTACTTTATTCCTTTAAACTAAATTACAGATTAGAATATAGTACTTAATTGGTACTAGCGGTTAGTTACATTTTTAATAGTTATTGTTATTAAAATCCATAGAAATACATGACACATTCCCAAAAGTAGGGTCGAGGTAAATTGGCAGATGAGGCAAGACAGAATAACACAAGAGGGTTGTAAACATAAAAAGGTTGATAACAGAAAAACAAAAATTAAAACTTGGAGCCTTTCATCAACTTTCCTCGGTGCCCGTCTAAAAGAAAAAAAACATATTTTATTATTCGTAAATTAGAAAACTTTTTTCTGCGTGTTGCCAACGAAACGGGTAGGGTCAAAGAAAGTAAAGGACTTAATTAATTCCAATGAAAAGTGTCTATTCAAAATGAAAATACAAATCCATAAGACATAATTTTCCTAAAGTTTTTTTTTTCAAGAACAATAAACGTAGTATAAGCAACAGTATGATTCCGAATCTCCATGTAACAAACATAACGTTTGCTAAGTTACAATTTAAAAGTACACTTCCCACCGTAAGATGGATAAACCCGATGTTACATAAGTAATATAAAATTGAAAAATTAATAAAGAGGAAACTTCACCGAGCTACTTTTTAGGTGAGCTTGTAAAATGAATGGAAATAAAATTGTACCGCACAGGTGCGCTCGAAACCTTTGACGATATTAACTTTTTGTTTATGCTGAAGTAATACAGTATTATGCTTTTCCTGAACTTTGTTTCCCGTCACAAGTATAAATTAAATAATCAATTTCTTTTTACACGCAACGGCTTACTGTTTAAACTTTGTAGAGATGGGACTGAGTCTTCACTGAGCTGTGTCGAAGTCACGGAGGAATTGGATCTTGTGAAAAGAGTAAAAAGTTTTAAGTTTGATAGAGAATCAATCCAATCTGTATGATTCGTCATGGCCCAATTGTGTCAAAACAGTAGCACCTCTCTCGGGCTGAGTCCGTGCTCCTATTGTGACCAGATGGACCCATATCCCCTTACAGGTACGGCCCTTCACGCAGACTCGTTTGTAACCAACCCTTTGTCGACAACCTTCTCAAATTCCCAGTCGAAGAATTAATCAACCGACTTTTTCTGTACATTTTTTACAGCAGTAATTAATTTCGAGTTAACAACCTAGGTGTCGATTGCGTTGTAAATCGTTAAAAATAATGAGCAGTCAGCACACTTTCTATTATTTGTTCAAAGATATTAGATGTCAAAAAATTAAAAGATTCTGTAAAAACTTAAAGATTGTTTCGTTGGTGACATAAAAAGTGTCTGGAAACTATAAAAACTTCGTTAAAACTTTGAAGGGCTAAGTTTTTATTTTTATAAAATCAATTTTCGGAGCAAGTTTAATAACAAACCAATATTTAATAACAACGCACAAAATTAATTAATTGATAAATCAATAAAACGAAGACTAAAATGATTTTTGACCATTTGATATAAATATTATAAAGCCGCACTGTTCTAGAAATTCATATCGGATCAAATCCATATTTTTCTCTCACCATCGAAGTTGGTCGTCGCTGTCAAGTGAAACTAAATATTGTATGATGTAATCATCAATAATAAAAAAAAAATTTTGCAACGCAACGAGACGATTTGATTTATATTTTATTCTTTTTTTAAATAAATCTATTCACGTTCTCATTGTGGAGTCCTTTTTTGTCATTCCATGACCATTCGATCAAAACGAAATGGAATCGGTTCTTATAAATGTTTTTGTACAATGACAATGCGCCGTGAAAGTTAATTTTATTGTCGAATGATGTAAACCAACTAGCATTATGAAGCAAGTTCTTATTACTTATCTGTACGATATTTCTGATGTAAGTACTTGCAATAGTGAAGAACATGTTACGAGGGTTGACATTTATGAAGTTAAGCAGTGAACCATTATAGTTATTTGAAAGAACAAGTAGATTACAGCTCTCAAAGGAACCGGCAATTCTGTTTTGGGAGAGGCAAATGCAAAAATATTACGTATTCAAACAGACCTAATGGGACATTTAGGGGTGGCAGCGAAGTGAAACGGCAAAGGCCGAAGCTTTTAAGTGTATAATATTTAATTGTGACGCCCTAGGCGTATAATCTCGCCCGGGATAATAGGTTTCTGTTTCGGGACAACCCTCGATGCGACACTTGCGAGTGTGATGCCCTGCAGCGGGTTTCCACTGAAACAATCCGATTATAATCGAGTTTTTAAGATACAAATGTTTTGAAAGCGTAATAGCGTTCTGCCATTGTTTATTCAAATGCTGCTTTTATATCAAAGAGAGTGTTTAATCAAGTATTCATTCCACCGGTTGAGCTTGAACGATAAATTCGATATCTTCAAGAAAAAATGAGTGCTGTAAATCTGGACACTCAAAGCATAAATTGCAAACGAATGTCGGGATGAGAAATTGAATTCCCCGTTGAGAAAATGTTCCATCAAAGTAAGCAAAAAACGCGATTCCGTTTATACCTTTTATATCTCGTAAATTGCAGGAGGCGGCAAGCGTTGCATGAAATTGAATAAGCATATTTCGTAAAACGTCGACGTTTTGGGAGACAATTGCCTTACCTCACCTACTCTTGCCCCTTCACGAACTTTGTCAATTTTCCTAAAATCTTATTAGAGGATCGCTTTGCTCGAAACGTGTTTTCGCAGCCTTATTCTATATTTATTTGTGTTATTGTAAATTTGTTTATGTTTCTGAATTAGAAATAATCTTTTGTAGCGATTCTTTCTTTGTTAATCGACAGTTATAAATAATTAAAATGTGAGTTGATACATTAATTAGTAATTTCGACAATGATGGCAGCAGACAAGCGACCCTTTTCGTCACAATTTAATAAACGCGCACGGTTCGAGTATATTGCGAATGTTATACGTCTGCGAAAGGGAATATCGGGTATTAAATTAGAAAGTGCCATACGGATGTGAAGTCCGTTTGATGTGAGTTGCCTTTTCCGAAAATTAATGACATTTTCCGGGGCGACTCACTTGTACTTTGACGGTGAAAATGTGGAACTCAATTAGGTAGAGTAATTACTTCACAAAAGATGCTTCGGTGTAGTTTGGAATGCAATTCTGGGTACCTTGCTTGGAGAAACTTAGCGACTAGATATGTACCTAGTTATTTATGTTCTTTACTGCAATGAACGTTAATGCCGGCTAAATTCACAAAAAATAACCATCAAATAGGAATTGATAGGTTTATGGAATAATGTAGGTAGTTATGTTTTGTTGTGGACCAATTTGGTCTACCATAAATTGGTCTTCTAATACAACATTCGATAGAAATAAAATAAAATAAGTTTATTAAACAATGTTAATCTCTTGTCAACAGAATCCCTGGCGCAAGAGTTGGAGATGGAGCGCAAATCACGGCAGCAGGCGATGGAACGCGACGTCAAGAGCCCTCTATCCGACCGCGCCTCGTACTACAAAAACTCCGTACTCTTCAGCTCGGCCACTTAGCTACCAAACGCCGGGGCCGCAGACTACCCCGACAAAGAATACGACAAAGACGCCGACGAGAGGAAACCCATCATCAGTGTCAAACCTGAGTTTAGGGAAAAGTAATCCCAAAGACAAACGACTGCCGGGAATCGACTGCGACTCGCGCGACGATCACGTTCATCTCGTAGTGTTAAGGTATCGCGATAACGATCTCGACGAAGTATGCACTTCCATAGAATGAGATTAATCTGTACATATTGTTATTGATTTGGATTAAGAACTTAGATTTCGTGGCGATAAGGCGAAGTCTTATGGACTCTTCTTCCATAGTAAAATTTGTAAATATCTCTTTATATTTATAGGATAAGCTACGGTTTTATCGACGATTCATGTAATTTATACGTCAATATTTTAATCCTTTAAAGTACCTTTAAACTTATTATTAAATGCCATATTTATGTATTAAGTGTTCATTAACTCACTTTTTGTAAATTTTAAAGTAATACATTAGCATTTCTTTTATTGATTCATAATCTGTACCTACATACATATCATAAGCTTCAATTTACTGATTTGATTGAAAATGGTGGGAATTGATGTAAGACTGCATTTTCGAGGTTTTTTCCAAAGTTTAAAGGAATAATTGATTCGTTAATTTTGTCTACTAGTCTCAGCGTTTTTATACAATTGCTAAGTATTAAGTTCCTATAAGACACGTTTTGTTAAAAGTATGAAGGACCATATCGTCAGTAAAACTGCAAATTATTTGTAGGTACACGTTTTATTGTTAAAAGTATTGTATAAACTTACGTTCAATAGTAATACGGTGATCTTACTGTCGTGTAATTTATTCAATTTTAGTGCAATGATTAGGTATAACAGAAACTAGTGTATCTCTTAAACCATAAAAATGTACGATAGTTAAGTTAGTGATTTTAAAGATACATTTTTACAATCCTTTATTGACTGAAAGAAACAGTTTTTGCGTACAATGTCTCATAAGTATTTTCTTTAATGGTCATGAAGTAGATGCTGTATAAATGAACAAGTGTAACGCTGTGTCTCATATCCACGCAGAGTCGCTGTATATTGGTAGTGTTCTAACGTTAAGAGTAGTTTTAACATTATACATAATAAAGTATAAAATAGTGTTATTTATATTGATGCTTAGTTTTCGGGACGACTTTGAATGTCTAAAATAGTTAATTTAAAATCTAGAGATAGTGTAAGGCGCGGCATTGGCGCTTGGCTATTACCTTACTAACGAATGTAAAATACGTGAACACGGTAGTTACTATTCAAATGTCTACAGAACACCATTATTTTCATTGTACTGTGACATAAATGAAAAGTAAGTTTTTTTACTGAGCAAAAGGCGGCTTTCGAGTCTCGAATAGTCAAGCGCCGATTTGGAAAGCGCTTTATACAAATAATTTCGATTATCTGTAACGGATAACGCGTCGTAATAAAACTTAGTTGTTACTATAAATGTTTAGCTGATCGTGTGATTGTGTAAAGAGCGTGAATGTGGACTTTTGTATTGGTTACTTTGATTTCCCACAAAAACTGATTGTGACAATACTGTTTTATGAATAAATTGTAAAGTATATCCATCGATATAGCTGCAGTGTTGTCGGTATCGCGTAGTTTATTTCGTCAATAAGCTGAGGCTTCTCGTTGTACCTATAATTTTACCCTTGGTTATAGTATGCAATCTTGAAAGCGAGTATTATTATTTATTGTTTCTATTAGAATTATTATTAATTTTACTTAAAATTGTGTGTGTGCCTTGTATCGTAGATGAAAATATCAAGATTAAAAGTGAAAATTATCATTATGTGTTTTGTTTTCATCCTTTAAACCTACCCAATGACGAGACAATCCTAAACGAAATGAGAATAAAATTTACATAACTTCTCTAAACACGAATAGCAAATATGAAAAAATGCTAATCAATGCTCGACTCATATATGAAGTTCGTGTTTGGTTAGATAGTCATACGTCTTATGACTTAAAAGCTGCACTTTGTGATTAAAGCTAGCCGCTAAGATAAGAAAGATAGATAATGTAATTATCCTTCATTTAACACCTGTTTCATCAAAATCGGTAGAATAGTTTGTCTTGTCTAAATGTTTAATTGCGTTTTATAAAAGTGGCGCCATCTCTGTTCCTGGGTTAAAAAATGCCACTGCTGCGGGTGAAATCGCTATTTTTGGTCCCTACTATCACTGTGCAAAGTGGCTTGCTTTAATCACAAAATGCAGCTTTTGGCCGAAATTTCGCCATAAGACGTGACTAAGACCCGTTACGTCTAATTCTCATTATTATGCAACGTGAAATTATAAAATCCTACAATTGTTCAATTAAAAACTGAGATGATGAATGGCTATACAACAACTGGAAAGCTTTGAAGCTGCTTCAATAGGATAGGCTAACATTTTAGTACATAACTATGCACTAAGGTTCACTGGAGATAGAGAGTTAATGAAATCAAACATACATATGCCGTGTATCTGAGCCTTATTGCGATAAGTATCGAAACGATGAACTGTTGGCGTATCTAACTTAATCAGTTCAAATTCCAGGCAGTTCAATTTCCACTCAGTGGAAAATAATATTATCAATAAAATGATATTATAATAATACTACAATGGTCTGAATATTAATATTTGTTGTTATATATTATCAATATAATTGTGAAATTGCAATACAAATTGCTAATTTGACAGTAAAGCAGAGCTAGGTACGTACTTAACTTAAATTAAATATAAGAACCTACCTATATTGATCAGGGATTATAACTTTGATTTATAACATTATATCACGAGTAAAAGCATTTTGAAACATCATCATCAAATCAAGTACCTACGTATACTCGAAGTTATCGGAATTACTAATGAAATTCAGAAAATGTATGCCAGACTAACTTGGCCGTGTTTAAATAATCAGAAACTGTCCAAGCAAGTGATACCAAGGTGGATGGTATTGTAAGAATTTTCGGTAAGTAAACCCGTCATTCATTAATTTTTACGCTTAATGGGTGAGACTTAACCAACCTTCCCAACGCTGCAACTTCTATGTAGCCAGGATCTACAGCTTGGCCCAATTGAAACTCCTAGTAAAAGCAAGTAGAAAATAAATAATCATGGTAAGTAAGTATAACATAAGTTAGGCACATTGGTTACTACTATACATCAAATTGAATCGTTTGAATTATACAAAAAATACCAAACACTATGGAAAAACATACAAAATACCATCAGTAAAAATATGTTATAATCAAGCAGTTAGCCGGCTTAAAAAAGAAGGAGATTCTCAGTTTTACTTGTATTGTATGTTTGTCCGCGAGTATCTCGCGTTTGGCTAAACCGATTTTCCACATTGATGAATCTAATTCTTAGATACGTGGGCACTCGGCCAGGCAATAACAATAGCAATTCACGAGTCGTGACGACGATCTCATCTAAGCGACAATAAAACTACAGTCCCATAAAGCAGAAAAGTCATAAGAACTCCCGATTTTATATCGCGCCCGATCACCGTTTTAAATCCTGTGAAATCGGAAAACTTCATATTTATTGCTAATAGATTTTCGACCGGGTTGGGGATGCAATTTTATTTTGTCCATATGAATGATTTTTATATTTGCCCGTAGGGCGGGCGGGGTGCATGGACCCTGATTGCGCCAAATGGTGATGACCCTTGCTACGGGCACGGCCTGATAGAATGTCTGCTTGGTTTGACTCCGATGATTTTTTGACCAAAAGTTAAATTAATAATCGTTTGCCTATACTTGTACCCATGTGAGTTTGACAATGATAAAAAATACTTTTATAGACCAAGAACAAGTATGTAGGTAGGAGTACCTACCTTTAAAGTTACGATACTGTATGTAGTGGTATAAGTAGGTAGTGCTACTTAAATTAAAAGCTTAACACGTTCCGGGACAGTGAACGCCTACAGGCGTGAAAACAATAAAACATCTATTGTGTCTGGAGTAGTGTCCCGGAACGTGTTAATGAATAAGTTTTCTTACTCTCTACGCTACGCTTTTGCTTATAATCACTATAATCGCCTTCGCCTAGTACCTATTATATGAGTTGTGAGTCTACAATTATACTCGTACATCATCATGTTACAAATCTCGTAAACTAATGGAAAACCTAGTATTTTGTAGACAAAAAAAAAACAAATAAAGTTTACGAAATAAACCAAAGGTATCCTACAACATAAATTCTAAATGTTCCTAATTCTGTTATGAAAATGGATTCAAATTTTTACTGGCCAAATTCCTTTCCTGTTTTGCCTTGGGAAACTAAGAAATATTTATTTTTTGCCATTCGATCTTACTGGGCAGGTGTTTGTGCGTTTTTAACAAGCCCCTGTGGTCACAGTGAGGTGTCGAGAGTGCTCGGATTGACCACAAGAACGCCATACTACTGCCAGGGTGGTGTGCAGTGAGTTACATTGGGAGAAGGAATGGTACTTACAGCATAAAATTCCTCCGTTTTGTTGTTTTCACACGCTGTCAAAATGATTAATTAATGCTATGAGGAGAGCATATATTTAATTGAGAAGTAATAGTTGTTTTGCATGTATTATACAGGCTGAGGCCTGTAATAGGAGCAAAAATTTATGTAACTACGAGTAGTAATCAATTCAAAATGATTTTATTTTCAATAGTGAAAAACATTGTTATTTTGTAACAACATAAATATCACCAGCAATATATTGCAAAAAGGTCATTTACTACAACATGTTAGCGATTTCTATAAATACAAGACAAAGCAGAAGTGGTAAACTTTATAAGAATATTTTTTTAAACCTGCCATCTACGTGAATGATAAGAATATTAGTAACTAAATAAAATACCTAATCATGATTCTTATTTTCTTACTAAACAGAAGTCCTAATTTACGAGTAAGGTAACCTAACCACTTAACGTCATTTGATAGCAGCATCCCAAGTCCCTATCTAAATGCCTCTAGTGACACAAAGATATACAGCGATCTGTTAAGTATTGTTGAGCGTATTAATTTATGCTCTCGTTCGAACATACACATTACGTATAGTAGTCAGAGTTAATATTGCGCACATAAATATCGCCAGAGACAGCCCGTGCCTCCCGTAGTCTCCATTGAAGTATGGCACGAGCTACAGGTTGATGCTTTAAGTATTCAATCCGCCGTTATTAGTTTTCGTTTTTCATTAGAACCTAGTGCATGGATGCGGGCGACAAAGCGATATTAAACAGTTTTCTGAGTTGATACACCCTAACTGAAAACCCACACACAGGGTCTCACTTGCAGTGTCTTAATAATAATTTTTAGCCATATTTATTACCGCCTAACTTAAGATACATTTTGTGTTGTCGTTACAAGATTTGGTGTGTGGTTTGGTACGTACAAAAATACTGAAAAATAAAAGTGCAATGCTATATTCATCGGATCTGTAAAATAAGAGAGCACTGACCTTTATTTCAGCTTCTCTTTGGTGCCTTCAGCTTGAGACGATCCCGATGTCTGCAATCCAGTACTTGGTTATGACGCCACAGATGCTGGATATCACAAGCACACGCGCCAATACACACACAGTACTCGATATACACGGTATACCACATTTATTGGACAAAAGTTTCAATTTTTGAACGCGCAGCGCAAACGCCGCGTACAGACTGTTTTTCAGACTGACAGTTGTAGATGGCGCCACAGTGTAAGAAAAAGTTGCCAAAGACAAATCATGGATTTTAATTAGTTAAATTCGTAGTGAATTGATTCTCATTCTGTAAATTACACTAATTTACGATTAGTTAATGTACTTATTCTTGCTTAAGGTGGCCAATAAATTTAAAAAAATGTATTTAAAAAAGAACACCATTTCTTTTAAATCTTATTTAACACTACATGCTTAGACTTGAAAGACCACACTACTTAATTCCAAAGTGTGAAATTAAGGCTCAATTGCATGAGATTATAAATTATATTCTTCCTTTCCTGAAAAGCCATATAATTTTTTTTAACATCTACCACTGCGATCCAAAATAGAAAATTAAAATGCTGTGACAATTACGCACCCTGTATGCATACGCAGCGCACGCACCTGCCTGCTGGCGCGTAATTTTCGCTCTAGACGCGGATTAGTTTTTCCGCATGATAATTAAATAACTTTGAGCTGTGTTGTCACGTGATGTATTGCCGTGTTTAATGTCTGAAGATCGTGTGTAGAGCCCTTTATTTTATTGCTGCTTGCCTAAGATGGCTAACCGAGGACTTGCATAGCATTAAAATAAATGGGGAGGCTGGCTCGTGTTAATTATAATGTCTTTATCAGTTGTTAATATATTGTAACAAATACTACACACATTACAAAGCATTAAGGTTTAAATTTTTAAGGTTATCAATTCGACCTGCGGGCACAGTCTGAAGCAATCGAAATGTCAATTTTTTTACATTTTGTCGCCATAAAGTTCAATCGTCTGATTTTCTGCTACTTCAAATATTATTTTAACCGTCTTAAAAAAAAACTCGAAATAGTATTAATTAAAAACCTGCTTAATTAATAAATACACAAATACATATTTATAAAAAATACGAGTTTTGTCTCAGCGTTTTTCAAGCGCCACCTGGTGTTCGACAGGGAAATTATGTCGAGACTTCCACAACTGGTGGTTAATTCTGCTAAATAATTAATTGTACCAAATAAGTATTGTTATGACATTAAAACATGCATCTATAAATTTTCAATCACGTGAATATCTCTCACGAAATTGACAGCACTTAGGTACAACTAACTCTGTCAACACCATGTCTATAGTTTCTAATCTAACTATCTAGTGATTGAAAGGGTTGCCTATATTGAAAATACAACCAAAGTCTTACAGAGTATAAATACTATCTGTATTTTGTGGTAGAAGCCTCTGATTCGAATTTCCCCTTCGACACCTTGCGAGCGTTACCGAAATCTTTATTCATTGTGAAACAATTGCCGGCCGCAATGGGTACACTCAGTTACGAAAACATCTTAACCCTTCTTTGCCGGGGCTGTCAGAGCAATTTGCATTGCATTTGAATTCAAAATACTTATTTCACTTTTCGTTGGAGCCTTAATGGTTTATTGAAAGTCTTCGTCTGCACTTATTGAACGAGTTGTTTTGTTTTAGAACTTAATCGGCTAATAAAGCTTTTCTGTTTAAATGTTGTAATTTGAAGAATTACTTTTTAAGGCACAGTTGCATAGAAAGATCTTTGATTTTGTCATGTTCATACGTAATAGTCACCACACTTTTTTCCCCAATTTTCTTTTAAGTTAAATCCCATTTTCTGCTTCCCTTCGAATTAGAGCAAAAATAAGCACACAAAAACGATACCATTTTATGTACAATGTATTTTAAAACTAACACGTTCCGGGGCACTATTCCAGACACAATAGATGTTTGATTCTTTTCACGCCTGTAGGCGTTCACTGTCCCGGAATGTGTTAAATTATCAATGTCTTTACGTAAGTACTAGCGAGACAATAACTGAGAAAATTTTCAATTTTCGCAGTAACCGATTATCTCACAAGAGACATCGCGTGACGATATTCTTAACCAGTTCAAACCGGTTATAAAGCTTTATTTTATAATCTCATTCCAATATTATACAATCTGTTCATGATTGAAACATTTTGTACTTCATTTGAATATGAAAATTGAAAACAATTACTTTCATAGTCGTTATTAACGTTCTATATTCGTTCACCTACTTATCTTCTTAATAGGAAGACGTTGACTTGCTTAAGAAAATTACTAGATTATTGCCGTACTTTACTAGTTTTAGATTCAATTTAAATTAACCAAATATATTTTTTCAGCGGTCTTAAAACTACACAGGTGTAAAGTGAGATGAAGAGCCAAAACCTCAAGAATGAAGCTTCAACTTAGCAAAATTCAGCTTCAGACAATGTAGCAGGGGGCAGCTAGTCTATATACATATAATAAAATTGTAGAGGTCGAATTTCTGTACAATAAAAGAAAATGCTTAAAACCGAGTCAGGGGGATGTAAGAAGTGCAATGAGACTAATCTAGATTTTTTTCAAATTTCTTATTTCTCTGTTTGTCTGTCTGTTTGCTCGCGATAAACTCCGAAGCGACTGAACCAATTCAAATGAAATTTTGAACAGTGGTAGCTTAAACCATCGAGCAACATTTAGGATACTTACAATGCCTGTAAATAAAAGTTTCGTGCGATGTAAAAAAATATTAAAAACAAACTTCAGTAGAACGAAACGCGCCAAGTGTCACTTTTTCAACCATAGACCATTGTACACAGATCATTACTAATCTGTGACACAGATACAAGTAACTGATATCTAAAGTCATTGTCAAACAAATGTCAAGTCATTCAATCTATCAAAATAAAACAAAGTGAAACAAAGTATTGAATATTATTCATCTGTGATTGAAAGCATGGAAATTATGGAAAATTGCATGTGTAAATAATAGGAGGAGCAACAACGCCACATGTGAAGGATTAAACCACAAGTGATATTAGACACTGATGTGTTGCAATGGTCTCTCCAGTATCACCTGTTGTTGCTGACCATCACCTGTATAATGTAACACCAAAGTTTTATTAACGGTATGTAGATATCAATTTTTGTTACCTACTGCTTTTCCTATTCATCTAAACTCTAATCATCCAAAAATTCAACTGGTAGGATGGTAGGATGATGAGAAGTGAAGCTCTTCTTCCAGAAAAAGAATTGAAGAGTTTCTTCCAGTTGAATTTGGAAAATCTACTCTCATACAGTTCATATTCAGATAATTCAGAAATTGAGGCAGACAATAAACAATATTTCTTATCCAGATCATAACCTTAGCCTCACAGTCTTTAGAAATGCCACCAATACATAGCTATCACGACAAAAACTTTGTTTCAGAGAGCAAGGGCAGCAATGATAAGCAAAACCTGGCTGCTGATTGTCAACATGTAAGGAAGGTTGTTGCATACCCCGTGCCAAACCCGCTACAATTGAACATGAAGATTAACCAATTTTTACCACCTTTCAAGTGTCACATCACATACCTCTCTAAGATGCAGGGGAGTACAGACAGGAATGTGACTGTGGCATCTTCTACATCGGTGAATCAACAATTAGTATAGGCATGCAGATTAAAGAATATAAATATCTGATTTATTTATGTTTAGACCAACCTAAGCAACATCTCATACTGCAAGATCTCAAGACACAATAAGTTTTTTCTGGGTGGTTAGGAACGTCAATAGATATTAATGAGCGATGGTAGTTTCTTGGTCTACCTGTGACCACGGATGCTGATAATAATTAGAAACGTCAGGCCCTCTATTTCATTTTAAATAAATGTGTGGGAAATGAATCTGTAAAGTGTTTTAATTCAATGTGTAGTGTTTCCTCCATATTGGTTTGTATAAATTAAATGAAATTTTGGTACTCTACTTTATGGTACTTGCCAAAATATAACAAAATATATATTTAGATCAATTTTTTCCACACAACAAAGTAAAATGTTAGTAAAGTAGTAGTTTTTTTTGTGGCAAAGTACTTAGTAGTTAAAAAGTAAAGTAACCATATAATCCTATCAGACAAAGGAACTCTTAATCAAAATACAAATTGTGAACGTCCAAATAATCGGTATGGTCATAATAATTGATCACCTTTGATGTACTACTTGCTTTTTATTGTTGTAATAATAAATATACTGATTTTGTTTCAAAATAAGTTTAATAAAGCTTACTAAGCATTCTATATCGCCCTTTAGTTTTAATAAATGATCACCTTTGATGTACTACTTGCTTTTTATTGTTGTAATAATAAATATACTGATTTTGTTTCAAAATAAGTTTAATAAAGCTTACTAAGCATTCTATATAGCCCTTTAGTTTTAGTTAAGTAATACAGGGTGACTTGAAGATGAGTGCAAAGCTTGGAGGCGGAAGTAGTATAGTTGAGCCATGGTTGTCCTATACGAAGTCTCACTATTTTTCTTAAATACTTATTATGTTTTTTTATATAAAACCTAAACTTTTACAATTCATTGCTAACAATGGCCAATTTTAATGATAAGTGAGTACTAAAATTTACTTTAATTAACATAAATAAATACTTTTTATCTTGCGTACTTATAAGTACTTATACTTAAATATCTTATTTGTAAAATCATAAGCCTAAATAATTAAAAATTCTACCCAAAGTCACTATTCCACGCGGACGAAGTCGCGGGCACAGCTAGTCTAATATAAAACTGATCGATAAAATGGCGTCGCGTCGAAGGCGGCACAGAGACAATAATAAATTGTAATTACAATTTAAAATGAGCAGGCGTCGCCGGGGGAGGGGCCTGCCCCCACACGGCACCTCACGTGTGTGCACTTTTTACTACGTGCACCGAGTAATTAGTGCACGTGTGTGCGTTCGTAGTTTAGAATGCAATGAAAAAGTTATTCGACGGAATACCTACGTCGACGATGGATTTGGCAGCCTTGTTCTGGGTAGTTTTTATTGCGTTATTTGGAAGTACTTTTTTCGGTGAGGATACACAACATAACTTTATTTTTAATTTAGCATGAAGAATACTTACAAATTATTAAGCAGTATTCAAATTAAGAACGCCTCGTGCTTAAACCTAAATTGCAATCCATTAAGTACCTAGTAATAATTACGTGAGATTTCCGATATGATATTCATGTTTGAGTTCTCAAAGTTTTTTTTGGTTTTCCTTAGAAAATAAAAACCAGAACCAGAAAAACATATTTTTACATAAAACATCTCAATTTTAGCACATGTATCGTTAATTACAAATTCAACAGTGTATTGCTTGCATTGAAGTTGTTTTAATTAAACTACAAACCCAAACCTCAATTTCCATTGTGGAGCTTATCCGTTTGGGAAAAATTAACTTTAATCACAATAAAACATAATGAAATACTTACATTTCGGGTATCGAATTTTCATAAATATAAATGTATTCGTTCCCAAAACGATTTGATACGTATCGAATAGCTATTTACCAAAATTACACGTTACAGAACAGTTTCTTACTTTATTTTCATTCCCCATATTCGAATATGATTCTCTGTATAAAAAGATGATGATGTATTTTGAATAAGAGAGACGTAACCCAGTTGATGGATTCCGTAGATGTTGTCAAAATATTCAAAAGAGTATAAAGTCAATCAAAGCTGCCAAATAATTCATTTTATGAAGATGTTTCGTACTTATAGTTGCGCTTCATAGACTAATTATGTAACTTCTGTAAAACCTAACAGTTTTCCTTTAGTTTTATTTTTGGTAAATAGAACAAAAATAAGATGATTAAAAATCTTATTTTCAGTTTGTGTATTGGTTTATCATATTTATTGTCTTTAGATCCATTTCCACCAAACTTTTCTATTGCATTTCAAAAGAGTAAGTGTAAGAAGCTGTCACTACACCCAAAACAATAGATCAGCCTTTATCAGTTGGTTGACTTTCCTTTACCAGCCAACCAACAACTAAAGTTATGACGAAAGGATCCCTAAAAATATAGAGATCATAATCGGACAGGTCTGGTTTAGGGGCCGAATAAAATGGAAATACATTTTAATGATTATTATGCCCGTAAACGATTTGCCGCGATCGTTGTTATGTTATTCAATGGATCTGCCCATCAATTCGAACACTTTTCACCTAAGTATTTTGATCTTGTGTGTCATAATTTTTAATTACATTTCATTTCACTGTATCCTATTAATGTAGGTAGGTACTATATAATGCCTACATTGTGCATGCTATGATCAGAACCTTATATTAAAGAAACCATACTTAGAAGTTCAAACTCATCTAAGTAGTATGCATGCAGAATTGCAGACATAACAACCTTGATTTTTATCACAGCTAAAAATCTTATAAAAAATGTAAAAAATTAGGAATATTAATCAAATATTCCATAAATTACTGTTATCCCCTTCTTTTGTCTTTTAATAAGCACTATGGACACTTACCGAAATTACTATGCGATAATAGGCCAGCCTAAACATGGCTGTTTAAAGTCAACAACCTAACCCACCTATGCCCTTTATAACAATAATTTGGCGCCAGGATAAATGATTGATCGCCGTCGTAAACGTCAAAATTTGGGCCCAAAATAAAAGAGTGGCGCATCAAACGACCACATCAGAAAGTACGAAATTTGTTCCGAATAAACGAATCGCCGCAAAAAAAGAATTGGAGTCGTTGATAATAAACGCGCGAGATACACTGAGCAACTAACTGCGGCAAAAAATAGGCAGACTGCAGACTAAATCAACATTTAATCTACTCCCAATTACTTTTATGATTAGAACTGATTTACAGACACCTATGTAATGGCGCGTCTTAATTTGGACATACGTCGTCATATTTGTGTTTTCATGATGAATTAGACTGCTTTCAGATTTCGAAGTTATTATTTTTAATGTGTAGTTTAAATTCACAAAACTAAAATAACATAACTCATCTTCTCTCACTTATATAAACTTATTCATAATACGATATGCCAAAAATTAGCAAAAATGTTGGACTGCATATAAAATGTTCCTTCCAGCGTCTTTCACTAACTCGTATATACGAAAAAACTGGTACAAGTGACTTTCAGGGCTTAGGGAAATATTTAATGCTCTCTTTTTTTACAACGCCTTCATTTCAAGAAGAAATGAAGGCGTTGGCTCTTAACATATAGATATTTTTCGACTTCGATTTATTGTAGAACCACACCCAAGATTTACGCGCTCTATGAAACATAATATAAAATTGGCGAATAGTAAGCTATGATGTGATATACCTATCCTTAGTAACAGTATTATGGCTCAACTACTGGACACGCGGATAATTATTACGCCCTTTTACTATATAAATAGCGCAAAAAAACACGTTCTAAACGCTACGCGCTTACTGCATAAGGTTTTGAACCTAGAATTTAAACGAAATCTTTAGTGAACGACTTAAATTATATCTAAGTTAGAACCTACTACCCGGTTTTCCGCCAGGTATCCCAAAACAGTGTTTGTCAATCTTTGAAAACTGTGCAGGCAGAGCACTCACCGCGAACAACGCTGCGTTTGTTTGTCCTCTCTGTTTGTCCGCCGCACTCCAACTAGAAACTAGAAATTATAACTGAATTTTGAGGCCGAGGCTTGCTCGTCTAGTGCTTGACGCTTACTCTGCAAGGACTGTGGCAATTGTTTGAGTGACGATTAAATTAAAGCAACAGTGTTTCACAACGTCTGAATAAATTCCCACTACCGTTATCTATCCACTACTTCATACAAAATGACGTTCCATATTTGAATTGTTCGTTGGTTAGTGTTTCTTTGTCAAAAGGGGGATTTAGACCAAACGAACTAGGAACTAGCCAGAACAAGAACAATATTTCTTTTTCTTTTGTTCTAAACGGAAGCTCGATTTTAGCGTTTAACACTAAACATATCGAGCGAGCGTTCTTAGAATATTCTATAGAACGCAATAGGACGAACGAATGCTCTGAGTATCAGTTCAACTGCGGCGCGGACAGATTCTGTTTACAAGAAGAATTTATAAGTAAGTGGGGACAGAATGAGCATTCGCTCGTCTGATGTAAATGGGCTTGTAGATGAAACAGGATAACATAACTATACATATTGTAGTCTGAAATATAAAAAGGGTAAAATACGAATTGGTACAATTAGATCCTAAAAGCCACTGCAGAGATATGATGGATAAAAGTGGAATACTATATTTTCTGTATCATCTAACTGCTGGTTTAGAAAATGTCATATATTCGCTCTCTTTAGCATTTATACCATCTTGGTGCTCTCAACTCTCTTGGATTCAATTTAAGGTAGCTACTATCGTCACGCTATCTTTCTTAAGCTATGTATGTCGATCTACATGGTTTTTGTGATGTTGCTCAACACACTCCTTGACTTTCCACTGTACTCTTATATTAAAATTGGGTGGAAAATCGAATAATTGATTGAATAGCTTTGGCTAGAGCACAGACCCGTGGTCCATTTTGTTGGACCGTCTAGTGCACGATAGATTGTTTGTTCGTCCATTCTGTTTGTAATACGCACCGCTAGCATACAGAAAATTATAACCGAATTTTGTAGCCACGCCAGTCACCGCTATGGCACATACTATTTCCGTTGTGATTGTTCCGCGAATAGATTGTTTGTTGTATAAATTATGGAGAGAGAATTCAGTTTAAACCTACATGGTGTTTTGCAAGCTGGTATAATTAAATTAAAAGAACAGTTGAAAGGGTCAAGTACGTCAAAATGTGTTGATATTAAACTAAGACCAGCTATAGTCGAAGGCAAAAAGATTTCTGACTGCTTTCCATGTAGACAAAGTAATAATAACTTCTTAGCTATAAAATCTCTGAATGTATATTTTGTTTATACAAGCAACGTATGCAGTTTATGATAGGTCAGAAATTATATTTAACTGTCCTTGCAAACCGAGTTCACCTGTACCTTCATGTAACTGTGTTTTTTATTTCGGTACATCTCTGTTACGAATTACATATTTTTCCATTTATCAAGCCTTTTATATACCGTAATTGCGTCTTAAAAAAAGTTTAAAGAACCGCAAATGTCAACAAATGAATTGCGGCCATTTCGCCGTAATTATAACAATGTGCGCGAGCGAGAGCGTCAACTCTTTCCCGAACTCCTTCCATCCCTTAAGCCGCCATGACATTTAATTGAAAAAGGGAAGTAAAAAAAATAAAAAAGAGCCGGCACTCGATGGCCAATTGCATTTTGTGGCGGAGTGAGTCGCGTGCGCGCCTCCATTACCCCGCCCTTCTGGGCTGTATGCCAGGACTGCCCGATTACGTGACGCGGATCTATTGAGATGGGATAGCGATCGGAACTGTCAAAAGTGTTGCTACATTAATTACAAATGATGGAAATGACCAACTAAATGAATATGATGATGCTAGTTAATGCTCAGTCAGCTAGACAAACTTATGTATTAAGTATATTTACACTAGGGAATTATCATTCCAATTTTTATTTTCAAATTCAAATGGCTTCTTAGTCCTTCTAGAAATTTCTTTTTGGTCCACTTTAAGCACACGACTAAAAACCTTATTCCTAAAAAACAAAAAAAAAAAGTTTCCAAATCTCTTCTATCATAATTTTTGCAGTCTTACAATATCTTACATTGCAGTCTTACACTATGACAATGGGCATATTTCACTATCGACAAATAATAATAAATAACGAATAATTCAAATATAAAACATCATATCGTTTGAAGTAATTGACAGATAACGCTACTGGTTACTTATTAAAGACATTGCAATACTGAAGTAAATATTGCTATAAATGCAGCAGACGCTATACACACGCGTAATAGGGCAGCACCGCGGGCAGCGCGGAGTGGCGACACGTCGTCTTATCTACGAACCTATTTATTATGTCTAATGATTTTTACTATTAGAGTTCTGCTGGTGACAAAGCGGAATCCAAGGATTTTCAGTTTGAAAGTCATTGGAAGCGAATAAGGAATGTGCGTGACGAATGTTTCGTAGCACGTTTCGTAGCAGTTCGTAGCAATCACAACACAACACATTAGTCAGTTAATTTAAAAATTCGAAGATATGTAGTTTTAGAAAATAGGTACCTCAGATCGATCATGTTTTTAATAGTTCTCTAAGTTAATATCAATAATTAAGTCCATCAATATCCATTATTAAAACTTTTTTATTTTCTTTATCTAGCACTCATCGAAAATTTCGAGATGAATTTTCTTAAAATTATTGTTTCTTTTTAAATGTTTTTGCATGACAGTGTATTCAGTACATTTCATAATAAATACAGACATACTTTTCGGGTTTCATGCGGGTTTCAATCAATATGTATATTGAATATACCTAGTTGTAAATAATAATAATTATACAATAAAGGCTTTGAGTAAGGAGCGGTCGAAACGCTAAATACCTATAAAATAAGAATCTATCACAAAACTTTTTTGCCCAACGAACTACTGAACCACACAGTGTTTTATAAGCTTACCCTTATACATATTCAGTACATACCGTTTAAATAAATTCTGTTTAGTTTTTTAAAACACATTTCTCAAACAGCAAAAATTACTGTGCAGTTGATTTAAAAATGATTTATTATTTTTCACGTAAAAATATTTCTACTTTTAGTTATTTAAAATGTTTGAAAAAATCTTATATTTTTACCAACCTTATATTATGTGTAACGAAGTATTTGCTAATTTGAGTTTAAATTGCATTTTAACATTATGAATTGATGACAATATTGATGATATGGGGCAAACAACGTTACGTTGCATTGGATTAGCTAAAATAATAAATAGTAGATTGTTATACAAGGGGAGAAAGCGACCCATTTCACTCGAGATGTTTCTGGCGCTCGAACGAAGTGAGAGCGCCAATAAATCGAGAGTGAAATGGGTGCTTTCACCCGAGTTAAACATACTATTTTTCATTTCGACTGTGAGGAAAACATTAAATTTACAAAAGTGGTTGTAGATGTCTTGGTGAGGTATTATGTAGTTCAGCGAGAAAGGAAAACTCAAGTTTTGAACAAAATATGACAGTTGACTTACAGTTCTAACAACACCTAACACGATTAGAAAGAATAACGGCACGAATACATGAAAACAGAGTACAAAAAAGCAGAAAATATCAAATAATTAATTAAAATCTTTGTAAAGAATATCGATTGATTTTTTTCCACAGATAATAACAGAATCCAAAAATAATTTCTTTTTTTTTTATAAAAGTTTTAACGGCTTTGGACGAATCCTTCCTGAAATGACACTGACAAAAAATTAAAAAAAAATCATCTTGGCATTATGGCGGGCAGCCAAATATTTTAATTATTAATTGAATTAAAATTAGAAATTTTATATTTCTTTATAAACGATTATACATAATTCCTACACAATATGATTTTCAATTTATAGCTAAGCAAAAATGTTTGTTATTTTAATAACATGATGTGACTCAATTATCTTTGGTCCAAGCTTTGACTGCAGGCCTTGACTCTATGCCATGTCAATTAAAACTAAATTACTTTCCACCCTAGGGATGGATAAGCTATTTTCCACCCGGCTATCTACACAGGAAAGTTCTATTTTCCGAACAGGAGAGATGAAAAAATACTAGAACATTATACAGTACCTTAACTTAATACGTACAAGGTACTTTCCTCTACAGTAAAAAATACAATTGGCTACTGATGAATAATTTCATAATTTTCATTAGTTTAACTTACGAATTTTTGCCTGAACTCACCAAGCACTGGCGAGTGTAGCCTTTAGCATTTAAAAACAACTTTTTCAGTGTATTTCTTTGTGACGATGCTTATTTCAGTATATCTGGCTATATTAAATTGTCGACCACTTGCTGGCTGATTGGCGCAATTTCTCAACGATTACCTACCTCTTCGTTCGCCACCGCGGTGTTCCGAGAACGGAATCGCATAAATAATGCGTAAATACCGTGTGTCTTTTATTTATTAACATTTGACTCCGAAGAAATTCAATTACATGAACCTAAGACGGTAATGCCGACTCTACGAGCGGCGCTGTTTATGTGTAATTGGTCGTAACATGTACCCTTTATATACATGAGTTCTTTAATAAATACAGGATTACAAGTTCGTATAATTTGCACTGTCGTGTAACTTAAAGGATCGACGTTTTAAACTCATCATAAAATTAGCTCCTGCTATATGGCATGTATGTACATAAGGTAGGTACACAAGAACAAATAATGTAATATTCAAAGCAACAAAGGCATTTTACTCACGTAATTAGCATTAAAACTTGCTCGCAACTAAATTGGAAGTGATTCAAAGGACTTTTACTAATTTAGAGCACAGGTTTAAGAAAATGCGTTTTCGCATTCAACAATTAAAGTTAAATCAAAAAACTTAAAATCGCAAATCCAAAATTGAAAAACATGAAATCTACTTTTCCACTATAACCTCGGCATATGTACAAATACTCCGTATTGTACGGTAGGTAAGTATTAATTAATTATTATTTTTTCCTTTATAATCCAACAATTCGTTGAGTCCCACACTCAAACAACAAATAATGTACTTGCTCAAAAAGTTACAAAAAAGAACGTCGCTTACAATAGCAAAGAGTGATGCGTTTTATATACTTTCTTGAAATGTTTCATTATTTGAATAAATTAAAACTAAGACGCATAGGTGAGGGTACATGACTTAAAAAAATATACTAAAATAAATTCACCAAGCGAATTTTACGCTCCTTTATTGTTTTATAGATTTCAGAACAAAAACTCTCGTCCATTAATTGATAGCACATATTTTAATTAGAGAGCAACAAAACGCTTTTAATTATTCCGTGGTTCTCAATCTCTGATTAATTAAAATTTCCTCGAATTATTGTGCCAGGCATGTTGACGTTCTCTTGTTCTGTATTTTCTAGATATTTTGTTATAAAATTATTTCTTTTAAACCTACGTGTTTTATTATATTATCATCGATAATTAGTAGCTATGTATTTTGCCATTCGGGGAATTCGACAGAACAGATTCAATTTTAATAACAACTTGAGAGGTTTCGGAGTATTTTCATTTTTTACACGTGTAGTATCATCTTTCCCAGCGAACGTCTATCAAAGTAGATATACTATATTTTGATAGACGTTTGCTTTTGATATCTTTTTTTTTACATCTGAGTACTGTTGATGAGATTTCTAAATATTAGACATCATATTGAAGCTCATCAAGAAGTGATGTTGTGTTCGATATATATGTAGGTATTAAAAGGTCGAAATGGTATTCAAAATATCATGTGCTGGCCGTCATCATTGCAAGACGTGTTTGAGGCAAAAACATTGATTGATAAAATACGAGTTTAATATCGAAAAAATAGTTTCCTTTATAACTTGTTACCACATAATTATATAATTTTAATAACACAGCTCGCTCAGCATTGTCTATCGTCTGGGTAGGCCTTCCTTCTGCAAATACGGCAGGTAGCTTACAATTTTGACTATCTCCGGAGAATACTAACGTGCTGACTCGTCAGAATCCCGATACCGCCTTAAGGGCGCAAGACACGAGTCGTCGGTAACTCGATTACTGCGAGGAGGTGACGGGATTTGAAGAACTTCGTTAGCCCGCGAGGTGTCGCGCCCGGCCGGAGATTATCTGCTGCAAAGGAAAATTTGACAGTGATGATATGCGTTGTGAACTAGCTTAACTCGTCAAGTATGTGTGAACGAGACACAATAGAAATTCCATTATTATGCGACTCCCGGGAGTCGTTTGATACCTGACTGATTACGAAGATTGGGAGGGCTAGGTACAAAGACAAAGACTGTCAAATACCAGATAAAAGTCTCTTAAATCTAGATACTACAACTAATTTTTTATACAATCCGGCTCTTGTCTCGCGATCACAGGAATATTTAAGCTATAATAACTATAGGAAGGCCTGTTTCGCCATACACGAGTAAGAACATACAATTAATATTAAAAAAATGGAACGTCATTGTGTACGTAACATCTATATCACCTTTATTTATTCAGTGATATCACCTACGTATCTTAGTAACACCTATGTATGCTACACTATGCATGGATGAATAAATGAAATAAATAGATAAATAAAATGATGTATTAAACAGATAACGTTAATCAGAACTTTAACTTGAATATTGTGAAACTGGTCATAAAGTGTTTCAATGCCTAGGTAAGTAACGATTAAGTATCTACCCCTTGTTTTCAAACATACATCATTTATCTCTAGTCACGAATGTAACGAACCAAAAAGAAATGCTACACTTGTACCAACTTAGTATTTTGCTCATTTGCTTTTTTATAACTTAACACGTTCCGGGACACTACTCCAGACACAATAGAAGTTTTATTGTTTTCACGCCTGTAGGCGGGCACTGTCCCGGAACGTGTTAACAACAAATACTAAAAGTAAAGTTTTCTATAAGAGATCATTCTAAAATAAGCAGCCATTGTCAAACTAACTGAAGCACGCAAAGAAAACTGTAGGTTTGATTAAAATGCAGCATGGCCGCCGCGAGTGCAGGGTAAACGCGCCGTTCGCCGGCACAAAGGCGGCCGCAAACACAAAAGGCAGAGCACCGAGTGAGGACGCATTGCAACTTGCCACCTCTTGATGCCGCCACTGCGAATAGCGTACTAACTTATAAAGCACAGAAAATACTATTATTAGTTCTTTAACAGCCGACCACGTAGGTACCGAGTACGGACAAATTATACGACAAATCGTAATAGTCGGCTGTTAAAGGGTTAAAGTTAAGGACATCAAACAAAAATCAGAAGGAGCAGAAAAACGCAAACAAGAATTATGCAACAACTTAAAAGGTCCTACGTTAAGCAGATGACGGTATACTAATGGAAACGACTGTGGTAGGTTATGTATTGTATACATACCTATCCTAGATGCCAGTGGGAAACTTCTCAATATTGGAAAGGGACACCAAAAGTTTTCTTGGGCGAAAAAATTTTTTTAGGTGATTGCAAAAAAAAATTTACTTATAACCTCAGAGCATGTAACATTTTATTTTAGGAATTTTAAAGTTTTAGTAGGTACGACTTCTTTCGCACATACCCAAAATTTGTATATGAAATCATCGCCCTCATCAACAGAGAGGGCACAAACATTTCCAATAATTCAAAGGCCCCAAACTAAATAGTAAATTGCTTTTCCTAGTCGGACAGCCTTGCGGAAGATTCACCACATCCTGTTTAAAGGTTAAAGATGTTTCTAGAATTATTAACTAAGATTGGACATAATAAATTCCAAGTTTCACTGCAAGGGATTAGGGTAGCGTGTTCCGGTCCGAAACCCTTGGGATGTGTTATTGTTTGGCCTCGTATGGACAAATCCATTTTGGTTATAGTTGCCGAGCCAAACATACGATATTAATAACTTATAGCAAATCACTGTGGTAATCAAATTAACGGGACACTTGTTTTGGTTTCTTATTTTGATGTATATTATAAGCCAATTCGTAACTAGGTCATTAGTATGTTATAATTTAAACTTATTGTTCTACGTAGAAAGGAAATCCTAAACAGAAAAACGTTACAGTCTAGCTCTAGTTTGGGCAGTGCTTGTAGACATAATAATACAAATTTAACTGATTTACCCTCTTAATTGTAGAGTAGATTTACTCAAGCAGTAGTAGTAGTAGCATTTTACTCTAGTAGTAGATTTTTTAAATATTTAATTTTATTTCGTTGTCGCACCGCTTACAATCATTTCTACATAGCCCAAACGTATGAATAGTAGATAATATCATATGGCGTACTCCACCTTTTTGTATGTACTATTTAGTTTATTGCGCTTGTTTTAAAAAGAAGTAAATATTGACAACACTTTTTTTTAATTAACAATACCAACAGTTTTAAAATAAGGTGTGCAAACAAGGTAAAAGAATGTCCAGACATACCAGTATCAGTATGGTCTTATAAAAATAAAGTGTAGGCATTATTATAATTTTTATTTACAATTTTGAATTCTTACTAAAATAGTGATGTCCTTCACGCAACCCGTTTTGAAGCCCCACTAAATTCCGCTAGTCAAAAACCCTTCGACTGTCATCTTTGCGCATAGTTCGCTCGCCGCAGATCCGCGGCCGCTGGCCATCGCGCATTCTGAGGTTGGGCCCTTAATAAGACACACTCAAAGCATAGCTGCTGGTTTCTTTGATTTAGGAAGCAATGCCATTGGAGGGGTTAAATTTTAGAATTGGGATGCCTACATTCAACTACTGTCCGTCACAATTATTTTGATGTTGCTTAGTTTGAAAACATGAAGACGCTATTCAAGAACTTCATAGAATGGAAGTGAATACAGTGTAGGTATAGTACATGTTGGTAGACATAGAAGCGAAACTTGACCACGGATATAGAAAGACGGGACAATGGCAGCAAGACATCGGCAGTGGCTGGCATGTCGGCACCGCCGCCTATCATTGTCAATTTCAGCCAAAAGACGTCTAATGCTGCCATAGGCATCCCCCACGGTTGTCCACAGTGACCGTGAGCGGTCATACAGTGTGATCCTCCGATCTTAACAAGGTCGCCTGTCCATCGTCTTACGACGCTGCGCCTTTTGCCGCCTCTAGTCTACGGGTAATAGGCAACTACCGTCGTAACTAGCTTTGCTTATGTACAAATAAAATACGGTAGATGAATTTCCAAGTAATAGGTACTTTAATTTCATTTGCAATAATCAAAATGACAAGGATTATAAAAACAAGGATGTTTAAAAAACCATTTACTTCTTTAGCGAAAATTCCTGACCCCGCATAGCCAAACCTTAAACGCACACGTCATATCTCTTACACTTCACTACAATATCTATCCGAATATCGAAAGGGTTTAATGAAAACGAACTGATACTAATAGTGCACCTTCCTGCGATAGAGATCTTTAATAACGCAGGAGTGGATGAAACATTAAAATGAGTCGGAAGCCGCTCCTAGGAGGGACCAAATTGGAAGTTGAATGTCCACACATAATAGTACCTACTTCTAGCTATAAGGAGATTGGCACGTGTTGAGTAGGTACTAAATGTGCAGTGCAAATCTTTTGATGGATAAGTAGTACAAATCTTATTATTATGTATACGTCATTTTTAGTAGACATCAGCAATAATTTCTTATGGTAGGACCAAAACCTAATCTAATTAGGTATGTAGTTAAATTGTTTTGTTTTTTGTATAAATTGGACACATTGTTTCTTAGAAGAGTTATCAAAAAGATATAACTATCATTTGAAACAGCAAAAAGTAAAGTAGACCGTGCCGTTATTTTATTTTCCTGTGACACGGCCTTTAAAAACTACAACTAAATATTTCCTTAACGAGTAACTTAATTAAAATTGATTACTTTTGTAATAACGACAAAGATGACCGCAGTTTTCTTATGTACGAGTATAGTGGCATTTTAATGCCTATGCTTTTATTATGTTACAATAGACACCCTTTTGCAATCCAGTAGCTATTTGCATTATGTTCTAGCTAGACAGTCCTTCAAGCATGGTTAATGAAGCAGCTAATTTTTAATCATCTATCATTAGCATGTTGCACTGAACAACATTATGTTGCTGTCGATTAAAACTCAAATGTATTGTTTTTTTTATTATTCTTTCAGACATTGTATTACCTTAAGTTAATAAGATAATACATCGTATGAGACTTACCCATGAATTTAACCCCAACAGTTTTTGGAGACCATTTGACCAACGGCGCAGCGTAGGACGTCCACCCACAAGATGGACAGACGACTTTGTAAAGATCGTAAGATCAAACTGGATGCAGACCGCTTGTAAGCAATCGATGTGGAAAACTGTGGGGCCTAAATGTTCAGCTGCAGTCGACGTCCTTTGACTAATAATAATGTTGATTGTCATAATCAATAATCATTGTCAATAATCAAGTGTAGTTAGATACAAAGCTAGCATACAATAGGTTGCAGATCTATAGGTAGTTGCTATAAAGAAAACTGAAACATAGTACCACCCTACCTACCTCCCTACGTTTCCTCGAAGCAACGAAAATCAACTTTCAGCAGTATTCAGACGATATACTCATTTTATTAAGCCCATGTTTACTTAAATATAACAATCTCTCGGTACTTTCCTATCACAGAAAAATGGAACAAGAATATTCTCAAACATCCTTAAAATAATTGCCTTTATTTCGACTTACTAGCTTTTTCCCGCGACTGCGTCCGCGTGGAATAGTGACTTCTTTCTCCCGTTTTTTACACATTTACCACTATATCTTTGCTCCTATTGGTCGTAGCGTGATGTTACATAGCCTATAGCCTTCCTCGATAACTGGACTATCCAACACAAAAAGAATTATTCAATTCGAACCAGTAGTTTCGGAGATTAGCGCGTTCAAACAAACAAACAAACAAACAAACTCTTCAGCTTTATAATATTAGTATAGATTTGCTCTTTCATTAGCCGTTATCGTGGTTGCCTAAAAAAACCTTCAAAACTCTCTCATGTAAAAACAATTGACAATCAAGTCAGTCATTTAACTACAGTAACATTACTTGGATCTTTCTCAGGGTACACAGAAAGTGATCAAGATGACACTGATACTCCGCCGATAATTACTCGGCTAATACGGCCACACATCGTCCAGTGAGTTTTTGCCTCAGGCCCCACTCAATCGAGTTATCGTGCTGCCATCCAAGCAGTAAATTAAGAATTAACACGGAAACTGATTATTTTAAAACATGCATCGGGATACCCTTTCTAACGAGGTTTTCCTCGATTCGATGTCTAGGAGCTAATGATAAGTGGATGTGGCAAGACGCAAACGGGTTAAATCTAAAATATAACTGGTGTGATCGTTTTTTCGGACTTCTGTGCGCTGTTATTTTTATGATATATGGAATTCAAAAGTCTAGGAGCAACTTAGATTACTACTATATATGAGTATTTTCATAATTATCAGCTAAGCTAATAAGCTACTATAAAGTAGAATTCCTCTCATTTGTAGAGATAAAATATGAAACAAGCAGCAATAGAGCTAAAATAATTCCCTTTGATAACAATTAACTCACTACATTACTATCCTTCTTCATATGAAGAAGTTAACTTTGAGTTAACACAACCTCTTTGGTACACTATGCTTGCATAGGTATTACGATTAGGTAGGCCCAACCACTCTGACGCTAACCAGATCAGCCAAAATTAAGTCGAAAATTACATACTCTGGACAAAAACAGTGATTACTTTTACCTAATGGTTATAATAATAATTCTTTAATATACTAATGATCGACCACTGGCCCGAAGCGCGGAATTAGCCACTTAGCTGTTCACAGAACCGGCCTTTTTTCTTTTTATCGAAACGCAGTTTAAATAGACCATAAGATCCTTTTGAGGCGACGTTAATTAATAAAATAATTCAGTGAATATAAATAAAATATTTTTTCTGTATAAGATATTCTTGGAATACACAAATTTTAAAGTAAATAGGTGTAAATAACATAGACAGTTACTTTTTTAACAGCAAGACTACGAATCAAAAAGGTTTGCATTTATTCAGGGCTCAGATAGCTAAGTATCTACTTGCGTTTTTATTTTCATTTTTCTTGTCTATCAATTTCATTTTCACAGCAATATGTATGATTTCTTATCTCCGTTTATTTATCACACAAACTTATAATGCCAAAAACAAATATACTCCGTTCATAAATCGCCTAGTAACTGACAGATGAATAGAGCAGAAGCCTTGAGGATATCCGCCCAAATAGTATCGTGACAAAAATCCATGCCTCACGCGGCGGATCGGCCGCAATGGAATCCAATTACGCGAAAAAAACCATTAGTTTCCCGACCAAGCGAAGAGACCTTCCTATTCCTTAGCCGAGAGAGATTTTTTGTTTGCCTCATTTTTGTCCGATAACACGAAGTTTGGTGGTTTGACCTGAATTCGGCAGATTCGTTACATTAATAATAAAGCGCTAGACATCTATAGACTATAGATTTTTTCTACTTTTAAATAGTAATTATTTTATTTTTAGATGGTAAGATTGAATCCTACTACTATTATAAAGGCGAAAGTTTGTAAGTATGGATGTATGGATGTATGGATGTATGGATGTTTGTTACTCTTTCACGTAAAAACTACTGAATGGATTTGAATGAAACTTTACCACAATATAGCTTATACATCAGAATAACATATAGGCTACAATTTTTGAGGTTTCTAATTAGTTACCGTATTTCTTACTTATTAATAGACTAGACGGGACGAACCTGAAGTCCACGCGAACGAAGTCGCGGGCAAAAGCTAGTGTGCAATAATTTAGACAAAGCTTAGGACAAACTGTCGTCACACGAGTGCTTAGGAAATGATGAGTCTCTTCGTTTATGACTTACAGTTAAATTGTTTACGTAGGTACTAACGATAGTAAAAAGGCACGCAACATTAGATTATTACTTGCATTTATAAATAACAATTTCTATTTTAGTTGCAGGCAAGTACCGTTATATCCGCCTTATTACTCAACCCTGCCTCCTGCGTAGTTCCTGAAGCGGCCATTACATAAATGCCGATGCCATTGCAGCGCAGCTCCAGCAGAGGGCGTTATAACCTCTCATTATCATCGGAACTGCACATATATGCATAACCACAATCTGATACGGGAAGATAAGTGAGCACTTTCCTACAGATATAAAAATATATCGAACTTAAATCACAACGAAAATAAAACTTCATAATATTTATTGACCACCCCTTAGGTATGGCTAAAGATGCATTATACAAATTTTTTACCAACTTTTACCTATAATAATAGTCCCCCTAGCCGATTTCGACTACGGTGGCCGGTCACAACGACCAACCGACTGCGCGGGACATATTATAGTGCACAAGTGTGTGCGCAAACACAGGTGCACTCTCTATTCCTGTCACTCTCATAGCCCGATGGGACAGGCGCAGACAAACAGACAGAGAGATCAGGCGAAGGACCAACGGCTTAACGTGCTTTCCGAGGCACGGGGGTGAATCACCGCCAACTTCCAAACTTCGGGCTTCCCTGAGAATTTCTGAACAGAAAAACTCAGGTTACATATTTTTACCTATACACTTTTACTAACTGTATATGAACCTTATTATACAATTACGCATAATTTGGTGCATTTTATTTCTTAAATTTTTATCCGCGAGGCCGTTTACAAGCGATACATGGAAAAAAGCTTGACCAATTGCACAATTAAAATCGAATCGAACCTTTACGAAATGCAATTTGCAGCGTACTATTGGCGCGATGGTTTTTGCGAATGTTAATAAAATTATTGAATTTCGCAATTTAATATTGGCGCGTTCGCTCACTGCTGGCCATAATTACCAATGCGGGTCCAATTCATCATTCTTTATTACACGCACAAAATTCCATGTAAATTTCATGCACCGGCGATGTACAACGCGAATGAGTTTCGATATATCGATGAGATCTCCGGTTTTTTACTCCTTTTTCGTTTACAAATATATTTATTGATGACAACGCAAGCCGAATTTGGATTAATAGAGGGGAAACAACGAAAAGGCGATGAACTTTCTTTATTTATTTTGTTACTCCACCTTGCACAGTACCAAAACTTATAAAACCGAACTTTACCAGCAATAATATACAGTTTATTGACTTGCCTATTGATTGTTACTTGCATAACTGAAAGAAAACTTAGCAACAGCATTCAACGCGCGACACTTTGAAACAGCACCCTACCCGAAAACCAATGTTTATCCTCGACATTTTTCCCGCCGAAATGACTTTCAAAATCATTGTCTCGCATAAACAACGCTTTCCCGACTGAAAATGTCATTAATGCCTGAGTGAAACTGGGGTCTAATCTCGTCACTGCGAGCTTATTACATTTATACAACGGAGTAATCTCCGAATAAAGTTTTCAATGGAAACTGTTGAATCATTGAGGATCGCGAACCCTTGCTCACTGAAAGAACTGTTTGGAGTGAACGGCAGCGTAATACTGCGGCGGAGAAACAACTATTTATTTTATAAACTTTGACTATGGTATATAATATTTTCTTTTTATTTTAGGAAATATTTCTGATTGTTTAAGGATGATGATTTATAAATGTTTTTTTTTCTAATAATTTTAAAAGACCTCCTCCTAGAGAAGAAACTAGAAGAAGTGACGGAGATAATTAAACTAAGTTGTTTTTTTAAATGTAAAAAGCAATATCCGAATTTTTGTACTAGTTTGTTTTGAATATTAAAAATATCTGAACGGGGTATTACTCTGCCGTTCACCATCGGCTTAATGTCTTTAAGAATTCGGTTCAACGATGACTCGGCAGCCGTTCAAATCTCGCGTTCCTATTTACTATTAATCAAATTTTAACGAAACAGTACAATTAGGAATACGACATATATAAATGACTACTAATTTGCATAAAATAACATGTTTTTGGAAGTACTTCATACGTACTTATAAATGAAAATGAATATGTCTGAATATAAGTGGTACTTTAGAAAAAAAAACATCACTTTTCTGGTTCTTTAATTTTTTTTAAATAAAACCGATATATCTCACTCAACTGGAGAGGAATTAAATCTGAATAAAAATGTATCAGCAGATTATCTGTCATAATCCCAAATAAAATAGATTATTTACATGGCCATAAATAGAGGCTAGAGCACAATACCAGCATGTAATACCCGAAAAGCGATAAAACGTCGCTTTCCACTTTCCTTCGCGATCCGGCTCAAACCGCACTGTCATTGCATCGCAATAACCAATTGTGAACGTATTACGTGTCCTATCACAAAGCCCTGAGCTTTTTTATCGTAGCTCTAGCCGTCGCTAGATGTGGCCTGCTTGATCACGGTCACAAACTAAGCGCGATGCTCGAGTGTATGAACTAAATAGTTTTAAGTGCTATATTATCAGGTGAAAATGCACATAGAGCTTAATACATGTCTCACATTTATACTTCAAAGAAATTACTCAAACCTAGCGAGAGCTAGGAATACTTATCTTTTACATATGTACTTATAATTCTCATTAATACCAGAAGGGATTAAAATTTTAAAGTACATATATAAAAGATAAGCATTCGTAGAGTCAAAAATATACGATCAAACAAAAAATAATTTGTTCCTTATTATTTACTTTGACTTTAATAATATAAATGAATGTAGCTGTAAAACTAGAAAAGACGTATATTATACGTATAATATATGTCTTTTCTAGTTTTTCAGCTACACTCATCAGATGAGTCTGCAGACGTCTGCAGACTCATCTTTTCTACTCATCTTTTCTAGTTCTTACCTAAATACCTATATATCAAATACAACAAAATCAATATAGCTGAAAACACCAGCTTACCGCACTATTACATTACAGCAAGTCGATTCTATCAACGTCATAGATCCGTGTCGGATTTTTTATTACTTTGACTGTGATGCGACAAAGTCGTTTTTGCGCAAACATATCGGCGACAATGGGAAACGGGGCCTTTGTATTTTTAGTTTGATTGATGATTTTAATTTCCTATTCGGCTCGTCTGTGATGCTCGATGGAATAAGATGATCTGATGGAAATTCGAACAGATTATCCGAAAAGGCTTAAGATAGATTGAAAAAACATCAGAAAACCATAAGGAACAGATAAAAAGTAATCACTTTTAGGTTTATTTGCATGCGTCAATCAATTAAACGTATTCGTATACATTTTTTTTTAAACTTGCAAAAATTAGGTTCAGTTCACTAGATGCCCTTCCATGAATATTTAAACAATAGCCCATTAAAAATTACTTTATAAATTTTACTTTAGGATATTATTTTATATCTTTGAAAAATAATACAAGTCTGTCAAAAAACAAAGCCTGCAGCTTTACGCCCCTGAAAAAAAAGCGATTCATACTCGTATCTGGGACGGACACTTCCATACAAGGTGTCCGAGGTATCATGTCTCATGTAGTACTTACATGATGTCAATCATTACAGACTAAAACATGTTGCCTTCGATCAAGCATGGAAATATCCAGAATCAAATAAAACAGTAAAAGTTAGACCGCACCGCGGATGTGACAGCGCGATTTAAATATGGCGTCGGCGTCATCCCGGGTGACGTCGCGGCGACCATTTATCACCGTAAGCCGCCGTCGATATTATGATCAATGCCATTCGCCCACCGAAAAGACCCACTTCGTGTTTTGATGGAAATCGAGCATATACATTCGCCTGAAAATCTAAAACGTAAACTAAACTACATCTTTTTTTGTTTGAATTAACAAACAATTAATAGACCCTGACAAGTCTATTACCTAATGCAGTGATAGTGAACCCTTAAAAGCTTCAATCAGTCAGATCCAATACTGTGTGTGATAAAAAAGGACTTAATAGCAATTTTGTTCTCGTCAGTCTTCACTTCAATTCAGGAATTAGATATTCAAGCGATTGTAAATCTAGTTTATCTTCATCATTATCAGATAAATAACGTCCACTTCTGAAAATAGGTCTACCCCGCCGTGGTTTTCCACAGCGACCTAGTTGTATTGAAAGTTCTTTGCATCTAGCATCTTATTCTAGAAGCAAGGTTTATTGCAATTTCGGTAAGCGGCGAAATACTAAAACACGTAATAAAGGCTTTAGATTCGACGCCTTGCTCACTTTGTATTCCAAGTCGCCACCTGGGCCAGTGGCTTTATGCCAGGATGCCTTCACGTTTCACTTCCGCAGACATATACTTGCCACGTTTTAAATTAAAATTCTGATTTCCTTACACCTTTTCGCTTTTAATTGGTATTCTTAATTGGTAATGTTGTTGTTCTGCTTTGGTTTAAACTAAAGATGCTTCACAAGTTCGGTGTATAATACCCACCCCGCATTATTATCTATGCCTACATTTACATGATCCATGCATGAGTACCTAGTATCCGTGTGAACTTCAGAAACAAGTAAGTGAAATATAACTATATAAAAATTAAATTACCCTCGGTAAGCGGTTATGTAGTGCCTTGAACTTGAACTCTTCTACGCCTCTACTAATTAACTTATAAAAAAACATTAGCATGCAGTTTCTTTTCTTAAATCTGTGACTGCTGAAAGATATGTCACATGCACTGCATACCGCGCTCTCAAACCAGGTTACTACCGTTTAAAAAAAACTAATGTCACAGCTAATTCTAGAAATCCGATCACCGCGGAATCCTGCTACTTATATTTATATCCGGTTACTTATCAAAGCTACAATGTAACAAAGACGCACTTGTACCGAGGGCCGCGGGGTCGGACAAAGAGGCTGGAGCCCTAAGGGCTCCTCGACTGGAGATCCTATAGATTGCCGGAGGGCTATCGACGAATCGAGATCTGCGTGATCAATTCACATCGGCACGGACGACTCCTTGTTTCAGCCAATATTAAAACTGCCAAAATCTGCTCCTTTTAGGATATCACTAACAGATGGGGGAAAGTGATTTTGTTCTGGTGAAAATGTTTGAGCTGATTACGTCGTTTATAAACATTATTATTTCCCCAATTTAGCTTTTTATTTTAGGAGTTTTTATTATTTAATTTTCTTTTATGTAATTGATTATTAATTCTTGTACTATGAGAAAACATGCTGTAATGTTTTTCTGCCTACTTACTTACTTCACTCACCCTTGTGTGTGTTAAAAATCATTAAGTTAGTAACTATATTATTTAATCTAAATAGTAAAACTAAGTAATAATATTAACTTTGGTAACTTTTTGGCACAAGAGCAAGATTAAGATCCTACCAAATTTTATAATGCAAAAGTACAAACAACAACGGTTTGCTTATTCAAAGACGCAGGCGTTACGCATTTTCTTTTTTATGTAAAACGTTTTGAAGACCGATATTTAAAATCAAAATAAGATTCCATCAAAAATCTAGGGGAGTCGCGACTTTTGCAATAAATTATAAATACAAACCGCTTCAATATTACTTTTGAAACTAATTCGTACTCAATTATTCACCTTCCCCCGGTAGGTACCACTTGAAAAAATCCAATCAGCATAACTCGTCACTTTAATATCGATCCCCAATTTGCGAGCACTTATCAAATCGCTTTATGCATAGATATAAAGTAAAAACCAAGCGGTTTCGGCAGTGATTACAAGGGATTTTGTGTCTTATTGCTTGCAACGCAATAATATATTTCGTTCATTGTCATGTGGGTATCTTTGTAGGAACACGGTGCTGAGTGGTTTACTTAGAGTTTAAAATATTCATAGCTTGTACTGGATCGTATTTAAATATTGTCACGCTGCGTCACTGACGTTTGTCGATAAAACGTATTGAGTGGAAAGGCTGAGTCGGGCTGTGTAGTCGGGTGGCGTGGAGTGGCGCTGGTACCTAGATGAGACTAGCGAGCGAATTTGTTAGGGTACTTTTGTGAAATTAATACCGTAAGAGAGTAATTAGTAAACGAGTAATGCTAAGAAAGCACAGCGCGATTTCCTCCCGCGTGAGTTTTGTTTTAACTTTTACATACAAATCTGCATTCTACAGAGGCTGCGGGATCGCGCCCGCGCGCGGTTGCGGGAAGAAGTCTCGCCGTGTGGTGTTAGCCTAAGCGCTCATGGATCGATAGGCCGCCGGCGGTCGCGTAAACAATAGAATCACAAAATAATGTTAATAAACACATTCGTTTTAAGAAGCATATACAATTTTTAGGACCTCCTAATTTGATCGACTACAAAACCAAACAATCATATCAAGGTACTGATTCCACGCAAAGGTTTTTAACATGAAAAACCAACCATATACATATCATCATCATCATCTAATTTAAGAGCCAAGCTCTTGTCGGTGGAGTTTTTTCCATTCTTTACGCTCTTCCGCCATTCTCTTGACCTCTTGATACATATAACCTACTTATTTATTTGGTGATAAGCTCTACCACGTTATCACTGAAGTTTACGTTTTCTGTTTGTCTGTTTATTATACCTAAATCAACACACTAAAATCATCTTAGGTATTACTCATACTTGATTAGACCATAACTTTGGTAACCGAGCAACATAATTTCTGAGCCACTCCACAGAGCGTCGGCTTTGCCTTCAAAGATCAGAGCAGTGTAGATCATTTTCCTTGGAAAAGCTCTCATTGTCGCCCCTGCGAGGCGTCGAGACGTTAGCAGTAGGCGGGGAGGCGATACTAAGCACCGTGTATTCGAGCCATAAAAAATAATGGATCTGCGAATAGTCGCGATATGCACGGAAATATGGAGAGAGGTGAGCGTACGAAAAATCGTAATGGCATCGCGAAAATGGGGATTAGAAACCGATCGAGCCGGATCGATCCGCAAACACCGACGTCTCGGAATGTGCTTATGTTTTAAGAGATAAGCGCCAGATGTTTATTTAGGGGCAGATGCAGATTTGGCACTTGGTAGTCCTGTGATTTACGTAACGACCACCCGATGGTAATGCAGAGTAAGATAGGAATATCTGTATTTTTTGTGTAATATTTGAAGTAATTACAGACGGTTTACTTACATTTTGATATACACTGTAAAAAGTTAATAAATAGGTGCAGGTAGCAGAAGCTATATTTTTGAATCACTCGCTTCAACATGGCGAGTGATTTTCGTTCGAATTCGAATTAAAAATCAATGAAAATCGCGCGAAATATGAATGTTAGTACTAACAAAATTCAGTTATCATTTTTAAATCACTCCTGTGCGGAATTGTACTAATCAAAATCGGACACTAAATAATGAATATCACACGCCATCTTGACGCGAGTAATTCCAAAATAGAGGTCCTGCTAGGATTAGGAACATTCTCTTTGATAAAAAGTAAACGCCATGCAGTATTGTGTCTGATACTGTAAAAACTTTAACTTATTCAATACGTTTCTGAGAAAATTCCAGATATCTTTTTACACACTTCATTATATTAAACAATTGAGTTAATTTAAAACGTTCAGTCTCGATGGAGGCCTGTGTAAATAACATAAAACGTACTCACCTAATTCCAGGTAACCGTGTTGACTCGCCGCATGTAAACATATCCCGCAAAATGATGCTGCCTGGTGAAGCTGCTTTATGACATTGCTCAGGACTTCAAGAGCATCCTCAATTAAAATGCGGAAGACATTGTTTTAATCCCACCCTAGGTAACAGTGTACTAGCTTGCAGTTCTAATATTGAGGATACCTAATAGTACGTACGTAGGTACGGTACTTAATAAATAGCTTCAGGCTTATATATCCTTCCCTCTGTAAACAAAATTTTAAACATCAATGTGAGTAAAAGGACTTTCAATGTGTTATAAAATAAGAAGTCTAAGCTTGGTCTTTTCATAATAACACTAAATTCCATCCCTTCCCTCCCAACAGTAATCATGCAAACTTACAATACATAACCCGTATGTGATGACTATGACTTCGGCTAGTACATAGCCCTCGCCCTATGACATGGGTACCTTTACATCCAAGTAATTCGTCTCAAGTTATCGGCAAGCAAACAAAGTTGCGGCCGACGGGGAGCGAACCCAATTATCTCTAATGAAGACAATGATATAAGCGCGGTTATTGATCTAGATTTAAATTTCATGACGGGTCAGTCCCTGCGATGTGCGAGCCCTTAATGTTTCTTGCCAAGTTTCGTGTACGCCGACCGCGCGGTGTTGGTCGTCGCAAGGAAATGTTTGTATGAAATACATATTTTCTTATTGGCGTCATTGCTCTACTTGCGAAAAGATATAAGAATACGAGAGCAACTTTTTAACTTTCAGTTACGTAAGTGATCTAGCAAATGCCTGAGTTAGAATATTCAAAAGTAAAAATAATCAGTAGTAATCAAATATTCACGCTTTCTACATGCGACGCTGAAATGTTTCCAAAACGGATGAGTCTGCGTAATCCTCATTTTAGTAGGTTTATTTTAAATCGGTGCTTGGTATACATATCGCTGTTTTTTCTACAATAATTATTTTATGTACTGCTTTTACAATCATTTCCGCTTAGCCCAAAGGTATGACTAATAGAGAATGCCATATGGCGTTAAGTCCACCTTTTGCACAAATTTTGGTTGTGCAATAAAGTCTAAATAAATAAGCCAATGAATCACGCAAAAGCTGGCGAAAACAAACAAACTATCAAGACTGTTCGTCCGCGCTATGTCCAAGTTTAATGTCCACTAACTAATTTCTTATCCCCAAAACATAATAATATGAGCCAACACACGAACAAACGTCTGAAATTATGATTAACGAGCGTACATAACACTTACGGGAAGACACACACATAGTTGCATATAGGCGATGGAATAGATCACCGTGTCAGATTAAAATAGGCCTCATGTTGTTAGGCAAATCAATCAATACCCCTTGTGATGGAGGCTTTGAATAGGAGCAACGTCCAATTCGACCTTTTTGATAACGAATTGGCATGATACAATACACATTGATTTAAAATACTGGGTTTGGTTTGAGTAAACAACATTAGTTCAATGATTGACACAAATATGAACTGCGTTGCTGCAGATAATTGGTCTCCCATTTGGGGCACTAGATTTCATCTATGAACGAGCTCTTTGTATATACGACACACATTTTATTCTTATCTATCTTATTGATAAAATTAATTTAAATCAGATCTTTTGGGTTATTAGGTTTAAAGACTTACTTCAATAACAGCAAAATGAGAAATAAGATTGGTGAAATCACCAATTTTAAACGTATATTTTATCAACTGTCAAAAAGCTGTGGCCATGCGTTTCGTTATATTGCAATTCTAGTTTAATCAGTCAGGTATCAAACGAATGCCGAGAGTCGCATAACAATGGAATTTTTATTGTGTCTCGTTTACACATGGGTCAATTTCAACAAAGTCGATTTTTTTATCACTTCGGTGAACTTTTTTATTTTTAACATTTTTCGAATTCAAACTATGGTTTATGATACTTCTTGATGTTGTTTAGATCAATACGTAACGCCATCAAAATATCTTGATAAACTAAAAAGATACATTACTTCAAAGTTTTGATGCCACCGAAATGAAAAAACGATTCATCGAAATGAAATAACTCGCCCACCGAAATGACAACACTTATCCACCCACCGAAAATTTTTAACAAAATTACTTCTATATACTAAAACACGTGGTTCGTCGTGACTGCATTCGTGCGTTTTGATTTCACTCCATTCCCGTAGGTCGTAGCGTGATGTTTTACAGTATCCCGTATGTAGAAGTTAACCTTCTTTCAGGACTCATATATTATTATAACGGAAAAACAGCAATTCTCCCCGCGAAATTTAAGCGCCGTGCGCTGCACACAATACGGGTAATAAGCTAGACTACTGTGACTACAATTTTTCACTTTTTTATTTATTATTTATTATTATATGTAACCTGATTTACAAATAAAATAGGCCTTCGGCTATATAAACTCGCATCGCAAAATAAACAAGTAAAAAAAATATTTGTATTAACAGTAGTCGAAAACCCATCACTAGATGACAATTTGGTAGATTTTCTAATGTACACAACTTAAAAAGAACATAACTTACATTTTTTTATATATTTTCTAATGACTTTCATTGTCTAGCCTATCACCTATTTTAGGCTGGACCTCTATTTAAAGGACACCAAGTATAGCCAATAACCTTTTCCGGCAAATGAGCTATCTAACCCTTTTTTTTAAATCGGAGCAGTAGTTCCTGAGATTAGCGCGTTTAAAAAGTTTTCGAACTAAGCACTTCTCGTCAACTTTCATAATGCGCACAGCAAAAGAGTGGAACTCTCTACCCGCATATGTGTTTCCATCGGTCTACAACCCTGTTATTTTCAGAAAAAGAGTGAACAGGCTTCTTCTGGGTGAGCTCGCTTCATCGTCGTCCCTGTCTGTGCCTCGTCTGGTATAGTCTAGAGACAAAAGTAAACCCATATCATATTAAAAAAAACTTTTTAGCTTAACAACACTACTAGCGGTCCTCTTCGACATTTCTGTGCGTTTTGCCTTTACTCCGTTCCCGTAGGTTCCAGCGTGATGTTGGCATGCCTTAAAGCAGTTGCAAAACCTGAATCTGGTGCTTGGCTGCATGCTTTGCCGTCTCCACCGTTGGGTACGCTTCTCGACAACAATTCCTTAAGAATTGCAGTAGCTTTAAGACTGGGCAGCAAAGTCTGTGAACCTCATCGATGTATTTGTGGTGTGATGGTAGATGAAAACGGCTACCATGGACTGAGTTGCCAAAGATGTGCGGGGCGGTTCCCGAAGCACCATTCTATTATAGTTTATTTTTGTTTTTATAGTGTTTTGTCACCATACAAACTTAATTGCCCGGATTGCGTAAGACACGGGGTTCAATTCCTCGGCTGTCACAGGTTCACAGTTGCTTTTTACAAGTGCAATTTATACCATTCTATTAATGAATTTGTGCGTCGGGCCACGGTTTCCGTAAATATTCCTTGCGTCCTAGAGCCACCAGGCTTGTCCCGCATGGATGGTAAGAGACCAGATGACCTAACGTTGGTCCCATGGCGAAGAGGGCGTAGCCTCTTATGGGACGCAACATGCGTTAGACACATTTACTGAACCTGTTGAAGTTACAGTATGCCTGTTACTTCAGCAGTCAGCGGCGGAAAATGCTGCCAAGTTAAAACATACTAAGTATGCTGAGCTAAAGTCTGAGTATGATTTTGTTCCAATCGCTGTGGAGACGGCTGGGCCCTGGGGAGATGAGGCACGCGAGCTTTTCAAAGAGTTGGGACAACGAGGCAATGCTGCTAGCATAATGGGAACCTTTGGATCGGTCAGAGCGTAAAGTGGGAATCAATAGTAGTTATATGGAAATTTAAAGCGTCTTTTTTTTCTGTAACATTTTGTAATAGAAGGACGACGCTTTTCGCTGAATGAATAAGTTGTATCTTAATTTTAGTTCATTATGTATGTCATTGTAATTTTCATTTAACACCTTAACGCGTTCAAGAAAAAAGGGGCAGTAAGTTTTGTTTTTATATGATATAACAAAAAAATACAGTTTTCGCAATTATTCCTGTATCTGTACTGTAAATGACATTGCTTTGTACCAAATTTCAAGATTCTAAGTACCCTGTAGGTAGGTTTTGATTCCTTTTCGAGTGTTGAAAATTTGCGGAAATTTGCTGACATTTACGGCAATAACGGCTGTATCTTTTGATTGCGTTGGCTTAGAAGTTTGATTTTTTTACAGTTTTAAGGGACCGCAGAGCTTTTGATTAAATTTTAGCTTGATACCTCCACGTGTTCCTGAGAAAAAGGGTAGGGACAGACAAACGGACGAACAACGAAGTGATCCTATAAGGGTTCCGTTTTTTACCTTTCAAGGTACGGAATCCTAAAAAGGAAGGCAAAACAAAAATATTCTTTCAAATTGAACCAGTAGTTCCTGAGATTACCGCGTTCAAATAAAAAACAAACAAACAAACTCTTCAGCTGTATAATATAGTATAGATTTCACCGGAATGATATAATGAAGCCATCGAAATGAGAAAAACAATCACCGATATGAACAATTTACGCACCGGAATTAATAAAATTCACCGAAATGATATTTTTTATCATTTCGGTGAATATTGTTTCATTTCGGTGGTCAATCTAGGCCACCGAATCAACCGAAATGAAAACACCGATATTAAAATCAACGACATAATTTAACATAACAATAAAAGTTTTAAAGTCGCAACGTTATTAATACCACACTAATAAACGTAGTTTGGGAAGGATACCAATAAATATTTCATACATTTTATGGAGAATTGGATGACAGTATATTCCAACCTGCGGAAATGAAAAATAAAATGTCCCATGTCACCGAAACCAACTACTTACTTTTTTGGCGGAAACACGGAGCAAGTGGCGCACGTCTATTTACTTTAAGCATTGAGGCGGCACTGGTATGTAGCGTTTTAGCGCGGGGGCAAGGAGCTAGAGTTGTCCCACGCAAAAATATTCTCGACAAACTAAAATTCACCGATATGAAAAGTCTTATTTGACCACATGCATTTTTACTTATAAGTCATTTAATTAAATAGATTAAATTATAAAATTATTATGTGATAGTACTATAACTATTCACGATTTAAATGAAATAAGCAAAAATATTAAATAACCAAAAGTTTTTACTATATAAGGGAAATTAAACAGAAAAATGGATTTGACCGCGCAACCGAAATGAAAAATATGGTGCTTTATCATTTTTTATTCCGTATTTAACGTAGTCCTAATCAAAAAATATTTATGGTCTCGTATACAGGATAACGCCTTCTATAAATAAAAAAATAAATAAGCCTCATTGTATCACTCTGCACTGCCGATTTCACTCATGCCGCGTAAAATTTGCTGCTGGGAAATTCACCCACATACTTGACGAGTTAATTATCGAGCTACGTATGTGTATTCAACTGACTCACTTTTTACTGTCTTACAAATACATGAATGAAACATATCTTCTATTGGTAATATCGATCATTGTCGACTTTTTTTTTACGAAATCGAAAAGAAAACAAATGACTAAAATTATTACGCAAAGAAAGGGTCAATTCGAAACAATAGACTGTCGAAATACAGACAGATGGCACTCTCAAATCGAAACACTACTTCCGCGCGATTGGTAGTAGTAATCGGTGCCTCGGGCTGTTTGTTTTAAAAAAGAATTAAGCTTCTACCTCCAGTCGCGCAATATTTGTATCGGGGTCGCGACAGTGTATCGATCGCGCGATAACTCCTCGAGGGTTCAGTTCCTCTTAACATGTTAATGACTTTGCATAATAATTGCAACGAGACATTACCGTGGCGCGATTGAGGAGTTTAGATGATTGATTAATACGAAAACGTTGATGTTAAAAAATACTATCTATTAACATTTTGAAATGGCCAAATAATTAAACTTTGTCAAATATTATGTAGATACATAAAATAGTTGGGTTTCAAATAATTATAATTTAACGTTACTACTACTACGATACAGATGTATCTGACACAGAAATTGTAATTTATAACATTTCGTCACGACTTTCAGCATTCCATTATTAGACTATTCCTTTTTTTGGCTTCTTAACTTATCGTTAAAAATAATCACGTCAGAAATTTCCTTTACCTAGTTCCTAATTGTTTTTCTGAGCACAGATTGAACTCTATGAAATAATAAGAACTATTTCTAGAACATGATTTAATTTAATATTTAAAATATCTGTCAATTGTGTTTCTGGTGTCAGCAAGGTCAAAAAAAGGCTCTCACCGAGTTCAATGTAAAATGGCAAGGGCTTATCAGTGAGTGTTACTAGAATTAGCAGCCACGCAAGCGGCTTACGCACTTACGCGTATCTTACGAGCGCGTAAAACACCTCAGGAAGCTCCGCTGCATCAAGGAGTTTGTAAGCATATTCAGAATGTAGGAACACTAATTCGTTACCCCATTAGCAATACAACTAATTCGTTACCCCATTAGCAATACAATTGGACATTTTAGCTAGGCTGTAGTAATCGGACAATGTACCCGAGGGAAATGTACTACGCATGTTATGCAAAAAGGCAGTTTCACTGCTGGCTAACGCAAAAAACATAAGCTTCATGCAAATTCTTGATTGCAGCAAAGTATATGAATGTAGTTTTTAATTTGAACATTAGCCATTTTGCCATAATTATGTTCTGCTGGTAACAGAAACAAAATCAACTGTCTATGTCATCTGTGCAAGTTTAAAAAGCTCTTTGTAAGTTTGAATCTACGTACGATTTTAGATTAAGTTGAACATAACATTACTGAAAGTAACATTACTTTAACTTCAACTTAATCTAAAATCGTTGCTAATATACTCGAGGAAAATCTCACCCTTAACAATCTAAATGTGAAATGTGTTTGTTTTCTATGTTACAGTGAGTAAATATATCTTCGGCATTCGAGAGAACGTATCGGCCGCGCTCTGAACTGTGACCCCGGGCTGCTTTCTCAGACGATCCCATCTCACACACAACCCCCCTATTTCTTCAAGAAACATCTCTGCTTTCTGATTTATGCTCACCGAATTGTTATGTGATGATTTTTGTCTTGAAGTGTCATTAATTTTATTCCTAAACCATGCAATACTTATTAACGTTGTAACCATTCGTATAAGGTCAGCAAGAATAACATTTTTTTTTTTGTCACAAAGGATCAAATTTTTTAGAATAAGACGTAAATTCATCTATATTTGAGTCAGTCTTAAAAAATTTAAGAAATCAAATCAAATTAAATCAAATCAATCATTAATTTGCTGAGAATACAGTATACAAAAGTTTGATCTTAAAAATTATGGTTGTGCGTGTATTCCGCCTGCACGCAGGCATGCAAACATTAAAATTAATTATTATTCCAATACAAATGTCAAATACAATGTCATAATATTATTAAAATTCTAATTAAAAACGAAACGAAACTCCTTACAGCATGCAATTTAATTATCTTTTAATAACTTAACGTATTTGCGGACATCCGAGGCGCAATGAAGCAAGGTTAATACAAAAAAAGTACATATGTCTCACCATTAATATATGTAGATTGCAATGAAATAACTTCACTGTCATATTTTTTCGTGAACTTACTTCCTCATTGTAACCGGAGTTGTGTATATCTTTGTTACCCGGCGGAACAATAACAAAACCGGAACATAATTTCACACTTCCCGTGCGGGGTGGGAAAACCGGGAGGCATTATTAGGCTCGCTAGGTCCCAAGGGAAATGTACTACGCATGGTATAAAACAAAACTTTATTTGTGAATAACATAAATACACTGTTTTGACTGAAGTCGTAGATCAAAAGATGGACTTGTGTTGTTCAATGTGCAAAGTGTGAATTGTTGTAATTGCCAAGTTAAATATGTCACTGCTAAACAAACAATGGCAGAAATAATTTCTGATAAAGTTTATTTTCAACTTTGTAAGGCTGCATAGTTTTAACATGTTTACATGGAAGGTACAAGTGTATTTAGTAATATTAAGTAATATAGTATTGGTGCTTAAAATGCCTAATAATATTTCCATGTCGTCTCATCAAAACTCTTTCCAACAACAAAACAATCTCACAAGCGCATTGACCTCAAAAAGTTGAGCTCATCAAAAGGCAATATACCCGACTACACGATTCCTAATTCCCTAGGGACGTCCTACTGGAGTGAACGAAACGGGCTCAATCTATAGCAATAGAGCCGGGAGGGCCATCCATCTGCGGTCCGTCTATATTGCGACCCACATACTCGGCTCGATTCTGGAGCAGCCACGTATTATTTACTAAAACTAAAGAAAATAACTTTTTTCTCATTTAAGTAAATAATATGATACATAGTACAATGTGTCAGCAACGTCAAATTAAACAGCTATCAGTTGCCCAGATTATGTTGCAGTCTTGTCTAGTTTTAGTCGCGATCGTTTGATGTCACTGAAATTGTTTCTAAGGATTTATCTTCGCATTTATAGCATAAGGGTTTTCAGCTGCTTAGTTTGACGTTTCTGTCTCTTTACAGTTACTGAGACGAGAAAAAGACATTTACTTTATGTTACCATGGCCAATCAGGAATCGAGCCCATTGCGGCTTACATACTGCCTCTGCCCAGATGTGACCCCAAATGTACGGAACTGGACCACGATTTATTTCGATCAGTCCAACTTTGGGCGGTGACGTAGTCAATTCGTAGCACATATGGTGTTCGTAGCGTTTCGTAGCACTGTGTATGTGTAGTGTAGCTAATTTTAATATTCTGTAGTAGGTAAAAACTAATTTTCAGAAGCTAATCAACAGAATTGTGTTCCTTAAAATGTTTCAAAATATTTTAACAAAATACATAGACGCTTGACAAATCAGACTTTAACAAAATTGTAAAACTATATTTATAAGGCTGCTTAATCGATATCATAATTGCAAATGCCAGTGAATAGAATACAGAGTTTCAAAGCGAACAATTTCTTTGCCGCGAAATAATTAATTAAAGATGAACAAGTTATCTCGGAGCGACACCTAGCGGCCACCACTCTCTTTTGTATAACATCTTTTCATCGTCAAAACTCATTTCAATTAATTTTCGTAGAAATAAGTAAATGATGTGCCCTTTAAAAGCGAGATATCATTAACACTGTGGCTGCGTCGGGGCTGGGGGGGGGGGCATAATATTTGCTTCGTTTGGGAGGTATGGAATGGGTCGCTACAGAATATTGTAGCTACTTTGTGATGTTAAAAAGTTACTTTTTTAAAGTAGGTAGGTTCACATGACTTAAGTCAGATCGTGTCATTTCCGTATGATTGAATAGACATAACCCATCAATATTCAAAGAATTATTTACAAGCACTCCAATCGAATCATAATAAATTGTAATGATAATTGTGAGTTACTTAAAATAAATGTACAAAGTCGAAAGGACCAGAAAATAAATAAAACCAGTGTCCTTGTAGTCCATACTTAGACTTACGTACTTATCACCTTTATTACGGAATAGAAACATCCACATAAAAACACCCCCTCATTTCCCGCCCGACTCCCACGGGAGAATCATTAGGAAAAAATCGTGTTGATGGATTTAATTACAAAAAATAATTATTCCAAAGAAAGTTGCCTGAATAAACTCGGACGGAGCGGGTTCTTCGATTCCCCCCTTAATCGGATTAATTTACTTTTAAAAAGAGGGGGTGGTTGTTGTAATTAATGGAATGATAACATTACCCACCTCGCGGTTGGACGCTTGTGGAAATGCCCATAGTACGTCAATGATAGTCTAGATCTTTCCCTGTTATTGTTATTTTTATAGATCGCCTAAATTATTGATTCATATATAATGATAAAATGCAATCCCGATAGGAGGTAAAAGAAGCGCTAAAATTATACACAAATGATAAGCGTTTTTTTTTTAATATTTTAGCTTCGCTTCGTGAAAAAAAGTAGATTACTCTTGAAATTGCAGGTCGATTTCGATGAAATAAAAAAATGATAAGCCAAATTCATGATAATGAAGATTAATTGACATAGTGTAGTTGGTAGAAAGTAGCTATCGGACTCAAACATTGCTTTTATAAGGAAAATGATTTTTTAAGATGTCTTAAAAGTAAAATTTTCCGAACAGTAGAGATAAAAAAAACTCATTTTAGGTCTACTTCCTTCTATCGGGATTTCACTAAAAACAGGGCCTCAACGCTAATTCAGTCGTCACTGAATTGTGCATAGTTGTACTACGAGAGAACAATTAATATTCCTCCCTATTCTGACAGCGGCGTGTCACCTTCCAATGCTGCTGACTTTAAGCACACGATGTGTCACAATAGAACTACTGAATGTCACCTGAAGTCCAACAGTAGATGCCGAAAATACGCGAATCGTCCTCCAGAGACACACAGTAGAGACAGCCGCCGTTGAAATACATAGGTATACTTACTAGAAAGGATCTAATTACTTTATACGTTTAGCCTAAATCTAGGTAGTAAATGCACATGACCAGCAGATTCTGAGGATCTACCTTCCATACAAAGAAATCCTCACGGTGAACTAAATTCGAAAACCGTGCCACTTTTCAATTTCCGTTCCACGTAGTGACATAAAATATTGTTTCTCTGGCGGAGGAAGCTACTCGAATTGGAAAGATCTCGAGTAACGCTGATGAGAAGCGCTTTTTCCACTCGGTTACCACCCGTGATCTGTTCGGAGCGCATCGCCACTGACGCAAATCATATTGAGGAAGGGTTCGGGATTGCACGCAACGGGAATCGCCCAGTCACTGCCGTTGATTTTTGCGGCCATTTTGTGACCCTCATTCGGGTTTTTCTTCTAGTCATGTATGATCGTAATTTGGGTTCGGAGTCGAGTTTAAAGAAATACTGAAATTAATGTTACACAATGTTTCAAAACAAATATATTCCATAACTTAGAAAAAAATAAAAGACGGTGTGCAAATTCACTCAAAATATGGGTGCCAAATAAATATAAGTCAGACTACACACCAATTTCAAAGTAAGAAAGTTTCTTCCTAGTGTTACGAATACCAGACAACGATTATGGCGAGGACGTCGCCCATAAATAAACATAACATCTATGACTTAGATAGATCATGCTCATCACACAAACATTTGACCTATGTGGTATTCGAACCCGCAATCACTAGCTTTGTAGTACGAACCACTACAAGGACGTGTCGTCGCTGCGTTTTAAAATTCCATCATCTAAAACTGTGCTACTGCCTCCAAAAGAGGTTCTAACAACATATAAAAAGCTTCAGCAAATCCTAAACGATTTATCCCGGATTGTCTTGAAATTTCCTCAGTTGTAAAGAAAGTTGCCTCGCAAATGCCGCGTCATGCGCTCACCATTCTTTACTGCATTGTCTATTGCATGTACCCCCTGTGGGTGGCATGACTGAACCCACACATGTGCCTTCTCCTTTTATTTCATTACAATATTGTGTTAAAGTTGCAATGAAAGGGTTTCTTTTTCTATTCGTAAATCCATACCGAATCTTTAAGAAGATTTTGATCTTCTATGTTCATCTACGCAACAATTTCACCAATGTTTATATCGTTTCGTAGTAACTTATTTTGAGTAAAGTAAAAAAAGTTATCTTAATTCGTTTCTGTTTTTCCTGTAAAGTTTTCTTAACATATGCATAGTGAAGGAATATTTCTAAACTCGATCACAGCTGGCCATTGTCGTAGTGCAAAAGAAATAACACCTGAGCCATGTCACGTGTGCCTTACGTAACTAGTTTACTATAATAAAACAACGACCTTCTACAACACTGAAACGGTATTTTTCAAACAGTACTTGTACCCACATATTTTGATTGTTAGAGTGAAACTTGAACCTGGTTGCTAAGGGAGTTTTTTACGTGATTATAAATCTACCGATCATTAAGCGCTACCATACCCTATCTAAGAGTTGCGTAAACTTAAGAGTTTACACTGGGTATTGTGCTGTGCGTACTAAAATACTTCTATCCTCTTAGATAGATAGATCAAATAATAGATGGATGCATGACCTAAAGGTATGACTGGGAGATAATGCTTTTAGCATTAAGTTCACCTTTTGTACACTTTTATTTGTGCAATAAACTTTTAAATAAAAAAATAAATGAATAGGTCACCATATTCAAAGGATAGTTAGCTAAAGGGCTAAGCTAATCGTTACCAATCACATCTCATAATCATTCAGCCCATCCATATTATCATTACAAATATCGCTGATGCGTACATGTAGGCAAGTTGTTAGGTACTTCCATTAATTGCGACTAAATAACTCTCATGGTCTATGGGAGTTATTTAGTCGCAATTAATGTAATCCATAAGAATCTATCTATCTAGCTCATAAATATAACTCCTACTAACTCGTAACGTATAATTGACTTACACACATAAAAACCACTAGATGGCGCTGCTTCAATCTAGTAAGTCTCGCTCTGACTCGCACTACGGCTTCTGTTAAAAACGAACGAACTAAAGTTACTACAGTACCTAACTGTAAAAGTATAAGCCACACACTATACGAGACATGGCTGATGAATACAATCCCGTTCCAATAATAATCTTATAACAAAGTTGTAATCAACCAACCGTACTTTACCTATAATTACAATGCACAAATGGAGAATTCTTGGAGCTTGTCATTTGTATCGAAATCCCGCCGATATATAGTCAGAGTAATAAGTTGAAGTGGCAAATTAATGTAGTAAATAAGTACTTACGAGTTTAATGAATAGGCTAACGATTTATAATTTCTTGGTGTATTAAAAATATGTTGCGAACGAAACATTTCAATACATCATGTCTTGTCATTTATAAACATAATGCACAAACATACATAAACATAATGCACAAACATACATACATTCTTCAATCTATTTCTACGTGTCGAGAGCACAGTTGTTGATTTTTCACCGAGTTAAGAAAGTTCTTGGTAATTCAAATCTCATGCAGCAGAGGGAAAAGTTTTCCTATGTTCAAAGTCTATTCAGACAAATAAGGCTTATAGGTCCTTCTAGATTTGAGCCCCATAAGGCTACTACAAAACTCAAGTTTTGTACATACATATAACAATACTAATTGTTATATGCGTTATTTTAGTCCTTTTGGTGATTTTTAAGGTGGATAAATTTTTAGTCGTAGTTTTTAATTATTGTCTAATTTATAATATATCTACTGGATATATATAATAATATATCTATCTAATGGACTAAATAGTAACTCCTCCTAAATGTAACAAATACATTTCTGAAAACCGCATCAAAATTAGTTCCGACAAACGTGAGATAATTGCGAGCATTCTTGCATACCTCCTTTTTGTAAGTCGGTTAAAAATAACTTCAATGAGACTAGGCCTAGAACCTGACAGACACATATTCAATGGCACCATTTATGATTGCGTCTGACAAGTCGGGCAATAATCGTAAAATCTCACGCGGAAATCGCATTCATTGCGTAAGACATTGCTAACTGTTAATTTATTCACGAGACCACGCTTATCTTGACGTCAACTTATTTGTCACTAGATCTATATAGATTAACAGGTAAAGGTATCTACTTATTTGATTCTGATTCTTTAAAAAAAAACATCAAAAACCACAATGATTTGAATCCGCAAACATATGTGCTTAGTTGCATATGCTACATTTCCATAATTATTATACCAGGGTGTTTGGTACATCAAGTACAAAATAAAATGGCTTATTTTTAGTGGGACTCATTTGCTATCGTTTCCTGCCTTTAAAAATCTGTGCGGTTTTACTTACCTCACAAGCTATCTAGTTTTTATCAATAATATATCAAAGTTTTTTTTTAATATAGGTATAATGTTATAAATTATGGAATAAGTATTTCCCTGTAAATACTTAATACTCCACAGCTGGACAAAGGACTTAGGTATCTCAAGTAAGTATGGAAAAAGTTACAACTAATATATGGAAACGCTTCAATCAGCTCGCGGTTGGCTGTATATTGTGAAACATACAATTGTTAGCTATTTCAATGTTATAGTCCTAAGAACTAAGATATATAGTTAGTTATAGGCTATAAAATAGTAAAGTCAACACCTTAAACAAGGATGCAATAAATTTTTATATTTATGTGTCATCGTCATAAAATTGAAAACAATGTCGTACAAGTAATAAATAGTAATTACCTACAAGAAAACATGCAAGTCATTTTTAGGGTTCCGTAGCCGAATGGCAAAAAACGGAACCCTTATAGTTTCGTCAAGTCTGTCTGTCTGTCTGTCTGTCTGTCTGTCTGTCTGTCTGTCCGTCCGTATGTCACAGCCACTTTATTCTGAAACTATAAGCATCACATAGCTGAAACTTGGTAAGTAGGTGTATTTTGTTCACCGCTTTCTGATTCAGATACAAAAAGTAAGAAAAAATAATATTTAAGGGGGGGCTCCCATACATGAAACTAAAACCTAAATTTTTTTTTTTACTCAAACCTATGCGTGTGGGGTGTCTATGGATAGGTCTTTTAAAATGAAATTGAGGTTTCTAAAACCATTTTTTCTAAAAGTGTAAGGTTTGAGATATAGACGCTTCCAAAGTGGTAAAATGGGCGTCCCCCCCCCCCTCTAACTTTTGAACTAAGAAAGTGAAAATTTTGAAAAAAATATATGATGTAGATCTTAACAAAAACTTGCAACGAAAATTGGTTTGAAGGAGATCGAACCAGTAGTTTTTGAGATATTGCACATTTTTATCAACCGCAAATATAACTTTGTCTTTCATACAAACACTATGAAAAACAAAGTTATTTTTGCTGTCGCAATATATTGTGATGTTTTCGTTAAGTGAAAGTAAGTGGACCCTGAATTCAGTTAAGGGTGGCACGGAAGCCTCAGTGCGCGGGTCCGACACGCACTTAACCGGTTTTTAAGTAATGACATAACAGTTTGCGTTTATAGCTGACTGTGAATTAAGTACCGTGCGTAACAGAAAAATGACGAAACAGTAGCGTACGTAAGTACAGAAAATCATTTTTTTAAGTCCTACGTACGCGGTTACAGTAAAATGACGTGGGCAAAACGTGAAACGTAACAAATTATGATGCATGAAAATAGAGAACATACTTAACTGATGTTTTGATGCAGTGATACTAAACCTTTTTCCATTTATGGCGGTACATTCTCAGAAATCCTTCTACGATGAACTAATTATAACTTCTAGGTTATATAAAGTAATTACTAACGTTGAAAGAAGTCTGGAAACAATGTTTTTGTTTAATGTTAAGATAAATACTTTTTTATTAATTAATTACGTAAGTATCGTATTGCTGAAAGAAGTTATCTAAGAAACGAGTCCAAAATCAAAGGCACCTAAAAACCAACGAAAACAATCCGCATGATTTTGGAATAAGGTTTTATAATGCGCACTTTAAAAAACTTGCAAATTCTAAAACACGCAAAAATTTACTTAAAATTTTAGTTATGTTTAAACAATGGTTTTATTAAACATGATAGTGGAACAAAAAAGAAATTGGAGTTCGGTTATTTTTCACCACGTATATTAATGTTACCTAAAAATCTAGTTACAATACAATCATTATACAAATTGTGTTAGCAATCGACTTTAACTTGTGTAAGTATCTCTTAAAAACCTTGACGTTTATTTAAATACATTACATTTCAATGAAACAAATAAAAAAATGACTCACGGTACACAATATATAAGTCTGGAATCAAGTAAACAGACATAATATTATTTACAAAATAATGTTCCAAACATCATCTCGATCGATAATCACCTAATAGTAAATTTTCGTTACCAGCGGTTGAATATTTACTATTAAAGAAAATACATTTTACAATTTATTTTTTTTTTATTTATTTGAAAATACGCATAATCTTAAGTATTCAACCGTAACGACATTGATGCTATTTGTTTTTTGGATTTGATACGAGTATTTTTTAAATTTATTATATCAGTATAATGTAATCTGATCCTCATCCAATCCACGAGTTTCATAAAATTGTAATTCATGAGATGAAGATCTAGGTAGGCCACCACTGGCCGCACATGTACTCACCCACTAGTGCGTAGTACGATTTGCAATACGAAACGTCAGTGCAATTGCGTTTCGATCGCTACCAGTGCAACTGCACATTTACTACAGAGCGTTTCCCGCGCTACCTCTCAATGGTACCAGTCGTGGTCAAAGTGCAATAGGACATCATGTTTCCGTAATCTTCACTGCACCATTCAACTAACCGGTGAGTACTTTCAACAGTCCCGCCTGTGAGATAGGTCATGTCAATGCTTTTGTCCCGATGACTACACAAATATGCAATTAACATAATAAATTAACACAACAACGATGGCGCGATCGTGTCAATATAAACATTATGAATATTAATTGAGAATTGTTGCACTGCAAATACTTCCGCACCATTTTATATTGTAGCGCGGTGTTATAATTTTATATCAATTGCATTATCTAGTCATCAGAAGATAATTAAAACGTGATTTGATCAATTATAATAATAACTCTTTCATTCATTGACTATATTGAATTGGCTTACCCTTCACTCTTTTTTAATACGCAAACACAATGAGTAGTATTGTAACTTCACGATTCCATCAGACTCCGCGTCGATTTTTCAAGAAAATGTGAATGAAATCATTACAATTATATTCTGTAGTATACTATGGATTTATTTTATCCTTTACATACTTTTTGATTGGTGTTTTACTAGTAGTAGTATTATATTGTATTGAGCTAGTCCACGCGGAGTGCGTTGGGCGAGGTTGTTGTTTGTTATCGTGTGACCTTACGGGCGGCCATAAAATGCCGATAATGAAAACTTACTCTACGCGTAATAATGCGTATAAGGTACTACCTACCTACTATTCTCATATCTTAAACATACCTATCTACTCCCACCCGCTGAATACTTTTCTCTAATGCATTGTATTATTTTTTTCATTGATATTCGGATATTTATATTGTGAAATGAATTATGGCCGAGCCAGTCATTGTTCATTGAAATTAAAACGATCGCTATGATACATTACTAATTGGTGGCCTTCGTGAAATTATGTGATTCTACATAATTGTGCATCTAAAACTGGATTGAATTATTGATAGCCATATATTATAGGAACATATTATAGCTCCAAATGCTCGATTCGGGAACACAAACGGATATTTATTTTCAGTAAAAAAACAGTGTTGTACCTAAAAGATCTATAAAACTGTACTTACTCATTTTAAAATGAATGTTATTTATAGTCTAATTGTATGTAAATAGGTTTACGTATGCACATCACGTCGAACATAAGAGTACAGTTTGTTTTTATTCACTTACAGATACATTAGATCTATCCTAAGATCGAACGTTGTTATAAAAAACATAATTTTTCTTTAACTACTTATTAACCTTTAAAAGACTTCTTTATGTACAAAAAAGTCGTAGACGTTACACCGATAATTATGAAAATGAACTCTCAAAAAGTCTAAATTCAGTAAAGATACAATGTAAACTGCTAGGCATGGCATGGTCATTAAAATAGTAATTCTGACATTTTGCTAAGGATATTTTTCTTCAAAACACTCACAATCGTAAATATTCAACCACTGGTAACGACCTTTAACCGTTAGTTGAGTTACTTAACTAACGATCACGAACCCGGGACTTAGGCATAGCTATAGAAAACGGTTAGGTAACAGAACATTGTTGCCGCCACACTACTCATAAAACATCTTACGTCCGTAATTGCCTATATTAGTGCTGACACTATGATTATTTCTGATGTGTAGATGTTATTTACTATTATTGACACATAGGATGTTACGTGACTGAATAAAACTGCATGAATCGCTACTACGTTGTAAGAGCAATTAAATGATTTTCCAAAATGTGGTGAGGAAATATTGACACATAGGATGTTACGTGACTGAATAAAACTGCATGAATCGCTACTACGTTGTAAGAGCAATTAAATGATTTTCCAAAATGTGGTGAGGAAAATGTCTCATAAATAATATTAACTGCAATGTGTTGAGTTCTTTCAAATCAAATTAAACATAATAATAATATTTGGTTATTGATAGCAGCTTAGTAGTAAAATAACTCCACTGGACCCTAATTTTACGGTGACAATATTGCACCATATTTCAATGTGAATAAATGAATCTTGAATCTTAACAATTATAGTATTTTGTAATGATTTCGTGATTTTCGTATTCTTCTATCTAGGCTTATCGTGCTAGTTAGCCTGAAATTAAATGAAATATAATAATTAAGCTATTTTAGAACTGTCCACTTGGGTTAAATAATATATTTTGATTTCAAAACACCAAAACGTAACTTCGTAGAACTAGCTGAAATGTTACAATTTAGTCCAAAAATTATTCTGATAAACGAATAAGTAAAATAAGTCAATAAAATGTTTACACTTGCCCTGAAATATCGATTCCTACAAGGAAACAAATTAAATATGTTCGAGTCTTCTCCGCCACAGCACACAAAGTCGTAAAAGACCTGTTTCAGTCCTGAAAAGCGGCTGAATAATGGGAGTACATAGTACGCAGACGTCACAGAGCCGCACAAAAGCAACTTACATAAAAGTAGAAGCGGGCTTTTCTCATTCTCAGATTGTTACCGTGGCCCGGGCGATACATAACTTTAACTTCCGAAGCACACGCTCTGAAATATTTATTCCTGAAACGTAAAGATCGGGGTGGGGGGGGTGGTGGGGGTGGTTTATCCCGCGGTTTCCTTCCCGCCGTGTTTTACTTCGAGAATGGGAAGTCGCCAGCGACGGATCGATATCGGCAAAGATTATTCTGTAGAGGATGCTGTTTGAGCTCCTGAAAAAGGAGGGATGAAACTAAAATGTTTGTAACGATTGTTTTAAGTCGGAGATAATAAATTAGAATTTCTGATGCTGACGTAAACTGCGTAACCTATGTGTAGTCTAGTAAACGGTAGGAGTATTTTATCATACTCGTAGTTTGGCAATTGTGTGCTCTAAAATGACTTATGTAGAACATCTTTGCTTACTGGCATAACATACAATTTAGCTTCGTTTTTTATCATACAAAAGCTACTTCAAGTGCAAGTTCAAAAATCCAAAAGATAAGCTATAACAGTTCATGGATATAGATTTTCAGAATTTCTCTATTTTTGTTACTTATAAGTTTTTTTATATATATGGTATGGGTTTACTCTTGTCTCTAGACTATACCAGATGAGACATAGAGAGGCATGTTCAATTTAAAGTTATACTGAACGAAAATGCTACATACATTACCAGCTCAATAACCACGCATAGATTCAGAAAATCTCCGTCCAGCACATGAAAGTAGTGTCACCTCTGGGTGTTGCGCGCAGTGGCGGCGCTCTGTGGCGCCCGGCCGGGGGGCCCCCACCGTTCGATTGTCTGCGGAGGCCCCGCCGGTGCCATCTGATGTGCGGAGAGCACTCCAGATCTGCATAGATCGTTGCCTTCGTTTTTTCCCTATCGAAAAATCAATACTCACAGTTTCATAAAGTCGGAAGAGGGACACTCCTTAACATTATTACAGCCTAATTTTTAAGTATCTCTCAGAATTTTCCTGTTTTGCTATTTTATCATTTTTAATACACTTTACTTCGGATCGTGTCTATCAAAGCTATTTACAACTTCCGCAATACATTATTCTGTAAGCTACTATCTCGATCTGTACAATCCAATGTACAAATATGTGGGTCACGAAATCGTAGGCTGAAATGGAATCGTACATAATGTGAAACGGTTCATCCCATTTCCGTATCCGAGTTCCGGCGCACCCTCAAAGGGAAAGAGGCTCAAACACCGCGCAATAAAGCCTTCGAATCCGGCAAAACAAATACAACGAACATTCCAATGCTAGATATCACTCGCCCCGCCCACACAGTCGGCATTACGACTGCGCCCTCCCATTGGCTGTGGCGAAGGCTTCTCCATTTGGAATTGGTTATTTTTTTTTCTGCAATTGGAATTGGAACTGTCGGATTGTTGTGTGGGATCGCGCGTGCGCGGAGGGCGTTAACGGGACGTACACGTAGATGCGCGACGAATGTTCTGTGGATTGCTCTCGATGCCCATTCGTATTCGGATCCGTTTCGAATGTGTTTGTGGGCGCACTGCGCAGTCGTCACGTTAAGGCTTTCGTTTGAGAGGGCACCATTGGGCATAGGGAATTGTGGGTGCGGGTAGTTGATATAGACCTCGGGTTGTACTTTTGTGTATTGCATTTTGGGATTGGATTTTCTTGAGCACTCCTTTCCTTATTACGTTGCTCACGGTTTTCATACCTACACTTAGATACCTGTGAACTTTTTTACAGTAACATTGATTAGATTGCTGTTATGAATGACAGTTACTTCTGTGCATTTCCCAATTCGTCATTAAATAACTACCTATATTATAAAGTGTGTCATACAAAGCGCTTTATTTTCCTTTACAGTTATTAAGACGATCTTATTCCGATACTTCTACAGAAACAGTTGTGTAGAAGCAAAGTTTTAGCGATCTTTACTTGGAGTTGCATGATTTTATTCGAACGATCCTGAATTATTCCATCGCTTAAATGTATCACACATCCAGATTAGTGCAATCTTTATGTGATGCTCGTATATTACTTGAGCAAAAAAACGCAAAGCGGAACTTTCTGTACGTTACATTTAGAATGCTACTGCGGGCGTGGGAATTTCATCAACCTTGGCCGGTGCATTGTATGCAATAACGCGCGCCACCACAGCGCCGCGCCCTACACGCTGCAGGCCCCACTGTCACCGGCATACAGTCCACAATCTCCCGCTGGCCCCAGAGACAACTGTAATATCACGTTGCCGTCTAGAGCTGGCTCTGTCCGGAACAATTTCATTTGCGACCGGGCGAGGATAGCGTTGTAATTACAACAACAATCGATAGAGGCGCCACCGTCTGCCGCACGTTTAATCTCGCCAGAATCAAAGGACCGTCGCCTCACACCCACTCCTATACCAAACACCTCCTACTCAATCTGCAGTTACGACATTACAGCCTACTACCGCAACCATTGCCTGTTCGATCCGCCTTCGCAACTTCCCATAGCCTACGCGACCCGCAATGTAATGCAATCGATTAAGGCAACAGTTTGCAAACACGTTTTGCAGGGAAAAGTTTTTCTCCAAGCCTATAACAGTGGAGGTATGTCTAGATGTCCCCATACCAGATAGTTGCATTTCCAGATTGCACTATGTATGGTTTTCCTGTGGTACTTTCAGTTACCTGCTCGACGTTTTAATTACTTCCTTGACTTTTAAGCCGTAAACGTACCTAAAGTTCGAACAGTTAAATATGTTATTTGTAACTCAAATTGCCTAGGTACATTTTTCTTTTAAAACATAGGTACATGTCTAATCAATCTTTAAAAACATATTATCTGAATGTAGGTTATACTTTTCGCATTATAGTTTGGAGGATGAATATCCAAAATTGAAAAAATACAACTTTATACCATCGAGACTTGATTCTAGATTTTGAAAAGTTCCTAATTAGTAGTCCTGTATGACTATATTTAATCCATACAATATTATGCTTACGACCTAGTGTACTTATTTCTAGGTACATATAAGTATCTTATGTCTATATTATGGTTATTAAACCCTTATGATCTATTATACCATCAAAAGAAGGGTTAAAATACCATAAGCAACTGATATGACACACAAAAGGACCTAAACAAATACGTTAATAAGCTAGGCTTTTCCCAATCACCTATTTTCAGTCGGTGCGCGACCCCGAAGCGATATTCGGCTCTTATAATAACGGCAAAATGGTTTCGACCAACAGTACGCTAACAATAGTGCCATACAATCGCCAATTAATACTGCACCTAGCCTGGGCAAGCAGTTCACATAATAAGCAGTTCTATTTACTTAGTTGATACTTAGGTCACATGGCTCACACGTGACCGCGTATGACGCGTCGTTGCGTCCGTCTAGTAGATTCGCTCGTAAAGTGACCCTAGGTCTTATTACTATGTCATTTGCCATTTAAAACATAAACAATAGAATAAATAAACACTAAAATAAGTAGTTAGTTGCAACATTTTGACAAATAGATAACAACTTTAGAGGGTTTACGCAAAGCAATTTCGGTAAGCATTGCAAAGGCTTAAATTTTTCTGAAATTGTGACGTTTTTTCACCACAAAGCCATATTTTTCCCCCATCAGTTTCAGTGGCATATTTTAACGACATCGGAACATATTCAGTTGTTGAAACTTTTATACCGTCCAATTATTATCTGGTGTGACCGTACGGCGAAATATTCTCATAATCAAAATTATGATGAACAATTTGCAGGCGGTCCGGGACAAAGTGAGTTTGCCTCCGAATGCCACGGAATGAAAGCTGCACAGTGTATCGATTGTCAATAATTTGTGCTCGTCGGTGGCGGTTAGACTTAGCTCATTGTTTGCCTGAAATTATTTGCAGCCGCAAACTCGCAACCCCTTTGGACGTGTTAAAATTTCAAGCCATTCTGCCTGTAGGAGCAGATGCAGCATTATTTAAAATTTGAGTTTGGAAGGTGCAATTTATAATGTGTTAATTTTTTACTGGCTTTGCCTAATGATAGATATTATAGGCGTATGTGCTGGATACATTCTTGAAGTTCATGCATGATGTTTTGTAATTTACTTCCGTAACACAAATCAAGAATGCCATATTAAAGTTTTATCTGTTAATAGTAATATTAAAATTAGTTATTGCCTTATTAAAATGAATACCTAAATAAAGAAAATTTAAAATTATCGTTAACACTATTGGGTACGGTGGCTTAAGATAAGATAAAGTTAAATTCAAAAATCAAAAATCTCTTCTTTATGCTAATTATAAAATATACAACTGCATGTGCTCTTGCATAATTCTGCAAGAAAATTATCCAAGGAGCTAAAACTTTAGATTTATCCGCAATACAAAGACGCCGTAACATGAAATATTTCCCAGCTTATTGCCAACTAAAGCAATCAGCTTAAAATTAAATTTCCTCGAGAGCATTCTTCCAGGGTTGAAACTCAATGCATGTACGAAAATTCCGAGTACAACAACTGCAGATAGATAACAAGTTACAATAGATACAAGTACGGTGTATGGAGGAGTGGAGCCACCTACGAGTTGGAACGAACACATATAAAGCGAATCCGGCGAGCTAGCGGCACTCGAAATTCTGAAAGTGTAGTACGTTACGTGTTACGCGGTGAGCTGAAAATATAAGCTGAAACAAAGGGATTCCAAAGAAGTTTTCAATTTTTTTTTGTACACAATCTATGGTATCGTGGTAACGTTTATGAATGTTGTTTGTTGGCAACACGTTACATTGTAAGTAACTGAGGTCGAGCTCATAAAATGCGTTGCCTACCCGAAGCTTCCATACCATTACATAGAAGATTATTTCAACATGTGTCAGGTTTTACTTTGATTTTCTAGAGGCTGGTCAATTTTTACCTATGGACCCCACATAGGTAAATTTTGCAGGAACCTTACAAGTTAGTATAGTATGCGATTCATAGTGTAGTTTTAAAGAGGGTATCTAGAGGTATATACGTGACATTTGGTACATAATGGACCATTGCTTTTGTCAACGATTCAACCGTCTTCTATTGAATGATCAAGAAAGCATATCGTTTCTGAAATGTTAGTCGAAAAATACCGCTGATAAAATATACATAATTATCCTGAAGTAGACAGCACAGCTACGTCCTAGAGGCAACGCTACTTATAGAATAGGAAGCGAGTGTAGGTAATGGCGCAAAATAGTGACGCAGTATTATTGCAGGGGGTGGCTGCTCCCCCCTTCCCCCACTCCGTACCCCCACTTCAGGAGCGACTGAAACGGCCGCGAGAAAAATAAGATCCGCACTCCGTCCCGCTTATTCTTAGGAAAAGCTTTTTGTATATTTTTTAGGTATTTCTCCGTCTTTGTGTGGGTGGGTAAATAATGCGAATGTCGGCCCGTTGCGAGCTGTGAGCGCCGAATTGATCCTCGCCTCGTGTCGGTATTGGGAATAAGCATTTAATTGAATAAAGACTTTGGCGACAAATAAGATTTTGTGTCTGCTTTTGCAGGAGACGTTGATCTTAGAAATTTTAAAGAAATATATATTTTGTTAAAGCTTATCTTAAAATCACAGCAACTTTCAGCTTGGGGAAAACCTGATTTACGAGTAAGATAACCTTACTAAGTTACAAATATGAACAAGTAATGGTTACATTCGTGAAAATTTTGAAACATATTAACATATCACGCTCACTCATGTGATGTCCGTACTTTTTATAGGAGTATATTTTGTTCAAAGCACGCACAATTGTATGCAACCAATAGTAACAACTAAATTAACTCCCGTTAAGCAGTAATTTGAAAATATATTTTAAAAGGGGTATCTTTGACATGATTTTGTTACAAAAGTCAATCAATCGTGTTTCAGCAACTCTACAAAAGAAGCAATTATATCCTCAGGAATCGGTTCAATAAATATTACTTTCGTGTGTGGTTTAATTACATAGACCGACACAACATAATGAACCCCAATAATTACCAATTTATCATATTAACCATTAGTTAAGTTAAATATCGATCACGAAACCGGCCCTTATTCGAAATGCGATATTCAAGTCTTCAAACATTATAAAACATATATATATAATATTTAGCTTTACATTAATTAATTGTTTGGTTACCAACCGATACCCAGATAGAAAGTCTCTACATACATTTCCTCCAACCTGAAATCATGAAAAAGACCTAGCACTGAAGTTAATGCGTTTTCACGCCATCTGTGATCACGCTGATACACTTTTTACCGTAGCGTTCCTCCTCACAGCTTGCCTCCGCCTTGAACCTTATTCACTCTTTGGAGGATACAGTTTATTCTGGTCTTGACTTGTAGATGGCAGCAATATTCGTAAATAAGGAAATTATAGAGATATTACAAAGGCTTTATCAAACTTCGAAAATCCTAAAAAAATATTGCATGAATAAAAATTTTGACTCCTTTAATGGTTTCAATTGGAAATCAAGCTTGTAGTAAATAACTGTCTTGTAATATAAATTGCACTTGTAAAAAGACAACTGTGAACCTGTGACAGACGAGGAATTCCTCGTCTGTCACAGGTTCACAGTTGTCTTTTTACAAGTGCAATTTATATTATTAAGTTTGTATGGTGACAAAAACACTATAAAAACAAAAATAAACTATAACTGTCTTGTAAATTAGTCTTATCAATTTCATTCATAGTTAGTAAATAATAAATACTTGAAACGATGATCGCTTCCAAAATAGAAGAAGAGTGTACGATATCCACACTCTACTACTTTCATATTCATGGTGTATGGCTTTTGTAGCTCAGCTCATATAACATCTTATGTAAGGAAGCCTGACTTAATATCCCAGTTTCTTTAACATAATTTAAACAAACATCAAAGCATCGACGCGGCTAATAAAACTTACCCTTATGACCTTAATCATAACCTGCCTTAAGGCCTGGCTCATTGGGACGCCAATAAGAAACGAATATATCCAATGACTAAACATTCTCTACCCTTCTCTCACCTGTGACAATACACAAAAGTGTGAAAGAGAAAGCTAAATCAATTTTAAATTTGGGCAGTTTCATGCACGGGGCAACGCACTCAGTAACTGGTCGGGAGAGGTCGAAAGTACGAATTTTTTATAAATAAATTAGTACGTGAAATAACGTGTGGCAAATGCGTAATATGGGCGTATGGTCATCGGTATCTACTTAAAAGACGTCTCTCCTTTAAAAGTTCTGTTAAAATTGCATTCAAGAGACACAAAACTATTATCACTACACACAAACTTATTACTAAGTAGCCTTTATGATTGGATATTACCCTACATTTAATCTGTTTTTCTCTAACAGGAATGTAAGCAATATCTTCTTAGGCGATGTTTCCTATTTACAGAACCGTCCTTTTTTCTATAAATTTTACGAAAACCATAACACCAAAGTTAACTGTTTATCACAACAGATTATTTAGTAGGTACATATCAAAATACTACTATACTTATTCATGAGATTAACACTTTATATCTAAATCGAATTTAAAGAAATCCACTAACAAAATTACTTTACCTACCTCTTCACATCCATATCTTAATGTAAATTTTATGTACAGGCAAGTGGGAACATTTAACGATTAGACTAAATAATAAATATCGAGAACCGGGTGCCATTCCCACTATGAAAACTTTCACTTGTTAACATTGCGTCACTGGGTCCCTAAACTTACCAGAAAATGTCCAAGATGTGTGGTCAAAGCTCACGTAAGCATAATAAATTTATTCAACGATAGATAGGTAGCTTAATGGGTTCCGTCCTAGTTTTTAACATAGATTTTCGCTTAGTGCCCGGGTCTCCAGAACGTTTTTTTCCTCTTATAGACCTGTGAAACACTACAACCATAGCTCTGAGTATCAGATTCTCGAAATAAGGTAACGTTTTATTAAAATTAGGCATTTTATGCTGTGATTATGTGCAAGAACTCCGAGACACGTAAACATTTTGATCTTGGTTTTCCCCTATTTTACTGATCTCTAACTAAACCACCAAATAAATGTCTTGACATGCAAGGGAACCTGTTTGATGGCAATAAAAAGGTTGAGAAATATTAAATAAACAAGTCCCAAACGAAGAAAGTGATTTTATTGTTGGTTCCTTCACGGCGTTTACTCTTTCCCAACCAAATTAGTTAGTATTAGTGGACAGTCAATATTGTATTTACACCTCGGCTAGACAATATCGATGGCGTAAGTCTTAAACAAGTACGTACATTCCCATATGATGTAAGTAACGATCTTTTTACTCTTGGGATTATTTTAATAAACTTTATGATAGTATGTATACCTAACGTTAGCCTAAACCACGGGAATGAATGGATCATTTGGGTCTTAATCTTGAGTTAATTTACTAATAGCGTAAATAACAGACCCAATACAATCAAATAATGCAAACAGGGGAAAAAATGCGGCGGTTCTAATTTTAAAAATTAGCTTATTTTTCCCAATTGGCAAGATATTATATCCAGAGATGCAGATTGCAGACACGCATGCAAACGCGCAACATGGACATCGGTATAATAAACTTCCCTTATATGAGCCCTTTCTCCGGTTGCCCGGCCCGGCGTTTGAACCCGCGCGGGGTGACATTGCCGGTGCACACCGCTCAGACATACTTGATACTTGCATACCTTGAGTACTGGCCACTAATAGCTGCACTTATACTCCATCAAAAAAAGCAATAGAAAAAAATATGCTACTGTGGAAAATATACTTCTGAAAAATACAAAAATATATACGCAATAGGAATGCGTCTTTTAATAATCGTGACAAGTAAATATTTCATTTAAAGAACGCAGATCTACGGCGTAGTAGCATCTGAAATAAGACTATGATTGTAGTCGCAGTTAGTGTGCCTACGCCGTAGATAGATCTACGCCGTAGCCTAGTGCTCGTAGCTCGCGAAGTTGGGGCTTTACGGACAGACTACGAATTTTCATACATACCGCGAATAAAACGGTGTTCCAAACATCAAGCAGTTGTTTTTATGAAGTATCAACAATTTAGAGCGCACTATATTTTAAACATGCAGTGCACTTGCGTATACTGTATGGATGCAACGACTCGATTTTTTTCGGCGGTTTTTAACTTTGTCCTTGAATTTCAAGTTTAGATTACGACGTGCATTATAGCCGAAATGCACTCGGCTGATGTTTCTGCACTTATACTGGGTGAATACGAATGTGTTTTAAACATTTTAAGAGTTTAGGCAACAGGTACTCGTATTTCTTTCGTGCAGGATATTCTCATGAGCTAATTATAAATAAAATCATATTAGTTTTGATGTAAGACCAACCACTCCCTACATAACTATTCGATGACATAAATCGAAGATTATATATAAATTACTATTTCATTGTATCGAATTGTTTGTGTTCGTTTATTTAGCTGTTTGTTGTCATGTTTGAGAACACTAGCCATTCCTAATGTTACGCCCTTTATACCATCTGCCATGAGGCATCGTAATAATATTGAGTGCTACCTCTGATACAATTGCTTTTAAAAATTAAATTTAAAAGCGCGTAAAGTGATTCTGGGAATCCTCAATAATGTAAAAAGATTTTAATTCAGCACTGAAACTGTTACGATAATAACATCGCTGCATTTTTTACAATCGTTCCTAAAGTGTCAACAAACGTTATTGCACAGCACAGTGCAGGCAGTAACTAATGTTTTATAGCCCACGTAATATATTTATCAAATGGCGTCGGTCAACACAAATCGCATTAGGCTAGGTCAAGAAACCTAACCCAAGCGAGTAGACACAGACGCGAATAAAACGAAGCGACGCGCCGTGTGTGTGGGGCAATGCACTTTTTGGTGCGCGGTCAGAAAGATCGAGACAGACCTGCCCAAACTTATGTGACCGGCATGCGAATTTTTCGTCAAATTATCTCAACCAAACACCAACCTTAATTTTATAGAGACAAGACCTATTATCCTGTACAGCCAAATTGCCGTTATTACTTTTTGAACTTACTGAAACGGCAGCCAAAATGCAATTGCACTTTTTAGGCCAAACAATGCCTTTTGCAGTTAAAATGATATTTTGAATTAAAAATACATAACATTCATTATGATGAAGTTTGAAGACGCTTTTCAAACAAATAATAAAGATGTATGAAAGTGTGCGACTGGCACTGACCATCAATGCATATTACATTCGTATCGTACGATAAACGTACGGATGTATGCATTTTTATCAAAAGAATGGCTCACCGTAAGGAGTGTGAGAGAGGTCATGATAAATGACGGCGACTCATTTGCGGCTTATTATACGTCCTTCGTGTAGTACATAAATAAGTAACGGAATGTTGTTTGTTTCATGACATGAGGTAATATGAGATTAATTTGATCACAAATTAAAAGAAGACGACTTAACATATTATCATCATTTATGATAACACTAAACTGAATGAATAAATTTTTTTTTCAAATAAAATATTACATTCAAGAAATGTGTAAGTACAAAAAGTGCCCTTAACACTTTACATTTACTTAAAGACCTTATTGCACAAATAATATTCTACAATGATAGACTTAATGCTAAAAGCATTCTATGCCAGTCAAACCTTCAGGTCATGCAATGAGGTAATGGGTACCTATATGATGAAGATACAAATAAATGTGACACTATTCCTACCTTTTTGCGCAATTACTTACGCAACTATTGACAATGTATTTGGGATTACACATCATGGTCATTAAAATTTATCTTAGCTTGCAGCCGAGAATATAAAAATAGGTTAGATTTAATATCAGGAAGGTGTTGCTGAACAAAAGGACCAGTGACAATAAGTATAGATGTCACTGATCAAAAATACTGATACGTTCATTTGAATCTATTTTCGGTTGGCATAGCAAGCAATTACGACGACAGTTGGTAGCAAAAGTACATTGGCAAATCGGTACTACTTACAAGGAAAACTTTTGACAAAAATAACCTCCTTTTCTACATGTCGGTAAAAACATGCAGAGATCAAACTCTTTTAGTTTAAGATTTCAAAAAAATACTTTGCTCCCGTGACTAAACTATACTTTATGGGCCCAAAAATTGTACTTATTTATTAAAATTACTAGTACGAATTATGTTGAAAGGTGTGGCAATTTTTTTTTAACTATAAATAATAAAGCTGGCTTGTTTTCAAAGAATAGCCTCTTTGCATCATGGACACGGTTTCATTTTTGAGTAAGTTTTAAGTTAATGAAGATATTTAGTATTTGCATTTTTTCTGACTTAAATAAATTTAACGGCAAAATAATTTTAAGCCAGTTAATAAAATAAATAAAAACTTTATTTAACTTAATTCAAATAGATACGATATTAAACATTGTTTTTATTACAATTGGGTGATTAAGAAAGAAGACATATGTGCAAAACAAGTTGTGGCTTTTTACTGTAGGCTAAATGAACCTTAACGTACTAATTTCATATCAAAAGTTTATATCTGTAAGTGATATTTTTAAGCGATAAGTCCGTCTTAATTGATCCATGTTACAAAGACTTATTTGCGCAATAAATATACCTACGAGTTACCTATTCGTGTACCATTATAACTGATTATAGACTTTAATAGCTCAGCACTCATAATTAGAGAAAAATATAGATGTTATGTTGTTAGCTCTCGCACCATAAATAAATAGCAACTTTGTATTTTGCAACCTCTAGAATACATTATAATAGAAATGATAAGGAAAATATGTTAAACAAGCAAGTCTTCCGGGTTGGGATTTGTTATGTAAAATAGTGACAAAATTAAATTGGTACCGGATAGTTGCCTACTTAGATAAAGGTAGCATCTAACTGCTCAGATGGAGTTTTAGATAAAGAGATAACTGTTTAATGCCCATCATTAAGTTCAATAACAATAATTTATATTCACAAACAATGTACCATTTGGGCGGTTTTATCGCTAGAAACAATTTCTTCCAAACAAACAATCTTGTTTTTGTAATCGCAATCGTCACATTTTGTTTTGCAACTAATTCCTTATATTCAAGTGTAGTATTTTGTTACATCTTTATTCTTAGGGAACTTTTTTAAATACAAAAAAAATATTTTACGATTTGTCTTTTAATTATCTAACTAGATCGGATTGTTTAGAAAGCATACTGAATAAACGATGTGCAAGTGTCTGATTCATATAACTTTTAATTAACACGTTCCGGGACAGTGCCCGCCTACAGGCGTGAAAACAATAAAACATCTATTGTGTCTGGAGTAGTGTCCCGGAACGTGTTAATGACAGTTAAAATACAATCTGTGGTTGGATTTACTGGTGAAAACACTAAATTTCTTTGATTTCTAGTTGAAAGAAAAAAGAAGGAAGTAGCTCACCACAATCAGTCATAGTCAAAGTACAATCACAGATTCGATGTTCGGAGGTTCGATTTCCACTTCCAGTGATGCATTCTGATCTAAGATCGATTCAAAGTTGAAATAGATAGGTGCTACTATTAATTCAAAAAATATCATTTTAAGCAACTTCCATTGCTTAAAAAAAACAAAATAAAAAAATCAAAGATAATTAAACTCGAGTATTTACACTTTGGTAGGTACGCAATGGAGCTAATCTAATTAACATTAGTCAAAGAGTATTTTATATTGTGACTTCAAAGTCAGAAATACATATTCAGGAATGTAAGTTATTTTGTTATTATTGCTTTTACAAAATACCTACACGTAAGTCTTAATGATAAAGATAAGTTGTACTCGAATCGTATTTATTTATAAAGTGAAAGACAGTTCATTCATTAAATGAGTAGAGTAGAGGTATTCAGGTAATCTTGTTTTTGAGTATTTATCCAGAAATTTTGGCATGTGAGGTTAATATGGAATACTGACTTCCTTGATAAGATTTTTGGTATATTTCCACTTACGTGGGACGCAAATAGCCTGGTGTGGTTTTTGTTTTGACCGAATCTGAAATCGTAGAGTATTCCCGAATTTTTTAACCGCCTACATGTCACTATTTCATACCATCATTATAATATTTCTTGTCCCATAAATCTATAAGTACCTGTAACTTAATTAGTATCTCATTGATTTGTCGAATATTTACATGCTCTACTACCAAGGATATTATGACTGACTGATTGTGATAATACTGACGGATGATAGAATGAAAATTACCTTCATGAAATATTGTACCGTTTTAAATTTCTGTGTTTTTGTTTTATTATTCCAATCTAATCCTTTCAAAATTAATTGTTGGATTGTAAAAAATTATATTTTTTATTTATTTTCATTTGTACCCTGCAAAGAGATTGTTCTATTTGTCGTGCGTATTTTGTTTATCTGTAGAATTAGGAATATTAATTTTATGTGTAGAATTGAACCATTCTCCAATACAAGCTAAAGAAGTAAAGATAATAACTAATAAATAATGTTGTCGACAGGAGATGAGTGGCATCCCTCTGCGTGTTCCGCCTCCAGCCTGGTCAGCCCTGCGCCTGCGCCCGCAGTATAAATGCTTACGAGCGCCGCCGCAGCGTCTGTTCGCTTCATGCGCCCACCTCGCCCACCGTCGCACGCGCACTCAAATAACCAAATAATACCATGAACAACGCCGAACTGTACCAAGGTAACAACACCCTGCAGAAACGGGACGCCATCGACTGTCTCGAAGAGTTTGCACACAAAATAAAGTGGCGAAAAATTGGTGAACGGATAATAGACGTCGGCTGCGGCGATGGGAGTGTTACGGTGAAGCTGCTGAGGGAGTACGTTCCTGATAACTTTGAGAAGCTTTTGGGGTGCGATGTCAGCGAGAAGATGGTGGCGTTCGCCAACCGCCACCACAGGGATGAGAGGACTGACTTTACGACCCTGGACATCGCAGGGCAGCTGCCTAAGGACATGAGAAACGCTTTCGACCACGTCTTCTCGTTCTACACACTTCACTGGATTAAGGATCAAGAGTAAGTTAACCATTTATAATTTAATTTAAATGCATAGTCATATCTGTTTTTATTATACGACGAAACTTTACGTTTAATTACCACTTACTAAAAAAAAATACACGAAATATGAAAGTTAGATGTAAATAAAAATACACCACGAATTACAATAATGATAAATGCGAGCTTTTCAGAAGCAAAAATCTTATTGGTATTTCGGTTATGATAATTTGTAACATTAGTAGTACATTCAAAAACTCTTTTTTTATGTTATCACTTCCGGAGATTTGATGTCTGCTATTATTTCAATATTGCTTTTAATACAGCATTGACGAATTTGTATTAATTTAAGTACTATATCAATCACGTACCTATCACTTTTACGTAATTATTATCGAAAGAGTGACCTAGTCGTATAATTTCTGATTCAATGGATTTTTCAATTGTTAAACGTTATTACACAAATATCGATACACTCAGTTTACTACTCATAAAAAATAGTGACGTATGGAATACGTATTTCCGTATGACGTAGGTTGTAGCATGATGTTACATAGCCTTCCCCGATAAATCAGCTATCTTACACATTTTATTTTTCAAGTCAGTCCAGTGGTTACTGATATTAGCGCGTTCAAACAAACAAACTATACTTTTTAGGGTTCCGTAGCCGAATGGCAAAAAACGGAACCCTTATAGTTTCGTCAAGTCTGTCTGTCTGTCTGTCTGTCTGTCTGTCTGTCCGTCCGTATGTCACAGCCACTTTATTCTGAAACTATAAGCATCACATAGCTGAAACTTAGTAGGTAGGTGTATTTTGTTCACCGCTTTCCGATTCAGATATAAAAAGTAAGAAAAAATAATATTTAAGGGGGGGCTCCCATACATGAAACTGAAACCTAAAAATTTTTTTTTACTCAAACCTTTGCGTGTGGGGTGTCTATGGATAGGACTTTTAAAATGATGCTGAGGTTTCTAAAACCATTTTTTCTAAAAGTGTAAGGTTTGAGATATAGACGCTTCCAAAGTGGTAAAATGGGCGTCCCCCCCCATCTAACTTTTGAACTAAGAAAGTGAAAATTATGAAAAAAACATATGATGTAGATCTCAACAAAAACTTGCAACGAAAATTGGTTTGAAGGAGATCGAACCAGTAGTTTTTGAGATATTGCACATTTTTATCAACCGCAAATATAACTTTGTCTTTCATACAAACACTATGAAAAACAAAGTTATTTTTGCCGTCGCAATATATTGTGATGTTTTCGTTAAGTGAATGTAAGTGGACCCTGAATTTAGTTAAGGGTGGCACGGAACCCTCAGTGCGCGGGTCCGACACGCACTTAACCGGTTTTTTTAATATTTAGTATAAATTAATTATAATTTTGCCGCTCAGACAATGCTATTTTGACTTTTTCAGTTTTGACACAAATGGAAAGAATGTCAAACTTTCTGACTTTGTCATTTTTCCTGTAGGGTTTCTGAATATCTAAATAATTAAACACTACCGGCTAGGGTACATCATGAAATAATATGTTGCAGATGATATCTACTATTACCCCTCCAAAGGAATGTATCGAATTACAAGTCACCCTGTATAAGTAGCATTTATTTAATATATGGCTTTCTTATATTTCGGCACTGTTATAAAAATCGGAAGCTCATAAATAAGGTACAAGGTAGCAACCACAGTATCAAAATGTTAACTGCCTACTTCGTTAATTCGCTGAAAATTGACAACATAATTATTTTTCTGCCGATAGGCATGAAAATGTTACCACGGGTACCGTAATCAAGGCACGAGAATTGTTCAATTTTAATTTGAAACAATAATTTGACACAATGGGTTACACATTACTCATTATCGTTTAAGGTATACGATTAATGATTACATTATGTTAACATTTACATAGACTTTTGTAATGTCACATTGCTAACTACGTTTTAGTATGAGGATACCTTCTCTTATCAAAGCTCTATCTATTCGATACATAGATCGATTACTATGTTGACAAAAACGAGTAGGTATTATTAATCTTGTGCTTTTACTTTAGCCTTAACTTAAGATCGTAGGCTACAGAATACGGCGCCAGCAGCAGACGACATGTCACCGTCGACTAACCACCTTAAGAGCCAATTATTGTGTCGTGTGTGCAAGTAATTTTCATTTGGAAGTGGTTAGGCGACAGAGGCCCTGACCTTACAAATACATAATCTATTATTTCCTCAACTAGCTACACGTCGTCGGCACATTGTTTGCTGCTGCTTTAAGTCGTCGATGAAATCTTACCTTAAGTGGTTGTTGCCATAAACAACCTTTTAATAAAAATACATCCTCATGTTATCAAGTGAAGACTTGATTGATATCAAGTGAGCCGGGGGGTTAGATTACCATATAACTAAATACATATGAACAGTAGGATGCTACGTAACATTGTACACAATTCATTTGTGACTCTTGAATTGCTTCATAGTTATATGTTCTTCATGAGTTTCAAATAATGACTATTATATAATACTACGGATAGCGTAAAACACATAGTTCGATTCCTTGTCTTGCACAGATGCTATTCATATTTTGATGATCAGGGATTCCAGCACCTAAGTAATTGTTGTTTCTTTCATTATAGATCAGCGTTTGAGAACATTTACGACCTGCTCACTGTTGGTGGGGAGTGTCTCCTCAGCTTTTTGGGCCACAACCCCGTGTTCGATGTATACCGCATCTTGGCTCGGAGCAACAAATGGAGTAGTTGGCTTCGGGGAGTCGACCGTTTCATCTCGCCGTACCATGACTCGCAGGTTAATGTTGGACTATTTAGATGTCAAGTACTCCTTGAATGCATAAACACGCTAAATATACAATTGAGTTAAAACATAAATAGGTAATTAATTTTACTGTCTTTCATTCTTTACAGGAGCCAGAGAAGGAAATCAGGAAAATTATGAACAAAATCGGTTTCCGTGATATTACAGTGAATTGTCAAGAGAAGATATTTGTCTATGACAGTCCTGAGGCTGTAAAAAGTAAGTTTAAAAAAATAAAACTACTTATAGGTACATTCTTAATGTTTAAAGACACCTTCGCTTTACTTAATACTTGTGAAAACTTCTTCGCCATATGCGAAGTGGTTTCCAAAAGATGCCCTTTCAATTATACTTATGCAGCTTCTTCTTCAACTTGAAATCTATACATGCTTTTATATTAATGTTGTCAAACGGGCCTCTGCATGTTGGCTTCGGCCCCATGTACGCCTTCCAAAGGTCCGGGACACCATGGTCCTGAGATTGGAAAATGACCAACATAATAATAATAATAATAAATACGCAGGGCAGCTTGTGGCGAGCTGTAGCGACCCCACGTACCTGATTGCTCCTGGGAGAACCCCTGTTCCTCATCTCTGTCTTGCCTTCACTGGCCGGGCAGAGCTAACACTGACGAGGGACAGGATCTCCCACCTCTTGCTTGCCTTTATTGGCTGGCTTGAGTGGAGACTCGCTAGAGCAGAGATGCTCGGGGGAAGGAAGTGTGCCAGTAAGATGCTTGTAGGGATCTTGAACGATTACCGGAATTGTCCTGAGAGCCGTGGTACACCTCTCCACTCCCCTAGCACCTCAACTGGTGTTGCCCCCTTGTTGTCTACGTCACTTAGTGCTAGCAACCTATTTGGGGGGCCCATCGACTGAGTGTGCAAGTCACCCCCTGCCATTTTATCCGTGTGAGAAACATACGTCAGGCAGGGGCCATAGTTCTTCCATAGTCCCAGATACCCGGTCCACCTAAAACCCACACCCATAACCCAGTATCTTTTGTATCCATATCTTGCAATAGCCCTACATGAACCGGGGGTTGTCCTTGGGTGCACTTGTATAGTGCATACAAGGATAATCGCCGGTTTGTGTCACACAGCTTTTAGATCAATGTTGTCAAACGGGCCTCTGCGTGTTGGCTTCGGCCCCATGTACGCCTTCCAAAGGTCCGGGACCCCATGGTCCCGAGAATGGAAAAGACACAACATAATAATAATAATAATATTATAAAGCTGAAGAGTTTGTTTGTTTGTTTGAACGCGCTAATCTCCGAAACTACTGGTTCGAATTGAATAATTCTTTTTGTGTTGGATAGTCCAGTTATCGAGGAAGGCTATAGGCTATATAACATCACGCTACGACCAATAGGAGCAAAGATATAGTTGTAAATGTGTAAAAAACGAGAGAAAGAAGTCACTATTCCACGCGGACGAAGTCGCGGGCAAAAGCTAGTCCTAAATAATCAGTATCTTAATTAATTCATAATAACAAAAGATAGATATTTGTTCTGGCTGTCTCCCAACGGTGCACATCAAATGTTAATTTCTTTTCTACCTATTACAGAGGCAGTTCAAGCAGTAAACCCGTTTCCGATGCCTAAAGACGTTTTCGACGAGTTCATGATGGACTATGTGGACTTACTCCGCGATATGAAGCTGATCGACGAGGAAAACAACAACAAACCAGCCAGCATCAGAACCAACTACAAACTTATTGTGGTATACGGGAGCAAATAGACTTCCAGGCAATGTGTCAGGTGCTTTCAGACAAAGTGACTATTGTGTTCGAACTTTATAACATGTGCGTTAGATTTAAACGTTTGCGTTATTCCTGAGTGGGCCAGCGCTTGCATAGCGCGTTAACATTCGTACACTTTACCACAAAACTCGTGATGGGCAAATATATAGTCTATTTTATGCTTAAAGACAGGCGTTTTTGTAATAGAAATTGGGGTCAAATCAAAACTAGCTAGGCTATCGTTTTGGTACATGTCGCCTTGCATTGGGTACTTTGCTGACACACTACCGCATCTATAATATAAAAGGAATCGCAAAATGTGTTGGTAAGCGCATAACTCAACAACGCCAATTTGGAAAATGCTTTGTTTTAAATGTTTGTTGAATTTCAACCATGGTTTTTGCGGCGAGAAAAATTCAATCAATTTCCTAACAAAATCAACAGCCCTATTCTTTTTCCCATAAAAACGTTTTCTATTTAAAACGTAGAGTCAAGGAAGATAATAATTATCCATAAAACGGGGCCGGGGCGGGACGGGCCTGGGGGCGAAACGAAGTTTGCTGGGACCGCTAGTCTTTTGATAAATAGCAAGGTCCTGCTGCTAGCTAGACCTAAATTAAGCGACTTGTGGTAAGATCAAACGAATGCAAGACGTATAACAGCGACATGTAAGCGCTGGCCTAACATTTGAGAAGTGAATATCCTTAGATACTAAGAATTGTAATTTTCTTTCAATAATTTAATTTATATATTTATTGTGTGGAATATGATATAGCGTAAGTACTTATTATGTTTGTTTATCTTTAAATAATTGCCAGATTTTTCCAAATAGGCAGCAAAGTATTGCATTTCTAGAATAAAGACCCATAATATATACTTTATTGATGTTTGTTCCTTCCGTCATGCATTCACTAAAATATTATTGTGCAAAAGTTAGGAGAAAAATATTGTATGCATTCATATGCATTCGTGCATCGGTTTGTAGCGGTAAAGGGACGTGTAATATGTATTTAATTAAGTGAATAGTATTTTTTTGTGTTGTTAAGAATACGAAATAATATATTAGTCTAGGTTCCAGTATTTAAGCCCACCGCAACGAATCACAGAGTGTTTCTTTTATATACGTTTCTACTTTATTTAAGAATATGACTAAAGTTAGTATAGTGGTTGTGACTTTCTACAAGTAGAATATTGATTGAAATCAAAGAATAAAATACAGAAAACGGCACAAAATTAAAGAAAATACAAATAACCAATTGACGAACTTTGTTTTTGTGCCAATAATGATTATAATTCTCTGATATATTTTGATATAAATTATTATTTTTTAATTATAATTATAAAGCACCCAGCGCTTGTCTTTTTTAACAAACCTTTTATACAAAATCATTGTTATAATTGTGTTTAAAAATGTTAAAAAGCATAATCACGAAATGATAATAAGAGCGCTGTGCTCCACTTTATTTTTGGATTACTACACTTTTTTAAGAAAATAAAACTTATTTTGTGTTAATATATGTCATGTTTTATACGTTGTACTTTTTTTCCTATAAAAATCCTACAATACAAAAAAATATATAAGAAAATAACACAGATGAGTTATGAATATAGCTCATCCTGCCTATCAACTCTTGTATGTCTTAATCTTGGAAACGGTTCCAACGATTTACACTTAGTATACTACATTTACCTCTGGGATTATAGCCGCGAAAAATGAATCTAGCTAGGTTTAATTTTTAGAAAACGTCAGTAAGAAAAAAATACCGATCAAAGCATGATAATCCAAGTTCCAATAATCAAATCCCACAAGTAAAATAGTTACTTATTAAAATTAAAGGTCTAAACATACATCTTACCTTATCGTCTGGCCAGTCTAACTGGTTAGTTAGACTACAAGTCCACGATTTATTTTAAATATAAGATGTAGTTTACTTTTTTAAAATAAATTTTAACCCTTAATTGGTCGCGTGGGGTGTCATGCACCCCAAAGCAAGTTTCCAGGCTCCTAACATTTTAAAATTTGAATTTAGCGCGCTGTTGTTTTAGGTAGCTTCGTAAATAGGTGTCAAGTACACAATTCAGTTGCGAGCGGTGCTCGATTGTGTTCGGTTTGGCTCACGGAGCTCGTTTGGGGTGCTCGACACCCCAGGTGACTGTTTGCGTGGTCCAAATTGCGGGTATATTAATTTTCTTTTTTCTATTCTAAAACATTGTTTTTTGACAAATTAGAAGTTGAATGTTGTTTTTGAGGTTATTATGAAGCCAAGAAAAGCGGTCCTGCTTTTATCGATAATGCACCATGATGATAATGTTGAGGGTGACAAAAGAAAGCCTGAAATTAATCATTATTATAATAAAACTAGCGGACCCAGCGAACTTTGTTTCGCCCCGGCCCCGTCCCGCACCAGTCCCGGCCCCGTCGAACGGGATAAATGTATCCTATGTCTTACTGGTTATAAGCTCCTCTCCACCGTTTCACACCGGCCCCGTCCCACCCCAGCCCCGGCCCCGTCTAAGGGGTATGAAAAATAGATGTTGGCCGATTCTCAGACCTACTCATTATGCTCACAAAAAAGTCAAACCCCACCAAATATCAAGAACAGGCATACCCACATTTCCCAGACCGCTTCAAAAACGACTAAAAAGGTATCATGACATTGAGGACCAAGAATCTGTTTCTGAAACAGAAAATCGCAGTCATACAAAAGATGTCATATTTATCCGAGAACCAAGGATAGAAAAACAAAATCTGGATGCTCTAAGTGCCATAAACATGTGTGCAATGACCATATGATTGTTGTATGGCAAAATTGTTACGAAGAAAACTAGTACTTACAGAAAGTTAATTTTCACTGTGCAAAATATTGTTGGTTATGTTTAAAAGAAGTTTAAAAGTTGAATAAGATGTGAGTCTAAATGTTCCTATTAATAAAAGTCTGATTTTGCATGTATTTCGTATTTTATTTATATTTATTGATTGGGGTGCTGAACACCCCACGCGACTTCTGATGCAATTTTTTAGGCGCGCCTAATTAAGGGTTAAATAAAGTTAACTTAGTTACTTAACTAAACCTAATTAGAGCAAGCTCCATTGAATAGAATGCTGTCAGATTTCAACGGGCAGTTTCGAACTCGATTTTTTTCAGACTCCTTCCAAAAGATAATTTGTTTTAGATAATTCTTGTATCACATTTCTTTGTGATCCTTAAAATTAATATAAAAAAGTATACTACAACTTATATTTAAAATAAATCTAGGACTTGTTTTTCTTACAATAATTCGATTGCATGTTTTTTTGTCGAAGTCAACTGTAAACTCAAATCTCCTTCTCAGTATTATAGAGCAACGAATCAAGCCACGAATCTTTTACTCAGTTTATACTTACTAGGTACGCGGGTACACGGATCACACAGTGTTTCCCTGGGTAAAGTGCATACACAAAAGATAAGCGAAAAAAAAGTCGTTTTTTTTCGAAATTGTGGGTCTATTTCGGTGAAATAAATAAAATGATATGCCAAATAGATAACAATGAAGATCAAATACAAATTAAACAAAACAACAATAATTTAAGGAAACCTTATGCACATGTCTCCGGCCGGCCAAATTCCAATATTACAAAACGCTTTAATATCTATCACAACATGTCAATGTGAAAGACAGTTGTCATTTTACTAGGTACCTACGGTTTGTCACTTAGGGTTTGTCAATATTACATCATCTCTGTTGTCAACATACATGATCAGTGGTTGTCAATATTAAAACTGTAAAACGTGTATAACTTTGCTTTTATAGCCAAAAAAGCTGACTTAAGTTATTAAAGCTAGCCAAACAGCGTAATATTCATATTTTAGGTCGCGTCCAGAAGCTTTTCATTATATCATCCGCAACAAGTCACCATGAAGAAAAACAAAGTAAATATCTTTCAGTACATCATCGTAATAAAAGCATCGTCAAAATTTGAACTACACACAAATCTTGTTTCAGGTCCGCTCTCAAGCTTCGCTCATGACAACGCGATCAGAAACGAAAACGCATGAGGAGATATACGTCCCTCCGATGGACGTCCTTGCCGTCAAGGTTTTAGGGCTGCAGATCACCGACGAGGTCGCCATGCATTACGCCATCAAAGTGACGTTCTTCGATCAGCTACTCCTCACAGGGATCGTCAAGGCTGTCAATGCGAGGAGCCCTCTACATAAGCGAACCCTGGTCTCAGGAACCATGAACTACGACCCTTCGGATTACGAGAAAATGTGCCTGTTCGCTGATTCCCCTTTGGTTGGTAAGCAATCGAGAAACGGCCAAATCTAAACTTCTGTATTGTGCCACAATATTCTTGCTTCTATTGTAATGTGAAATAATTTGAATTGTGGTGTTTTATAAATGACGAAACATATAACATATCAGTGCATTAGATATGTACCCAGACTAGGCTTATTTATAGCATTGACTTAATAAGCAACAAAAAGCGATTTCTTTCAAAAAATAAACCATAAACCCCGTTAAATAGACGCAGGAGCATTTGATGACTATTTACATATTTAATTTGAGAATCTCTTAACTTCTTTTAGTAAACATTCAGCCGTTAAAAAGTATAGAGGCGAATTTGAGTCAAACTGCGTCTCCGAGAATGAGCAGTGATTCACATAGATCCAGTACTAGCGTCAAACCTGTTTTTGATATTAGTTGTTGCAACATCGATATCTTACCAATATTTACAGGTAAGCAGTAACAATGGTACCACGATCTGAACTAACTAAACGAATTGATAAATTTTTAGAAATGACATGAATTCCAGCTTCAAATTACCAATAAATTCGCTCGTTCATCTTGCAGAAAGAAATAAGATGTGCGTGCAAAAACGAATGGAACCAATGATACCTCTGCCCGTAATGCAAACCAAAAGCTGGGACAACCTCCCTCTGCTCACGGTAGAGATATCGGCAAACCGTAATCTAGAAAATGAGCGCCATCACAAAGTCCTCAAGAGAGCTAACTACATGAAAATGACACTCCTGGCGGCTTACAACATGCAGTTACCGTACGGTGACGAGTATGTCTACACGGCAGCGTCTAAGACACCGCTCAGAAATGAAATGGTTAAAATAATTAATTCTTAATCTAAATCACTCTTCAATACCAATAATAATTACGAAACAAGTAGTAAATGTTTAATTTATGTCTACATTTACTGAAATCGCTTATCTATCATGGTGTAAAACGATTCTTTGTATATAACCACTTCCACATACTACTTATTACTTACATAACCAAGAAACAAATTTCGGTCCAACTCGAGATTCGAACCCAGGCCTCTCGGGTAGCATCAGCGAACCAATACACAAACGAGACAGTCACAAATTAAAATGGAATGAAAGTGGATAACGGTTATAAATAACTTTTGATCAACCATTATATACTTAACTAAGAAAAAAATGAGCCGTTTTGCACACGGAACAGATAAAATTCATCTCTTCTGTGGTTTTCAGAAAACTGGTCTTGTAATGTTCAACCAAGGTTACAGAGTCCCGAAGAGGTTCAACCCCCTCGGCTTCTATCCAAAGTGGGAAAGCCTTCGGATGGGCGACGATGTGTTCACGAAAGGAGACGCCAAGTTCGTATCCGATTGGGAATCTATAGTCAATGAAGACAACATAGATCTTCAGCACTATGCGTCTAAAGAACATAGAGATCGTGAGTAACTTCATATTTTCAATGAGAAACAAAATTTTAATTTAATGAATTAAGTATTACTTCTTCATTTTCTAATTAATAACTACTACTAAATAATGTAGTCTTGCAACTGGTCATTTTGGAAACCAATAGGAAAGCCTCATGTCCGGCAGCAGACTTGGTGCGACTGACTATAATTTTTACCAATAAAAAGTATGAAATCTGACTGTATGTAAAATGAATGCAAAAGCTTTGTATAGAAACTCTACTGAGCTGATACTTTTATAAACTGTTTGTTTAAAGATACGATTGTATGGGGATCGTTCCACCGCACCCTAATGCTGGATCAGGACGAGTGGCTGTGGAAGCACCTGTGCCGGCACAGCTGGCCCTTCGAAGTCCACGTCTACGGCGAGGAGAACTGCGGCCACAGCCTCATGGCCTTCCTCAACCTCTTCCACTTGCTGTATCCTGGAGGTAACGGATTAGATAATTACACCCAGTTCCTGAATATGCTTAAAGCACTTAGTTGTTATCCAACGATCTTCTATACCCGAAACGTACGTAGGTAATACTCAAAGAAAATTGCAACCGAATAACAGTAGCAGCATTTTCTATAATAAAATCCAGGACTCTACTTATATACAATAATATTTTTCTTAGAGGACAATGTCCGGATGGCGGTGCCACTACACTGGGTAAATGCAAAGACGATGATGGACAAATGTGGTTGTGAACTGCTGCTTACTCCAAATGCGGCTTCTTGCACCACCGCCAGCAGTCCGAAAGCGAAGTACCGTAACATTTCAGTTTATTTCACAAACCGTCCACAAAATAATATAAATGATGGTTCTCTTCTAATATGTTAAAGAGAACTATAAAGAAATCTATCCCATAGCTGTAATATATGCCATTGTTATTTTGTATAGCTAGGCTTCATCCGCAGTCTGCACTTTCTTAGTCACTCTGTTAGACCATTGGGCGTATGTTTATGGCTTATTGGCCGAACAGGTTTTGAAGGAGATTCGTAATTGGCTAATGCTAACCTACTCACGCTGAACACTGCCAAGACCAACTATATGTGTTTCTCAATCCTTGATGGCTATCAACCTGACACAACTTTCGAACTCAAAATTCATGACTGCCTTTCTACGGACCTAAACTCGGACTGCACATGTACTGTCATTAAAAAAGTTCAAACACTAAAATACCTCGGAGTTATGCTGGATCAAAGGCTCAATTGGCATTGTCACATTGACCTGGTTTCCAGTAGAATTCGGAAGTTGATTTGGATTTTTAAAGAACTGAGACATATTGCAGATAAAAAGCTATTAAAAGATATTTACATTTCACTTGCACAGTCTATAACAATATATTGCATCACTTTATGGGGTGGTGCTTTAAAGACAAAGTTTATGGATGTTGAGCGTTCACAAAGAGTATTGCTTAAAGTTATGGAATTTAAGAAAAGGAATTTCCCTACTCAGGCATTGTATCGTAACGCTGATTTACTTTCCGTTAGAAAACTATACATACTGCATGCCGTTCTGAAAGTACACCGTTTAATTGGGTACAATCCTGACAAGGAAAGAAGAAGAAGAGCAGATAAAGTAGCCCCAATACCTAATGTTCATACTTGCTTCGCCCAATATCAGTTTTCGCATCTATCTGCACAAATATACAATAAAATGAACAAAACTCTTAAAATATACGCACTTACTTTAAAAGAATGTAAAATAGTACTTACCAAGTGGTTAAAGTGTCTGGACTATAGTGAGACTTAAAATATTTTAAAAATTCGTACCTGATTTAGTATATTATGTCAAAACATACACACACGCATACACACACGCACGCGCGCACACACACACACACACACACACAGACACACACACACACACACACACACACACACACACACACACACACACACACACACACACACACACACACACACACACACACACACACACACACGCACGCACGCACGCACACTCACGATCAATTTGTATTATTATTGTTAGAATTTTCATGTAGTTATGGAAGAGCGTGGCCTCCTGGCACAGGCATTCTGTAATGCCTAATAGGAGACTACATCAATTAGTAAATTTAAAAATGTACTTGTTTACGTAAATAAATATTTTTCATTTTCATTTTCATTTTTTTTTTCATGGTGTTTTACCACAACCGCCACAGACTCCTCGTGGAGTGCCACGGAAAGATAGCAAGCCTGCCCAAGCCACAGCAGGCTTTGGGACAATTTATTTATTTAACTGATGGATCGAAATTTAACTGTTTGAAATAAGATGCATATATTTCGTTCCACAGTAGCTACTAAAACATTTCAGACCAGCTAGTTCAGGTCGCACCAGCACCAGCACAGAGGTCGGCTCGCGACCGACGGGCGCCAACGACACCTGCGCTTTCATCATCGTTGAGGTGAGACTCGCAAGACCACTGAAGAAAGCAGTTATTCCAACCCCTATCACCAGGTACACAAAAGTTCCTGTAATGGCGAGGCTTATGATACTTTTTTCATCAAACCTATTTAAAAAGCCTTGTATTATTTTGTTTATTTAGCACGAAGTGTAGCTTACTGCATAGAAGAATACTATATACTCACTGAATGATGATGATTTTGATCACAATAATGATGAAACTTGATATTAAGACAATAGACACATTGTTTATTCCTGTGACCATGTCCTTGTATTACAGTTTTCATCAAGTTTTGTCCATCATTATTGTCCTCCTAAATTTTTAGCTCAGAAGTAAACGACATGCTTCATGAAATGGAACATGTTCCGTCTAAAAGAGAAACCACGGGTCGAGGACAGCAAGACAGGGAGATGCAAACAACATTCCGCTATGCTGAGCTTTCTTTGCGGAGAGTTCCACATTATGGTGAGTGATGTTGGTTCAACTATCAGACTTTACAAAATAAAACTATTTATCTTGGGTCGTAAATAAATATTTTTCGGAGTCATTACATATAACAATACAGAGTATTTTGTTTTAAAAGTGAAGCCCGTCTTATTTAACTGTGTGATAGTGATACGGTGATGGCAGCCATGTTATGTTTATAAAATTTAAATATGTGGATAAGGCATTATGTCTATAAACAAGTGTGTAATATACAATCCAATAGAGCTTCGCTTGTCTTCATAGTTGCGCGGTATTCAAATATTTGACACATCCATCCATGAGATCAGAATGATAACTGTTTCTCTTCAGGGATGACAGAGTTCTGCGCCTTCAACCGGCAGCTTAGCGAGACGAGGACTCGGGTGGAACTGATAACGTCATGCTGCCTCGACGCAGCCGTCTACGTGAACAATAACTTCGTCGTGCAAGAGTTTCTGCAGTCAAATGAGACCTTTGAAGTTTGTAATTCGTACATATTTGTCTAATTGCCAACTGCCTTCCAGAAATCTATCAATTGGTAATAATGTTTTGTAACTGCTACTATTTATAATGGTTTTAGGAAATGCTAATGATGTCGCACGCCTGTCTTACGCGGCTCGCCTGTAGCACCCTGGTGGGGAACATTCACCGGCACGAGCTGAACCCAACTTTGAGAGCCGCCCGACACGCCAGGCACATGCAGGATACAGCACACGCACTGGAGTTGTATCTACAGGTGATATGAAGTCCCTAGAATTACCGCTATAGCTTTGCTATTTGCTTATGTTAGACATTCTTGATACATTAGAATAGTTGGATACGGGATTGCTACCATGTACCTTATTATTTATGAGCTTCCGATATTTCGGCACTGTTGCAAGTGCCATGATCACGGAGTAACTAATAAATAAATACTCATTATAATAATAATAATAGTAAATAGTTACTCCGTGATCATAGCGCTTGCAATAGTGCCGAAATATCGGAAGCTCATAAATAATAAGGTACATGGTAGCAATCCCGTATCTAACTATTCTAATGTTAGTGACCATGAAAGTTTAAAACAATATATTCTTGATACAATTGAATATGGCTTCTATTTACACGAAGATTAAGCAACATAAACACTTGACATAACAGATCGCTTATTTGACACACGAAGCTTGGCAGTACCTATTCCAAATTGAAGCACACACAACTAAGGTAAAATCACAGAATCTGGCAAAATGTACTCCTTCTGAGTCATAATAAAATAATAATAATAGTCCCCCTAGCCGATTTCGACTACGGTGGCCAGTCACAACGACATACCGACTGCGCGGGACATATAGTGCACAAGTGTGTGCGCAAACACACTCTGAGTCATAATTACGTACCGTCTATTTTCCAATGCTTTTAGACCAATACCTATAATTACGTTTCACCTCCAATTCAGGTAGTGGTACAACAGCCTCGCTGTGGAAACAGTTGGCGAGAGCTGTCGACGTGTCTGCGTGAAGTGGACCGCGACTGGGCCAACGTCTGCATCAACAAGTCCATTGTTTTAGATCCTCGCCATCCACTCAGGTATATTTATGATTGCAACCGCTAAGCAGAAGCTTTTAAATTCTTAAGAAACAACTTAGGACTAAAAGCAGTCCATCCAAAATACTAAGATTCTTGACAAACTTAAAATGCTTCTAGTCATGATAATAATATTTTTGTAGTTAAATTTGTTTTTATAATTTCTAAAGACGACAATTATTAGTTTCAGAATTGCTGCTCTGACAAAGGCTTTTTAGCTAACGATTGCATATTGCGAACAATTAACAGGTTTACTAAAACAACATGTAAATGCTTGTTCTTATTTTACAGCCTGGTTGCAAAAGGCTGCACACTGTACGAGGATGACCCAGAAGCGGCTGAACCGTTTTTCGTGGCTCTGCTGGGCTTGCACCCGTTCTGGCTGACAGGCTACGTCATTGCCAGCGCGTATTACATCAAGCGCGAACTCTTCCATATGGCTGACCAAGTTATGGAGTATCGCCAAAAGTAACTTTACCTGAACTGTAGCTGTTTAATATTTTTAAGCTCTTGATGTCGTCGCGTAACCATTGAGGCAGAAGGCCGTGGCAATCCATAAGCTTTTAGACTTTTTTTAAACTAGAATAAATCTGACATTCATCGACAATATTTTTAAAAGGCCTGACCAACGCAACAATACTCCACTCATTAAGAAATCTAACAGCATGGCTACCTAATGACACCATCTTTCAAATAATTATGTCTTCTGTTTACTTCTGGCCAGGACTCACGCAGAGGGCTGGATAGAAGACGTCGGTGTCAGATCGTGGGAGAACGAGTTGGGAGATTGGTGGGACCACACGCCGCTGCTGCCTGGGACCAACCCTTACTACGAGGCCGCTGACATTCTGCTCCGGTTGAGAGCTTTGGATGTTAGTTGAATTGTCGTTTGATTGAGATCTTATGTATTAGATTTCAGCATAGCTGGGCATTAACTCGTTAATCCATTAATCGTTAATTAACGAAGTTAACATTTTGATTAACGGATTAACTTTTAAGTTAACTTTAAAAAATGTTAACGGACACGTTAACTTCCGTTAATAAGCAAAAGTCCGTTAATCGTTAATCCAATGCCTACTATTTACCGCACCAGACTAGTAAGTTTTTCAATAATTTTGACACTCAGTCTAAAAAGCTCCAACTCTCTTAACGAGTAAAGGGCAAAGTCACGTTCAAATGTGGTTGGACATGAAATCAAAAGACTCGTTCCACGATACTGCATTCCTCGGGGAACAGATATTTATAAATCTATTCATTAAATACAATACTGCTATACCCTCAAGTACTGCAAATGAACGTCTGTTTTCCACGGGTGAGGACATTTAAACATCAAAACGAGGATCGCTTTTTAGGGTTCCGTAGCAAAATGGCAAAAACAGAACCCTCATAGTTTCGTCAAGTCTGTCTGTCTGTCTGTCCGTCCGTATGTCACAGGCATTTTATTCTAAAACTATTAGTATCACACAGCTGAATCTTGGTAGGTAAGTGTATCTCATTTACTGATTTAGATACAAATCAGGAAAAAAAATACATTTAATATCCCATACATGAAACTAAAACGTATTTTTTTTACTCAATGCGTGGTGTCTATGGATAGGTCTTTTATAAGGAAGTTTTTATAACTATTTTTTCTGAAAGTCTTAAGGTTGAGAAATAGACGCTTCCAAAGTGGTAAAATGGGCGTGTCCCCCCCCCCGTCCCCCCCCCCCCATCTAACTTTTGAACTAAAAAAGTGAAAATTTTGAAAAAAAAATGTAGATCTTAGCAAAAACTTGCAACGAAAATTGGTTTGAACGAAATCGAACCGACATTTTTTGAGATATAGCACATTTTCATTAACCGCAAATATAACTTTGTCTTTCATACAAACACTATGAAAAACAAAGTTATTTTTGCTGACAAAAAATATTGTGATATTTTCGCTAGGTGGAAGTAAGTGGACCCAGAATTCTGTTTAAGGGTGGTACGGAACCCTCAGTGCGCGGGTCCGACTCGCGCTTGACCGGTTTTGTTGTTTTTTTTTTAAATTTTGGTACAATATTTTGAAATTATAAAAATTAATTATCAATGTCAAAAAGCTGTCAAATTACTTAGCAGAAAATCACGCACTGCTGTAGCACAACTGAGTCACTACAGCAGCCGCTGTTAAAATAGCGAAGTGTATCAAAGGCACAGCTCTCTCGTTGTACCACTGATGCACAAGCACAACACAACTCAGTGACGACTCAATTGGAGGAATTGACACCCAGATGAGAACTACAACATGTCAATGTGCATGAAGGGGAATAAGCATTAAATGCCCGACGATTAAATTACACATTTGAATTACACAAGTATTTTGTTTTATTGTTTACTCTCATAATCATCATATAACATCATATAACAAGTCATCTCTCATATAACGATTAACGTTAACTTGCGTTAATTCTTCCGAAATGTAACGCTTTAACGTTTAACGAAGCTAACTTTTTTTGTAACGGATTAACGATTAACGAAGTTAACTATTTGATTAACGGTGCCCAGCTATGGATTTCAGATAACTTCGCACAAAAGTTTTTGCGACTCGTTTACTAATTAATGCATGCGGATACAAAAACGCGCAACCTAACCTAACCTAACCACAGAATAGATCAGCCCTAAAAACTACGAGCTGTAGATGGAACTCCATTTGTACGAGATTTGAATTGGATTCGAAAGTGGGTCTGCCGAGTTTATAAACTTTTGTGCACCGGCACTGGCACTGACTCCTTTTGAAAATCTGTCGATGCATTATAGTATGTCACAGCAGCCATACTACATTAAATACTAAACGTACTTTAGTGAAATGTTATACTTAATTCCACTGAATAGATAAATAAGGTTCGAAACGTTCTGACAGTTCGTTTGTATGAGAACCTGTGTCGCCGGTGGGCGTTACGGCGTTGTTGCTGCAATGCCAATAGCACCAATCAATGAATCAACGCATCAATATCACAAACCAATCACACTTTCCGCTGGGAGCTCTGTGATTGGTGTGATTAGTACGTAAAACCAACTACCAATCACAGAACTGCTAGCTGTGGAACCATCAATCATCATTTTGCTCATTCTTTAATGTCAAAATACTACGTTGTGGTAAAAGTCGATATTTTAGGTCGATCGATATCGATAACTTCAATTACCGGTATAATGTATTTTTTCAATATGAATTGAAAAAAAAAACCATAAGATTTTAGTTTTGCGTATATAATTTTACGGCACATTTGATCGCATCAAAGTGTTGTACAATTACCTTCCGATAGAAAACAATAAAAAAAATTGTATTGCTATACTTTACTTGAAATAGAGAAAATTTATACTTTTACGTATTGCTTAACATTAATAATTTTAATAAAATAATTTAATATTAACATATTTTTCATTTTATTTTTGACAATAATTTGACATGTCTGAAAACGCAATGTTTTGACACATGTTTGTGATTGATGTTGCTCTCAAGAAGAAAGCTTAATAATATATTAAGTCAGGTCTACGTGTTGTGTCAAAGGACGTAAAATACATATAACATTTATCTATAATATATTAATATACTGGTTGTTTTTGTTTGTTTGTTTGAACGCGCTAATATCAGAAACTATTCGTCTGGTTATAAAATATGTCAGATACATTTTTAGATAGCATATTTATAGGGGAAGACTATAGAAGTAGTAATGCGTATGGGCTTATAAAAAATTCTACGATTTATGGAAACGGTTAAACTTAGACGCGCGAACGAAGTCGCGGGAGGGCGCTAGTTTGTTATTAATAAATACTAAACAATATTTATTTTAACTAATTAATTATGGTTTTACAATATTTTTAACACTCACAGTGTCATATTTTATACTTAAAAGATGAAATATGAAACCAAAAATTGCGCACGGGCGGGATTCGAACCAGCATCTTTCTGGCAATCCGGGCCAACTGCTCTTCCAATTGAGCTACCGCTGTTGCATAAACAGACGGGTAGATGGCGCTAACGTCACGCAATGACGTATCAATGAGACCAAGAATTTCGCGCGGTCGGACCGACAGCACGGCAGCTCAATTGGAAGAGCAGTTGGCCCGGATTGCCAGAAAGATGCTGGTTCGAATCCCGCCCGTGCGCAATTTTTGGTTTCATATTTCATCTTTTAATTAATTATGTTTTAATCTCCTAAAACATCAGTAGGGAAATTGCCATTTATCGATATTTTTATTGTGCCGTGAGCTACATCCCTATCGTTGTGTACGCAATCGAACCAAGCAAATTGGATGCAATAGATTGCGTGCTAAGGTAGCAATTTTGTTAGTAATGTGCGTGCACAGTCATCAATGAGTATTTTTTTAAATACTTGGTGCAACAAAATCGCTGTTCTTGCAGAATATTACTGCAACGCTCTTGTCACGCGACTGAAGTACTGCTCATGCATATGCTCACAACTAGCTCACCTCTGCTGCACTGACCGGGGCATTTCTAACCTTATTTATCTATTCAGTGCTTAATTCTGTTACACTATCGGTGTTATTATTACAATATCTGAAAGCAAAATTTTGAACTGTTTGCATTCAAAAAGTTCGCTGGAAAAAATTTCTTGCAACGTCATGTGCAAACCGTTTCAAAATATTATTAACTGAGTGATCTAGCTCAAGGGTTCCAAGATAGGGTGGCACGGGTCAAAGCACAATAACTAAACGAGGTGAAATCAGGGACGAACTAAAAATAAAGCAATGTGTATTTTTGGACAGTATAGTATCGGCCACAATTCCTCAGTTTAAGTCTTCACAATGTCATCTAAAAACTCTTATAGCTATACTTGTTCACACATCGCGTTCATCATTGGATTTAGAAAATGGGCCTCCACCGCGGGTGCGTAACACAAAAAAGAACCCATCTTTATACCCATGTTAGATTTAGTATGTTTTTTAACGATTATATTTTTGTTCACTCTTGTCAGTTGGCAGAAGTGTGCCTGTACCGCGCGGTGGTGGAGGCGGGCGAGTGCGCGGCCTCGCTGCACATGACGGCGCTGAGTTGTCGTCTGCGTGGCATGATAGATGACGCGCTCTGCCACCTGCAAGTTGCCATCGAGAAACACGGCGATGTTAGTATATTTAACAAACTATCAGTAGTGCCAGTGGGTAGAAGTATGCCACATGACAGCGTTTAGCTTTTGCTCAACGACGCGCTATGCCAGTGGTACTCAACCTTATTTTCAAATGGGAGGCAGAGACGTTTTACAAGTGATAGTCCGGGCCGCAACGCCGCGTTTTTTTTACTTTTCATACGAGCTAGGACTGTGTAAAACAAAGTAAGAACTCGCGATCGCAGCGAGAGACTCCTTTTGTCTTTACCTCTGTGTAGCGAGCAAAGCGAGCGCGAAAAATCGTCATCGATTATGCCAGGCCGCCATCTGTTTATGCGTGTTATGCCATTTCAAAGTAAGTACATAGGGTGTTTCTGTATGCGAGCGTAGCGAGAGCAAAAAAATTGGAAGTCCATAAGACCAGAACAGCGGCAAACCAGATTGTGATTACGAGTGCCGCGAGCGTGAAAATTTTTACCTTCATTTACACACTAATCGCAACAACTGCGAGTTGGCGTCGTACGATTATAATTAAAATAGCGCGAGTGCGTAAAAAAATAAAAAAATAAAATAAAAATCATTTATTTCAGGCATTGCCCATAAGAGGTGTTAGTAACAATTATACCTTATAAACTATGTTAGTAAATTAAAATACAATATAAAAATAAATAAGTTAGAAATTTACATACGATATTCTAGTGTCTTTGGCTAGCTGGTAGCGTGTCCAGTGGTGCATGATGGCACTGTCCACGTCCAACCTTGCCGCGACACTCTGCAGGAGACTGTTGGAGCTGCCACGTACCCTGTGGATCAAGGATGCTATGCGATTTCGCACAATAGCCGCAAAGCTATCAACCCCTGCTTCCGCCAGCATCCTCGAAGCACTACAATAGCGTTGCAGCCCCATCAGCATCCTGAATGCGTCATTATATTGAGTGCGCAGGGCTCTGTACGCTGTTTGGGTATAGCTCGCCCACAGGCTGCACGTGTATAGGGAGTTACAATAGGCTTCAAAAAGTGTAATTTTAACCTGTTTAGTACAACGCGAAAACCTGCGAGCAAGCATGTTCGCCCTAACGCACAATGCCCTGCGCTCTCGCTCCAAGTCCAGGTCATCCTTGAGCGACTCGGTAACCCAGTGTCCCAGGTATTTAAAACTGTGTACTTGCTTCAGAGGAGTGCCATTGAGCCTTACAGCTGGAATTTTGTAGCACTTGTTTTTAGCTTTAAAAACTAGCAGTTCACTCTTAGCAGTGTTGTACCTAAGACCGTGAGCCACCGCATATCGCTCACATATGTTAATCAGCCTTTTGAGAGCACTGATCGAAGGGCACAGCAGCACCATATCGTCTGCGTAGCTTATGTTGTTGACGAAGGTGCCGTCCACAGAGCAGCCAACACCGGCACTGCTGAGCTCAATGATCAGTTTGTTCATGTAAAGGTTGAAAAGAGTTGGGGAGGTGATTCCACCCTGTCTCACACCACCTTCCAACCTGTACATGCCCGAAAACTCTCCACCCCATTTCACAAAGTTCTGCTGGTTCGAGTACCAGTGTTTCAGAATCGACCTATAGACATAAGGCAGGTCAGTGTCATCTGCAAGCTTTTTCCACAGGACCTCGTATTGTACCAGATCAAAAGCTTTTGACAGGTCCAAAAACACCGCATATATAGGCGTATCCCTTGCAGTATAATACTGAACAGTCTGCTTCAGGCATAGTACAGCGGCTTCAGTGGAGAGCCCAGGTCTAAAACCGAACTGGGCATCGTGAAGCTTCACGCTCGTGTCCAGCTGTTGCTGAAGCAGCCTATCCAGAACCTTAGCCACAATGGTCGCCAAAGAAATTGGTCTGTAATAAATGCCTTAACACGTTCCGGGACAGTGACCGCCTACAGGCGTGAAAACAATAAAACATTTATTGTGTCTGGAACAGTGTCCCGGAACGTGTTAAGTATGGCTGCTCTATGCCATTGCAAGTAGCCATCAAGAAGCACGGCGATGTTAGTGCATTACAAACGACTCAGTTGGCAAATGTGAGATAAGACGAATATAATAATTAATCCCTTGAAATGTGTACTTTCACTTACGAGTACTATTTCATACCATCTAGGAAGCCTAAATTCAACCGCACTCTTTTTGGGTTTGTAGTTTTAGTGTAAAGATTAATTTATACAATAACATATGACATATAACAGAGGCACTTATGTAAACGTTTGTTTCAGATACACTTTTTACGCGCCCTGCAAGCAGAATGTTTTCACAAAAAGAAGGATATCGCTGCTGCAATGGGCTCGTTTGAGAAAGCTGGCAGCTGCTTATGTGCTTATAGGCACGTAACTAATATTATTTATAATTATAGCATTCATTTTTGACACAATTCCCCAAAATTAGACTGTCCCCAAGTGCAAGTCGGTGTGAAAATAAATCCAAGCGACGTTCAGAAATTAGTTTATTTGTAGAAATCATAGCTCTGAATTCGTTCAAAAATTAACACACAAAAACCTGTCAATTGTACCTTTTACAAAAACAAACATTTATTTGTATTACATAACTATTTGGAATTTTTTGATTTCCGTACCAGAAGTATGGCAAGTCTACTGCTAAGCTTCTGTCGGTCGTCGTACCAGCTATAACAGCGAATATTTAGTGAAATTTTATAAAATTAAATAGTTTGAAGATTTCTTAACACTCTATGTGTTAATTTTAATCTTACAAGATTAAATAACGTCACGCATAATGACGTTTGATGCGTAATGAATTCATAAGAGACCAGAAATTTCGCGCAAGAGGATTACCGCACGGTGCCGGTGGTGGTGTGAGAGCGTTGGCCCGGTTCACCAGTGGTTGTGGGTTCATATCCCACTCGTGCGGAATTTTTGGTTTCTTATTTAATCTTACATGTATAAAATTATTTATATTTGCAGTATTTTACTGTCACTGCCATGCTGGGAGAAGCAGCGGGCGCGGTCACTTTTGGTGGATCTCATCCGCCGCCAGCCCAGTGCCTACGCCTGGGTCGCTCTTGCGCAGGACTGGATGCAGGTATGCAACTGGTTTTCAAAAACATAGAGGTGAAAATACATAGCTTCGTTGAAATTAAAGCCAAGTGCGAGTCGGTCTCGCGCACAAAGGTCTATACTTGGACGAATAGGTTCCATCCATACCATTTACTAGGTAAACAACATACTAAGTGAATGTTTCAAGTACCTACATGTTGCCATATTTGATTCAATATCGAGCAGAAAAGGGCAAAAAATGAGGGCATTTGATGTATGAGACTCCCCTTTTTGTTTTTTGTTTCTAGTATTTGTTTTAATTGCAGCAAAGTAATTGCATAATTTTTGATAATTTCAACCGTCTTGCTATCGCAGTTCTTGAGATACTGCCTGGTGATGGACAGACGGACAGACAGACAGCGAAAGTCTTAGTATTATGGTCCCTTTTTTACCCTTTGGGTACGGCACCCTAAAAGAAAGGCACCCCTATGATAAAACGTCCATTAAGTAAGAGTAATATCGTCTTCACTTTTATTTGATCAGCTCATGTCAGTCATAAAATGACATCCATGTTGACCTATCTACCAGAGAGCTGCCGGTACTGAAGGTGGCGAGGGAGACGGTACAGAGCCAGCAGCCGCAAGGGCCTGCGCCGAAGCATGCGCAGTGCAAGCGTTGCGGTGCGACCGGCAGGCGGGGTGCGCATGGGCACTGCTGTCGCGGCTGGTGGCGACGAGCGCGCGGCGGCTGCACTGCATTCGTACAGCTGAGAAGGTACGAGCAGGCGCGGATCCAGCTCTCCTAAAAGGTTGTGGGCACGCAATGGTTTTTCAATGATAGGGATTTTAACAAAATACGACGATGAGACAAAAGTGAAATTTAGAATGCTTTCTTAGTGCTTTTCTTAGCGCGAAGCGAGCGCGCTACAAATCGGATTTCGACACTCATTAAACTAAGCAAGAACATGATAAAACTTAAAAGCTCGAGCGAAGCGAGCGCTTTTCGACCCTCATGAAACCTAAACACCAATAATCGTTGAAAAGCGCGAGCGAAGCGAGCGCGCTACAAATTGGTTATTTGACTATTCAAAAGAAAAATATGATCAAGATTCAGGCGCGAGCGAAGTGAGCGCGCTAAAATTTAGTTCACGAATCACAACGCTTATAAAAGCAAGCAAAGAATTAATGGCTGAGCAAAGTGAGAACGAGATATTTGTTTAGGATGCTTCTTAATTTAGTTCAATGACTAAAAGTTTCTACCTTGCACTTTGTAATTGTGATTACAAAGGTAGGTTGTGGGCATGCCCACAGTGCCCACAACGGTGTATCCGCGCATGGGTACGAGTGACGTCATAACACTGTTCGAATCTTGAGTAGAATGCATTTAGCTTGCAATGGTGTTCGTGTAAGATCAAATACAGTGTGTCCCTGGATAACGTGCAATCCCGAAATATCTTTGTGTATCATTTTAGGTTTACTTTCACCTCCTATCGGAGTTTCACTTTATCTATAGACACACTGCTTAAAGTTCTTCCTGAATAAGTTACCTTATGTACCTAAATTGGCTTTTTATAAAATGTATGTTAAACTTTAGATTTAAACTTTAATTAAACTTTAGTAAATTTTGCTATGAAGCTACCTTCCCACTCCTACTTGACAAAAGATAGCTTGGCTGCAATTGTTAAATAACTAACTAGATGCATTTATTGATCATGAATCAATTGGTCTTCTAGTGTGGGTACGAGTTTGACGAAGATCGCGAGGGAAGGAGCTCAGCCTCGCAGCAGTCGCTGTGCCATCGCCTTGGGAAGGCTCTCAGGGAATGTCGCTGCCATATGTGCGAGAACCTTAAGTTTTGAGCTTCATTTTATTTATGGACAGCCAGGCATTTGGCCAGGTTAGTGATGATCGGCCGATGATAGAAGTATAGATGTACAAGTAGGGTGAAGGCTTTTAGTAAAATAAAAAAGTTTTTAGTTTTCTTGCTTTTTTTTAAGTATATTAAATACAGCAACAATAGTCACCTTAGGGTAAGGGCACACTCGGACGCACCCCTTACACAACCAACTAAACATAAGTAATATTAAATCCGGCTGAATAAGAAGCGTCTGCTGTACTTACATAATTATACCTACCAACTAGGAAGACCAAACCGTATCAAATTCAGGATCCCAATCAGCGCGAAAGTGTTCATATACATACAACTTGTATAAAAACACATCAGCACCACATAACCATATCATGCATTCACCCACCAACCATACATATTAAATTACACAACATAATCATGACATCACATTCATCTCATTGGACTTTATAGTCTATGGTAAGCTCCGAGCATTAGCTGAACTTTGGACTTTGACCAGACAATGATCATTGACATAAGATGACCAGGGATGAAGCTATTTATCTATGAATTGTTTCGTCATACTAATAATATACTAATTGCTCTTCGTCAATTAGTCTTTCCTATTTGCTGCGATCTACATTCTTTGATACATAGTTTTATAATGTTTACCTAGGTATTCGCGTTATTTAATAATGTCCTCTTCGAGTGCGACCCTACTGAAATAGAAAAAGCGATAGTACGTCCGAATGTAGATATATTGTATTTTAACTGCTGCAACTATGTATTTTGATGAATTGTAATCAGTCAGGTATCAAACGACTGCCGGGAGTCGCATAATAATGGAATTTCTATTGTGTCTCGTTCACACATACTTGACGAGTTAATATGTATCTGTAGTGCCACTCGTTCGGATCGAAAAGTTGCATTTCACACACACACACACCACATAACTTTACATTGATACACTTATCCCAACGAACATACGGACTTTTTATGGGCCGAAAACATCTAGCTTACTAAGTTAGTGATCCTTGAATTGCTCGTAATCCTCGTCAGGGAAAAGAGCGAGTGGCGTCGGCAGCGGCGGCGGGTCAGGTAACACGTCCACTATCTTGAACCAGCCCCAGAGCGCCCAGTACAGCCTGGTGAACGCCCCCATGACGCTGGGGATCATACTGGAAGAACAAGATAGATTGTATACAGGGTGTGGCCAGGGGGGCAATGCTACTGCCAAAATGGAACGAAACGTAAACTGCACCGGTGACGATAATCAACTTTCCTAATTCGAGTTAGTTATAGTTGCGGTGCTGTGATTCAGCTTAACTTTATCGATCGAAGATTAGCCGATTCATATTCTACTAATGTTTTGACGTCTAGGTCGACTGAACCGCAACATGAGAAGAACCCACAGATTAGTAAGAGTAGATATGTTTAAAGACTGCATGGCTTGCGTTCAACTAAAGTTTGGTAAAATAAATAGCAGAATACCGTTTAGTGTCATATTTTCGAGCGTAACTGTAACCGAACTGCTGCTAAAGCTAAAGATGAACGAGTCATGTTGTAAGTAGCAGAATTGGGGGCAGGTTAAGGTAACTACGTATGCTCTGTAGAATCATTTATTACAATTTTTGCTCCTATTACAGGCTACACGCTGTATATTCACATGTAATGCATTTCAAAAACGCGATGACATAGGTAAGATGGAGAAGATAAAAATACATTACACATTCCCTAATCTCACTTACACAGTTACTATTAAATAATTTACTCATTCTCTACATTCTACTTACAACATTCTTCAAGGAGATAAGTTCTTCCACTAGACTAGAGAACGTTGACTCTTGAAAGGTTTTGACTCTTGCTTGTTTTAAGGATGAAGCCTTAAAAATCACATATTTTAACTAATAATGGTGTTTGAGGATGGGCAATTCACTTGTAGAAGTACAGCTTTATGGACTAACGATACTGAACAATTATAATTTAAATAATTTTGTGACTGTTGCAGATCAAGATTTGTTAATTAATACTAAATGCTCAGTTTCACATGTAGCTCTTTTAAAGATCGATTTCTGCTCACAATACAATAGAAAATTTGATGATAAACTTCATTCTTTGAAAGTAAACAATGATATCATCGTAAACAATTTTAAGAGAATGCCCTAGTCTGGTAAAATAATAATAATATGTTATGATTTTTTTTTTAAACCACAACATGGTCACTGAAAAGTGGAGAATAGGACTTGTTGTCTTTCTTTGAGCAATACCTATATTTAATATATATTACAAATCTGAAGTTTGTTTTTTAGTTAAACGCGCTTAATTATCTCGGGAACTACTTGTATGTACAGGTGAGTATGTCTAATATTAAAGCGTTTTGTATAGTCCATTTATCGCTAGGTACGAGTACTATGACATCGCACTAGAACTAATAGAGGAGCGACGATGCATCAAAAAACGGGCAGGTGTGAAGTCACGGGAAACTTGTAGAGACATATTATTTTCATATTTTATTGGCATTTTTTATTAATTTATCTGGCCGATTAGCAGTACATATTTTATAAATAATCTAGTAAACGTGCGTCATAATACTAACCATTTATACCTACCGCGAATACCGGCTTATGGTATATGAATATTTATACCAGTCTCACATAACATATAGAACATCCTTTAAATTGTCAGTAAGCCTTAAATTTGTGTCGATGTCATCGCGTTAAGCAATAAAGAGAATCAGTCATTTTAAAATTAAATAATTAACCAAAGATGAGGGATAAAAATATCTGCATAATGTTCCGACCGATTTTTATTGTATATTTTAGTCTCGGTTGCGTAAATACCAGTGATCTTATGTCTTCAGAAGTAACAATACCACAAGGAAAGTTAAAGGGCTATGTCAGTACATCTGAAGCTTACAGGAGATTTTTGAAAGTACCCTACGCTTCAGTAGCGGGAAAATTTCAAGTAAGTTTATGTACTTGTTGTTTAGTTTTGTTTGTTATTCAATAGTGTTTATAAAACTATATGACTAGGTTTATTTACTTGGTCCAATCGAAGGAGCTAACTGGGTCAATTGGTTGTTTGGAATTAATTTGTGCCTAAAACAACGGTCGAGGTCTATTTATAATAAAATGAAGCTAATGACTCATCAAAAATTTAATTTTAAATAAGTAGTTCAGACAAGATCTTACATTTCTCAATCATTAAAAGCATCAATAACATGTAACATAATTTCAACCAGGCACCTGGGGATCCTCCGTCATGGAATGGCACTTTAGACGTAGCCCGCGGCTCCTCTCGATGCCAGCAGTACTTCAGCTTTACCAAAACCCCCGTGGGTACCAAAGACTGCCTCGTCTTAAACATATACACCCCAACAGTTTCACAAAAACCACCACTGCCCGTCATGGTCTTCATACATGGCGGTGGATTCTACTGGGGCAGCAACTCCAACCTTTTATACAACCCCAAATATTTTCTTGAAAAAGAAGTAATAGTAGTAGCAATTAACTACCGCCTTGGAGCATTCGGATTCCTCTGCTTGAGGAACCAGGGAGCCCCAGGAAACGTGGGCTTGAAAGACCAAGTAGCGGCTCTTAAATGGATAAAAAATAATATAGAACATTTTGGCGGCGATCCCAACTCGATAACTCTATTTGGAGAAAGTGCTGGAGCCGCTTCCATTAACTATTTAATGTTATCTCCACTAACTAAAGGCTTATTTCATAGAGCTATAATGCAAAGTGGTTCCATTTTCATGCCGCTATTCGACTATAATCCTGTTGAGACAGCTTCCACAGTCGCAGCTCGCTTAGGATACAATTCTACTGATTCCGATGAACTTCTATCAATCTTTACCAAGGCTACGGAAGAAGATGTCCTAAAAGCCTCGTACCGAGATCGGACCAATGAAGCCATTGCGCCGTATGTGTTCAAGCCTTGCTTAGAAAAACCTAACACGGATGCTTTCATAACTGCTTCTCCTAAAGATATGTACAAATCTTCAAACCTACGCTCAGATATACCAGTTATTATAGGATATAATGACAAAGAAGGTATCAGATGGGCTTCAAATTACAACTCCCAAGGTTTACAGGTGCTTCTAGAAAACATTGATGGAATCTTACCCGATAACTTGGACTTTCCAAACGTAGAGGAGAAAAATACATTTATACAAGATGCGATAAACCTTTATTTTGAGAATAAAACATCAACAAATCTTCAAGAAGAATTGGTCGACTACTTCTCCGATACTTACATCATGTACCCGAGCGTTGCCAGCACTCAACATTTTCTTAGATACACAAACGTGTCGGTGTACAACTATTATTTTAGATACGATTCGCGCCGAAATTTGGCAAAAATTACATCTGGATTGAACAAGGTTCCGGGTGCTACTCATGGCGATGAGCTGTTCTACCTATTCGAGCCAATTATTTACTGGGCTTTGCCAACGAATCCGCAAGATATTAAGGTGATCAACAGTCTGACCAGTATGTGGGCTAGTTTTGCGAGAAATGGGTAAGTTACTGATACTATACTATAATAAATTCTTCAGTTTGAAAGGGTAGATTATTACGCACGCGGCATCATCGGCAGCGCATATTATCGGCCTTCTAAAATCTATCTTTTCCAATATACATATTTAAAATGGCTGTGGTGGAAAGAAATAAAAAATCGTTAAGTTTTAATTTATAATATTAAACATCTTTCAATTTACAGGAATCCAAACAACTTGCAGTCACCAAGCCCTACTTGGATCAAAAGCACCATGAATCAATTGAATTTCTTAGAAATTGATACAGAGAATAAGATAATCCCTTTGCCAAATATGGGTCGTATAGACTTTTGGAAAAATGCATACAAAAGGTATGGTAAAAAATACGAAATCGGTGGGCATTCTAATTTAGGTAAACTATAATAGTTAAGTGGTTCATGTTTGACTATTTTACACAAAAGAGGGACAAATAAATTGTACAATATATTTTTATATCTTAACTTTTATTATGTCTTTAACTAAACTTATCATAAAATTAAAATTACGAACACAACACTGACTCTAATGGAATACCTAGGCTACACCACACCACTAAACCTATCAGTATGTAAGAGGCTTATAGCATAATCGTATCAAACAAAACCTGTCAATCTTTACAAAAATAGGTCCTATTTCATATTACATCCTCGTCTAAAAATGTACTTATGTAGAGGCTATAGTTCAGCCCTGCTTAGGCACCGGGGGCCGCACGTGAACGATCGGTGGGGCCGTGGGGTCTTCAAGCTTTGGTGGGCTGGGCAGCTCGCTTAGGAACTTCGTCACCCACAGCAGCCCGTACACTATCATTGAGAAACCGGACAGCCTGAAAAAAAAATGTGTTTAAATGCCAGTATCAGATGGCCTACTACGAAAACCGATATCAGTCAAAAAGATTATCGTATTGACGGATTTCATTTTCCGGTAAGATGTAAGATGACCATCTAAAAAAAAACAACCTCTAGCTAGATAGTTGTAACAGCATGTTTCAAGATGTATTAATAAGTTCTGGTTAGCGTTATCTGCCAGATACTTTATCCGAAATGACGTTCTATATTTATTAGTTGTTTCAGTCTTATTGTCGAAAGGAAACTGGCCCTTAAAAATGAATAGATAGATATCAATAAATAAAAACTTTAGATAGAATGGCGCCGTGAAGACCCTTCATCGAAGATGAAAACTTTGAGATAATACTCATTGAATTTAGACACTAACCACAGTTTTCATTCGCGTAAGCAATTTAAATCAAATGTATTAAATTAAAAGAACTTACATGCCAAAACCCATTTTGGTATAAAATATTTGTGCACGAAGACAACAGACGCCGCGTCCGATTGGAGTCGTTTGCTTCAGCGGCATCATAACAACAGAACTGTTCTCACGTAAGGCATGTGCATCACTGATGCTATACTTTACTAATATAGCATTGCTCTTGCACAAGAACATGGCTTGCAAGTTCAATTTGCAAGTTTGGCAATGGAACTAAATAAAGCAATCAGCTCTTCGTCTACACTGTCTCTGATTGATTACACTCTTTCATCATTTTAATTTGACTTGTTATGACAAGAAATACAGAAAATTCTGTAACAAATTAAGTACGTACGCTACCGACTATAACCTTACTTTGAAGCTAATGAAATGCTCTTATGACGTCATTATCGTTTACAATTAAACTATGTTTATGTGTGGTCTCGAAAGACGACAAAAACAATACTTTAAAACTCCATTGAGTATTACATAAGCATGCAATACATACTTCTAACATTCCACTTAAGTATCTGTTCCCGTTCCCGTTTACCCTACAATTCACTTCTGTGCCAAACTCCAAATAGCAGAGACGTTTATTTGAACTCCGAACATGTATTTTCATGGCTATTAGAACTGGCTATCCTTGCGCGGGTAGAGACGGTGGGATGTGCCTGCTGTGCTCCGTCGGAACGGGAGCGTCGGGTGCTGGAGGGCTGGGCAGCTTATCCAACCACTTGTGCAGATTCATCAGGCCGTACGACACGAATGAGGAACCGGCAAGGCTGTAAAGTTAATCAATTTATCAAATGGGCTTTCCGTAAACACCAGCGCTTCTAGGCTTCGAGCAGATTAAAAAAAAATCATTAAATATTAAACTAACTAAAGTTTGGTTGCACCATCTTAGTTTATTTATAAGATACGTAAAATTTATGTGAATAAAGATCAAACGAAAACACAATATTATGGCTGATTGTTATTGTTATAGGTTAGAGCTGGTTTAAGGTAGACTGTTTGTTCATCTTAACCTCAGTAGATCTAAAAATTAAGACATGGTGGTGTTAAGAAATGTGAAAAAAGTAGGTAGGTGGCAAGAAGAAGTTATTAAATTTGAGGTATTACACTTATTACAAAGGAGCGGAATAGAGACAAGACTTTTTATATAACTTCACTCACATGTTACCCATAGGTGTTTCTAATACTGCTCGGCGTCCACGCAAAACAACCTAGTTACTACAACTGCAATTGCTGACGTCATAGCGCCTTGCGATAACTATTGGCATAATAAAACTATAACGATGAAGGTAAGTAATGTTACTTTTTATGGAATACAACCGTACCTAAAGGAACATGCATAGAACATAACGTTTATGTTAAACCAAACAAAAACACTTTTTTTATTCTTGGTGTAGGCTTTGCAATACTTAAGCATGCTATACGCGTATATCTTACAGTGGATCACAAGGCGTATAAAAATATTATTATTTGCTAAAATTGCTCAGTTGAATGAGCATAAATAAACATCTGTTTGTATCTGATGTAACGTGTGGTATAATCTATTATTATGAGGTCATACTTGACAAAATTGTTTGGTAGGGAATTCAAGATCGCAATCAAATCGTTATCTTATTTGACTGAACTAATTAATTTTTGGTCGGTGGGGTCAAGCGTGTCAAGGGAATACACTTGAAGCCCATCACTGTTACGACGACAATCAATTAAGATACGAAGTTTGATCAAAATGTAAACTCTTCCGAGAATCTGATTTTCAAACCAGAGCCAGGGCAAAAACTTCAGCTACCTACGAGTATATAAAGGCTACCTAAGTAAGTAGGTACCTACTTGAAACGTGCATTGTCGTCGCCATAACAACGCCATGGGTCCTATCCTATAGTATAGATACAAGCCCCTTTAATTAAAGTACTCTCCTACTCCTAGTTTTTGAGTTAGATGTGCTCATAGCGCAGAGGTGGCAGCGCTTAGTTATACCGAAGTTAAGCAACTTACGGCGTGGTCGTGTTTGAATGGGTGACCATTCCGACCACATAAGTGACGTATATCACAAGCTTTTCCGTGATTCGGAAGGCACGTGAAGTAGTTGGTCCCGGCTGATATCGGTTGATTTTAGTCGTTAAGCCTATTCACAATCCGCACTGAGTCCGCGTGGTAGAGTATGGTATGAGGTAGTTTCTTTGCTAATTAAAAAAATAAGGTGCTTACAGGCTAACTTCACTTCGCTCTCATAGTTTGTTTGTAAAGGGATGTTAGTAATTAAGAAAATAATAAAAAGTAACACTAAATCTTTATTGCAGACCAATTACGTTCACTTGTTTGTAACAATTTACTTAACTCTATCATCCCTAGAATCTTGCTGGCGCTTCCACGGATATGCAACAAGACAGCTCGTTAACATAGTACTTATCTTTTTACTGTGCTAGAAAATTAATTTACAAGGCCGATTTTCATAGCTTATCTTCAAAAATAATTCTGTTCTTCATAATCATTTTGTGAGGATGTGTACATTTCCGTCAGTGAGTACTCTCTAGTCTCTCTCTCAGTACCTACCCGGAGGAAACTTATACAGTGTGATAGGGGTGGTAACTCTAACCCGCTAAGGCTATGTCATCATCATAAAATCTAGGCACCTGTCGGTGGAGTTCTTTTTCCATAAAATCTCCAAATTATAGAAGATAGTGTCGTGGTATCCCTCTTGCCTCTACACCGCAGTATAAGAACCGGGGGTTTCTCGCCTCTTAATACGCTGTCAAAAGCCTTTTCTGATATACTATATCTTCGTCTAAGAACTACATCTAATCTAAATTCATCGACAAAAATATAATATGAGGGGGTCAAACCCTCCAAAAATCTCTTCAGAGAATCAAACATATGAAATAACATATGAAAAAAAGTAATTGTTAGTTATAATAGCCAGTGTCATTATTAGCTACCGTTTGCCACTTTTGTCATGTTTCTACGACGTATGAAACCTTGCTTGAATATCGCATCAAGCCGCAGTACATTGAAATGGTCATAAATCGTAGGGGAAAATTAGACCACCCATATTATTTGCGAACGAATTTAAATAATTACTTAGCCTTAGCGGGTTAGAAGTACCACCCCCTATCACATTGTATAAAATTTAAAATCTAGCGGGTAGATATTAGGTACTTAATTAAAGTAACGAGAACTACTATCCTTGCAAGGGTGGTGGCGGCAGATAATGTCGACTGTGCTCAGTGGGTATCGGGTCATCTGGCTTCGGCGGGGTTGGCAGGTGGTTCAGCGCCTTCGTTAAGTAATGGACTGAGTACATCACTACTGTGACACCTTCGAGCCTGGGAATGGAAGCGTAATAAGGTAAATATCTGTAAATATAGATAAGTTTTATCGCGTAAACGCCGGCAAGCCATGCTAGAGTACCTAAGAGTGAAAAATAATGCAATGTGCATAAATTGACTTGATTGAATCGATCACACGGCATTGCAATATTTTCCGGCAGGTTTCTAGTTTAAAAAATCATTTAATAAGTCAGAGGTTACATAATAGTTCAAGATTTTTAAATAATAATAATAAATGGCTTACAAATTTCCCATTGCTTGTTTGTTTGCGATACACCTGCATCAAAAAGCAGTTCTTCACTGCGATTACGCCCGATTTCTGCTTTCGGGTGAACTACGCGGGCTATTTATATTTCAAACATCAATTACCTATTGCTTATTGTTTTTATACATAGGGATTGTCTTTTCCAAAAGGCAAAAACAAACAAATATCTTGACCTAGAACTTGGTCGGTAGTTTATAAATATTTGACATCGGGCACAAACGTCTCGTTTTTCGGCATTAAAATTGAAAGTTATTCTAGTTTTTTGATACACTGTGTTCTTATTTGAAATTAAAAGTAGCTTTACTTTTATTGCCTTAATTATTGTATACGTACAAATAAATGATTACCAAGTTCATAAAGATTCGTGTTTAATGTCACCAACGTGAGGCGGTTTTTTGCTTATTTTGGACGTAAGTATTGTTCTTTTTAGTATATTTTTTGTTTTTTCTGTCACTTACTCCTATCATTGTTCTTTCTAGAGTTTTTTGCGTTAATCCAAGTTTTTCTAGAACCTCTGGTCGTAACCCAAGTTTCCGCTAAGGATTGGTCCTACAAAGGCCTAAGCATCTCAAGTGCACGTCTAACTAATTTAAGGCCTAAGCATCTCAAGTGCACGTCTATTTAAAGACGATATAGTTCTGTTTGCGACATCATCAGGCGACCTACAAATTATGATCCAGGAACTGATGGAGGCATCCCTGGATATAGGTTTGGAGATAAATCTCGACAAGACCAAAGTGATGACCTCAGAAAGTGAAGACCTGACAAAGATAACTGTAGGAAGCACAGAAATGGAATGAGGCAGAAAACGTGTACCTGGGACTACCACAGCTCTAATAACTAATAGATTGCCAGTATCAAAATCAAAGAATGAACAATTAAAAGCGGTGTTATACCTTTAGATTGCCATGAATTCTATGGCAACCTGCCATACAGAAATACCTTATTCATACCTAATAAATAACAGTTCACCCCTTATAAATAAACAATTTGTTTATTTATTGTTGGTAAAGAAATCCTTTTGTTTAGTTACTTTGTGCAAATCCGCGTAATTGTCGTAGGGCCTTAATTAACTACTTAAAGGGGTACCTTTATTTTTTCTAACAATAGATAGAAACATAAATAACTACCTACTCTCCGTGTAAAATTGAGCTTAAAATTCATTTAATTAAAAAGTTATTAAGTATCTTCCCCTGTAAAACTGCATCTTCCCCTGTAAAACTGCATCTTTTGCAGATACGTGGCTTTTACGTATGGTAGACACTATCCCCGACGATACTGGATAAAATGAACGATATTTCGTCAGGTGCTGGGGTGAATTGTGAGTATATGGGCATGAATGCTGGATTACCGAACGGCAATAGACTTTTAATAATCCTTGGAGGACCATCAGATTTCAACGTGGTGCCTAAACCATGAGACTTATAGAGGCACTTTTGAAAATTCGTTTGAGAGTCCATCTTCCATATGGGGGGATGGGAAGACAGAGAGATGGGTGCTAGACGGGGGATCTGTGAGCTATCAAGTGGTGGTGGCGTATGATTTGCCGATATGCCAGGCCCCAGGATTCGCGGTGATTGTGGAGTATTTCGATATCAGTGATGAGTCGATCAACCAGTGCCCAGATTACTGGTACTCTAACGATCTGAATAATGACCCTCATGTATAAAACTGAATAAATGGCTATCATATTATGAATCCGATTGTGACGAAGGCCTTTTGCGCCTAATCACGTTACGAAGAGCCAAAACCTCTTGCACCTCGCGTCGTCTTTTGCTTGAAGTGACTTCCGTTTTTGTGGCGTGTGTGTGTGCAAGTGATTTTCGTTGAAAAGTGATAAGACGCGAGAGACCTCGACCGTTCATCATGTATGTTCTAGTTTTAAAAAAAAACAGCTGATCCGATTTTGATAAATTGTAACATAGAGATTTTACTGTAATATGATACGATGGAAACGGACATAGGTAGGTTTTATTTTTATCCTAAGCTTTAAATAAATCATGCCCTAAGTGAGTAAAAGCGAGATGCTTTGTGATGCGAAGAGTTGGCAAGGGTAAAGCATACCAGACAAAGTCGAGAACCGATAGTGCATTAAAGAGATAAGAAACGCTACTTTTATTGTAAACACGAAATAACTCCGTCTGGTTCGCCGATTGACCTATAAAGAACAGACTTAATTAATGCCTAGCTAGGCTAATCTCTACTAGTCAACCGCTTGGGAATTCAGTGAGTAGGACTAAAAAGAGTTCATATAAATCGATTTAGCAGTTTCGGAAGTTTGAAAACACATACTATGAAAATAAATTTTTGAAATCAGTTTAGTCTCGATTTACCTTGTTTCATTATCATTTGTTCGATCCATTCTTGATTTTGGGTGTATAATATGGTCCCCCTATTATGGATGTCATATAGAACGGATTGAAAAGGTTCAAAAAATGTTTCTGAAAGTTCTAAATTATCGTTGCTATCTTATTTTGATTCCCTTCTGAAAAATAAACTTCTGAGTCTCAGTGATCGACGTAAATATTTTGACATACTTTTTTTTGCACAAAATTATTAACAACAAACTTGATGTTCCATCTCTGTTGTCAAAAATAAATTTTTAAAGTAATTTCCGTCTACCTGCTCGTTCCCTACGTGTATTTCCAACATTCGCACCATCAACTTTCCGTAAAAAAATATACTCGAAATTGTTTTATCTCTCGTTCATTAAATCTGTTTAATAGTGAATTTAGTAAAATTGATATGTATAATTTCTATTAAGTTCTATAAAGAATGTAAGAAAAAGTGTATTCAGTATTTGTGCAGCCAAATATTCCACTGAGTAATAATGTAGGCATGCGTGTAACTTCTGAACTTCAATAGTTTTGTTTTAACAGTCACAGAGGTGTTCCCCATCTTCCATCCATGAATTGTAATTTTTTTCTCTCTAAAAATCGACCAATTTGCAATTCAACAACTCATCTCACAAAGAAAAAGTAAACCAAATTATTGTACTCTTTCGGCACTTGTTGTCTGTTTTATTTTTAAGGCCCAGATATTCCATTTTTACGATGTTTCGATTGATTTTAAACATTGAAACACTAATTATTTAAATCTCGAAACTATATATGTTATAGATGAAGATTACTAGAAGGTTGGATAGGTGTTGGAAACACGATTGTAATTACTTTGCTCGATAATAATTGCCTCAGAAGTGGGCCCCTTTTTTTTCGTATTTTCTATGTAGTTTTCAAATTATTGGTCTTATATTTATGAAAATCACATATTTCAGTAGCTAATTCCATTCTACACATATACATGTTAAAATAATTTCAAAATGTTTGTTATTTAGATCAGAATAACGAAATATCTAAAAACACTTTATTTGACCTATTTCGACTTTTTTGATCTTGATTTGCTCAAGCTATACAGATGTGAGGGACAGGGGATTATAAGAATATACATTTTGACCACATAAGTGAGATCTCAGCCATGAACAAAATGATTTTTTTTTTAGTTTTTATCGGTGTTATGTTCAGGCAAAGAAAGGTCCATTTTTTACATTTTTCTGTTTTCTTTCTTACAAGCAGCAAATTCTGCCAATTGGTTTTTGAAGATGTCTTTAGACACCGAAGTTGTTTAGGATCGACAAACCTTTTTTTTAAGTTTTAGTAACATTTTCATTCATAAAATACTGATTTAGTTATTCACACTCTTGTGACGATGGTGATTCGCGCAACGACTTTGACGCAACAGTTGATCGTCGTGTCATCTCTGTTCTATATAGATAGTGCCATCCACGAAGGCGCGCCCCACTCTTTTTTTGATTGATGAAGGTGCGGGGTGCGGGGGGAGACACGCGCGTCAGTTGCGAGCCGGCCGTCATTTAAATATTCAGACTCGTCACAAAGGTGGCTCTGCTTAATTTATTTTTAAAATGACAAGGAAAACCCAGTGTGTTGTACTAAAAAATAAACCTTTGATCTACTGTCATTATTAAATTTACTGAAAGAATTATAATGGTAACTTAAACACCATAAACAATTTTAAATTAAAAAACCATGTGGTAACTTATAATATTACCGGGATGTACTTTATCGGGGAAGGCTATAAAACATTACGCTAGGACCTACGAGTACGTGTACGATTCTTCGAAAACAATTCACGCGTATGAAGTCCCGGTGGACCGATGGTTCTCTTATAAAGAAAGTTTTAAAACATTTTTTTAAATGTTATAAAACGTTCTTACGTATTTCGTTTACGTCAATAGTAAAAATGATGCTTGTGCAGTTTAAAAATAATATATTACTTTTCTAGTAACTAGCCATACCTACTTAAAACCATATCCAAGTAGAGCATCTTTCCCTTTGAGTGTATTTTTTTGAAGTATGCTTGTCATTCATTAGTCATTATGATGTTCCAAATTCAATTCAAAAGCTTGCACACATGTAGGTACTATAAACGATTTGGACGAGTGGTGGGGCGCGCCTTCGTGGATGGCACTATCTATACATGCAAGCAGCAATAGCGCTATCTTTTTTTTCAAATGACAAGCACGAGATACCATTTCCTCATTCCCCTTGTCGCCACTGCGAACGCTGGACCTATGTCAATTTTTGCAATTATATTTGCGTACTTAATTACGTAAAACACCTAATAACTAATAATAGCTAATTTCGCCGCGCCGCGTCACGCTCAGTTGGATCAGCACCAGTCTTATACTAATCAAAGGTCGCGAGTTCAAATCGGGGGTATCATGAATATTTTTCTACATAGTCACAAATTTTTTTTTAAAAACGAAATAAGTATTAATTTTAATTTTTGGACATTTTAACATTTAAAATAAAAAAAAATAAAAATAAAAACTAATTAAATTTTCACGTTTTTTTTAAAAGTAGCAAATCCTATTAAAAAAACTACATAACAATGAAAATAAATTTCAAAAAGAAAATTAGTATCAAAAACATCATCACCATGCGGATAAATCTCCTCAATGCCATGAGGATGGAACCCCCAACTTCTACGTGTTAGGCAAAATAAAAAGAGATGGGCTGTAGCGACATACAAACTTTTTGTGAATAAATGAACTATATTATTGTACCAATCGAAGAGATGAATCCGTTTATATAGTAACAATATAAACAAAAATCTTAGAACAGTCATGTCAAATTATTGTAGTTTTGAACATTTTCTCTAGTTGGAAAAATCAGAGCTAAACCATAACTGTAGGTTTAGCAGTAATCTCAAATGCTAAAGCTGTGGCCTGGTGACTCTAGTATATTGGAGACGAGAAAATGTTATATGAATTTGAGGGAGGGAGAAAATTATTAGGTGATAGGTCTATATTAATTTTATTTATTTATTTACATCTAGACTCCTGTGACAAATATATAAACATTGGAGGTTAAGTTAAGGTCGGTCTAGCTCTCTTCGTGTATGGAAACTCAGGTTCCATGTTATTTACGTACTTACGTACGCATTTTCTGAATCGTGTAGTAATAATGCATTGACTATCTATCTCTTATTTGGTGACATGGACTTGAGCGACGAACATGGAGATTACTCAGTATAATCCAGTTATATTGGCATTCAGAAGTGTCAAATCTGAATATTTTTTCAATTTTGTTCTTTCGAAAATGTGTGGAGACTGTCTTATTTTTTATAACCGTTCCTCAAATTGCTGTTACTGAATATCCAAAACAACTTTGGAGTTTGTGACACAAAATAATTCTATTAATCTTGTAGTTAGCGCCAAATGGCGCTTCGGTGTCACGAAAGGTTCCGTACCATTATCTATGAAAATGGCATAAACATCATATCTGTTGTCATGGAGTCCCATACAAAAGATATGAAGTCCTAATAATGGGACAGCCCTCCTAATTATTATCATTATGAGAGTAGATAAGTTGTATGAGAGGCACCTGAAAAAAAAACTGTTTTTTAATTATTTGTTTTTTCAACGGTAACATGAATACATCCTGCCTGAAAATTTCAACTGTCTTACTATCACGATTCATGAGATAAATCCTGGTGATAGTCAGTCAGACGGACAGCAAGAATCTTATTAATATAATAAAACGGGACACGTTTTACCCTTTCGGTGTAGGAACTCATGCTCATCATAATTCATTCTTTGTAGGGAGGTGTCCCAAAAATATTTTAAAATACATATTTTGGGCGTTTTTTAATTGTAGCGTCTGAAACCGTTATAATTAAGTGGATGGAAGCTTGCACAAAATATGTATTCATGATTTATGAATAAGCAAATAAATATTTCTATAAAAAGTGATGATATCCCACCAAAAACATCAATGTGAAAAATGATAGCCAAGTTCAATGTTCAGTATATTTGATAGTGAACTTCGCCGAAACAAGTATTGCATCTAAATGAGAGATTACTACTACTACTTTTGCCTTACTATTTTCTTACTTTCTAACACATGATGTCATTTTTATAGTTCAAGCTGATATTAAGCGAGTATTTTAAGCGTGGTAAGGTGTGGGTGACCTCGATAGTAATTACTTTGAACCATTAATTTACTTGAACCATTTCACGGGACATCCAAAATATGCGCGGGCGACGCCGCGGGAGACGACTAGTAAATAAATAACTTTGATATTATTAAAGGATTACTGAAACGATAAAGAAACCTTTGTCTTTAATTTAGCTTTCCATATTTGTAATGTTAAACGGAAGCGTGAAACATACTGCGCCGACCCTAGATAAACTGGGAACAGGGCAAGAGAATGATGATGATGATTTGTAATGTTATCAATTTCAGTGTGTAAAAAAATACCATGACAAAATTCTCGTGATGGGTGAACTTTGACTTATATACCTACTGGTTTGTACGGAACCCTAAATTTGAACTGCCATATCTGTAATGTTCTTCAGTCATCATCAATCGGAAGACTGATGGAAGATAGTTGTGAGACTATAACTGTGTCGACAAAAAGGATCTTAATAAAAACCACCTAAATGTTATTACATCACATTTCCTACACCTATGGGTTGGCTGGAAGAGGTTTTTTTTAGGGATAAGCCCACCTTTGTTCACATTGTGACTTCTTGTACCTATTTTCTGTACATCTTATAAGTGCAATAAAGAATATAATAAATGTTATCGGATATTCTTTCTTGTTTTTATAATGGTTACAGGTTGCTGGCATAAAGTGCTGTCCAGTGACAGTCGACCAGTCGTGTGAGAATTAAATAACCGGTGAAAGAGTTTTTTTTTGTATTATTATGCCACTCTATGCGTTCCTTGTTCTTTCGATAAACGTTTTGACTAAAAAGCATGTATGGTGTACTAAAGAAACCATTTTGTAAAAGTTCTTAGGGGTTCTGCTAGATGGCGTGGGTATGTTACTTACAAAAGCGCATGAAGTATCTTATTCAAGAAAATTTTGTTCCTTAAATAAACACTAGATGGCTTAATTATACACGAGTTTTGTAAGACAAAGTTGACAGAAAAAGTTTTGTGCGGGGGTGCTGGTGGGGGAAGCGCCCCGCACTTTTAACAAGGGGGCGGGGCCTATGAGATAACACTGATCAACAGTGGTCATGCCACACGAACTCTTGTTGGTAATCCTATTTTAACTACCTACCCTCATTACGAAAGTGCACTTATTTTATTTCAATCACCCTCAGTGTTCTTGTGATAAGTCAAGTTCATTATTGGCTTTACAGCGATAAATGCATGTGAACGTTCGTAAGAAAAAAGAAAACAGTGATAATTCCATTCATTTTCTTTATTAATTTAAATTGCGTTGTTCTAGTCAAATACTGTGCTTGTGCGAATATGTCTAGAAAGTGTATTAACAATCCTAACTCTTTTTGTTATGTTTGTGGTGAATTGACTTTCAAACAACAAAGGCGAAATTTTACAAAATCACTACAAAAAAAAAGTATGGCCTATGCGTGAATCTTTAGTTCCTGGACAGAAAAATGTGAAGCATTTACCACTTGTCAAGCCGTCTGATGTTTTTCTTCCGCCGCTCCATATCAAATTAGGTCTTATGAAAAATTTTGTAAAGGCGATGGATCGCAATGGATATGGTTTTTTGTATTTAAAAGATAAATTCCCCAAAATAAGTGATGCTAAAATCAAAGAGGGCATTTTTGTAGGACCTCAAATCAGGGAATTAATAAAAGACCAGAGATTCGAAGAAAAATTGAACGTTTTGGAAAAATCGGCATGGCAATGCTTCAAGAACGTAGTTGCAAATTTTTTGGGGAATCATAAAACTGAAAACTACAAAGAGTTAATTGACGAGCTCATATTGGCATACAAAGCTTTAAATTGTAATATGTCACTTAAAAATCATTTTCTAGATTCACATTTGGATTTTTTCCCTGAGAATTTAGGGGCTGTAAGTGATGAGCACGGGGAAAGGTTCCATCAGGACATTTCGGCCATGGAAAAGCGTTATCAAGGTAAATGGAGTCCAAGGATGTTGGCTGACTATTGCTGGACAATTAAAAGAGACCAACCGGAAGCCAAATATGCCAGAAAATCGTATTAACTTTTGTTTCATTCATATTTTTCTTTTTCTTTTCGAGAACTTTCTTTTTTTTTCCTTATAATCAACTATAGCTAAATAAATAAAATTAATGGGTGATAAAAAAAAAATATCTGTTGATTTTTATTTACAACACCTTTTACTATTAAGAAAATATAAAAAACTTCGTGTGGCATGAAGAAGTTTAAATTTTGTTAACCAGTGTAATTTGACGGAATAAGATGGTCTTAATATTATTATGTAATTAGTTATAATGACTGTTTGCGCCAAAATAAAAATTAAAAAATTAGTGCCCTAAATGCTGTCAGTAAAAGTATATTTTTTGCCTATGTTTTGCAATTATTTAATGTTTAGAATATTCTGTTGAATACTAAACGTGGGCATCGTTTTAATGAAGTATTCTTGCTATTTTTCAATGTTTTTTTTCTAGCAACACAAGCTGATACTATGCATTGTCTTACATTTCTATGGGCTGGGGGAATACAAACATAAGTATAAAAAAACAACATGCATTCGGTTATGTTGCTTTTTACTATCAATTTTGGATGTATGTGTACAAGTATGAATCCAAGGAAAATAAAGGAATATGTAATGTTTTATTATATATATTCTACATCGCAGTACTCGTTATGAACAAACATTACTTAAGTTATTTTCGATATAGTACTTCTACTCAATCATATTTTTGTTCGACCGCTCATCACCTGCGTTAAGTTACATAATCATCAATGTCGAGAGCACGTTTTCATACAAGTAACAAAACAAAAATATTCTCTATGAAAATCAAATTGATTTAAATAAAAATGTACTAGCTAAAAGAAACACCATTCGTCCTCTGCGAGATTAGCATTACCGCGTGACATCTAACTGTACAGACACGAGAACGACACGATGCGTCGGTGCCGAGGACGCATCTCCGGTATCCGCGCGATATTTATTACAAGGTCTCCTTACAGATG
>OY757265.1:8384486-8442399 GCA_963584085.1 Pyrausta aurata
CTCAAATACACGTAAAATTTGCGAGTGTGGCGCGAATAGCAGCCGAAATACGATTTAATACAACAAATTCTTTAACTTTACTAGTACAATCTCTCACTAACTTTCATGAAATAATATGTATTAAATTAATTACCTAATTGATTGAAAAATTGCGGGTTCGAATCCCGCAAGGGCCAAATGTTTGTGTGATGAGCATAAACATTTGTACCTATGTTATGGATGTTATATGTATTTAAGTATTTATGAGACGCCCCCGTCATAATCGTTGTCTGTCTGGTATTTCGTAACACAAGGGAGAGAGAGAAAATTCCTTACCACGAAACCAGACAATATGTGTGTTGTCTGTTTAAAAAAAAGATCTCAGTGTTCAACGATGGATTACTTATGTAGATTATTAGTTATGTGTTTATCTTATTAATGAATTTGTTCATTGAAAAGGAATGTCAAGATTATTTACATTATTCGACAAGAAAAGAAAAACGGACTTATAAATGCTTAACTGCCCATTTGCCCCTTTCGTCAGTTCTGTGATCACTATTTGACGGACGCAGATTGGCGCTCTCACTTCGTTCGAGCGCCAGAAATATCTCGAGTGAAATGGGTCGCTTTCTCCCCTTGTATAACAACCTACTATTTAAAACTAAGTTGAGGTGACGGATTTTGAAGAACTAAGTGAAAATCGGAAGCAGTGGATTGCAATAATAATCATGGAAAATCGTTACTTAATACCGTTTCACTATGTAATAGAATAGGTAGAAACAAAGGATGAATAATAATTTTGACAAGACAATTTACAGAAAACGTGTCCATTACTCCCTTAAGTCTTAAAATAAACTGAACTGTGTCTTTAGTTTATGCCGCACAATTTTTATTTATTTATTGTTACGCGTGTATTAAAATACCGCTCTGAATCATGAAGGCTCTGACACACTGGATATCTTCTGCAGTCTAGTCTATAGAAACGTTGCCCGATTCCGATCACCGATCATTTCCTTATGGACCTGCCCCCTTACTCTGGACACCAATACCGATCCAATGAAGAAAGCCGTCCCTGTCACATGCATACACGGCCTGGTATGATTTACAGGGATGGCTATAATCATTTTATCGGGTTTTGTGTCCAGAGTAAGGGGGCTGACCGCAGAACGCATCCAGTGTGTCAAATCCTTTAAACACCAAAGTACATAAGAAGGTGGTGCATCTTATTAATATAATTCGAGACTTACCAACAGGGTATTCGTCGCCCTGCCCGCCGCCATCGGCCTCGCTCTCCGTGAGCATGTTCAGCTCGTTCAGGACCTCCTCGGCTTCGTGGTCTACCTCCTCGCCTGTAACACGAGTGGCATATTTACTATAACTGAACTTTTGCAGTCAGATATCAGTCCCTATTAAGGGATGCGCTGCTCAAAGTTCGGGCATGGATGAGTCAAAGATGTCGCAAGGAAGAGGGCAAAAGGCGTATTACAAGAATGGACAACGGAGAGATCTCTATGATGACAATTAAGGCGATTTTTTCACAACCAAGTAAACAAATATCTTTACAATCCAACTTAACTGCTGCTTATTTATTTATTTAAACTATAGAACAACATTAATGGCATTCTCTACCAGTCATACCTAAGGGCTAAGCAGATATTAGCTTCCTGCATCATTGACTCCCAACTCCGCCACACCTAGCATAGTCAAACTCAAGAGCACACCAAAAGTACCTTGTTTACCGGAAGAATGATGTGTCTGTTTCGCGTCCAGATCATCGATTTCATCCATGTCCATCTCCTGGTTGGCGAGAAACTCAAAGTTGGCGAACACTGCAGCCGTCTCTTGAACGGAGAGACCTTCCTCATTGTACACACCGCCGGGCGGCACGCCTTTCCGCTGCTCCTTACCACCTTCAACAATTGTAATATGATTTATTAATTCACGAGTTCTACTAAAAAATACATGATGCAGTATCTATAAATGATCTTAAAATTATGGTGTTGGTAGTGACCGCAAAAAATGGCGCACTACGATTACCATTTAATTTTGTAATGCTGGAACGTAATTTGCAGCTAGCTGAAAAAAGGGTTAATAGGCTGTTACTTGTCAGACATGATCCAACCAAGATGCAATATCATTTACCATCAGCTGGGATTGTGGCTATTAACTTTAAAACAAAGAGATCTAATAAGATCACATATTAAGAGTTTTCCAAGCATGAAATAAAGGACAAAATATAATATATTTTTTTTATATATAACTGGCAGATTATTGGTAGACACTTTTTAGCAACTTACCATAATCATACTTGCGAACCATAGAATTTATTGCGTAGTCACATCTGTCCCGCTGCTGTTTGTCATAGTTTCTGTAGTTTGGATCCTCCACCTGCTCCTCATTGTTCAGCCCAAGTAAGTTTCTTACTCGGTTCGAACGAACATCGAGGATGGTGTCCGTGTAGCCTATCTCCTGTGGATGAGAGAATAAGCATGGATTATTCAATTACTAATTTTTGGTATAACTGAGGATTACCGTAATAAGGACTGACAAAGAAATAAATTTAATTCAACAGGGCAGTATATAAATCTTGCAAATGAAATGATTTCAGACATTCTATGTACAAGTCTGTTTTTATAGAATATTAACAGACCCAGCGACCTTCGTTTCGCCCCCTTCCCTGTCCCGCCCTAGCTCTGTTTTAAAATTTTCAATACTTTCAATAAACACAACAAATAAAGAATTCGTGAAATTGGTAGTTCACGCTTGATGGCACAACAGAGGGAAATAAGGATTCATTTTTATTGTGGTGACTAATTTAATGTATTTGCTGCAGCAAGCCCTGTGTTTTTTTTTTATAAGATTGACGCTGATGTTACAGCCCTTCAAGACCTGAATTGATGAATATCCCCACATACCTGTAGATACTGTTTAATGAGCTGGCGCCCCTGCTTCCACTGAGCCCGTTCCGCAGGCTCAGGCTCCGCTGGCGGCTCCTCTGGCGGTGGGCGCACGTCGCCTTGTTGGAGTTCCACTCCATACTTAAGCTTATGAAACTTGGCTCTCTCCTGTTTCAATGCATATTCAAGCATTTTGATCCGCCTCACGAGATCATTTTTTAGATTTTCTTGGCCCTTCCTCTCACCTTGGAGGAAGGCGATCCGTGCCTGCAGATACAAATATTAACACTTATTATCAACATTTTAACATAGTACTCTTAAAAACTGATATTCTATTAATATTCCAAACGATACAAATTCACTAGTTTCTTCCTGTAATTTTATCCACATAGATTTTGTTTTACAAATAAATTATTAATCTTTTGAGTCCGTCATTTGTACAATAATAATAATAATAATACATTGCTTTTCTTTTTTTTCTGAGAGTGTTATCATCTACTAAAACTAAATTCACACAAAGTCACAGGCTTTACCGAAAGTGCAGTTCACTTGGCCTAAGCCCGTGACACTGGCACTATAAATACCGAAGGCAAACCTGTCTTTGAGATCAAACAACTGTTAATAAAAAATAATAATAATAAATATTCTTTATTGCACAAAAAAGGACACAACAAAACATTAAAATAGATGATCACAAGTACAATATTGTTTTGTGCATGAAGATTAAAATGAATAATAAATAAATTTTATAGTCTCAGGCAATATTAAATCCATTCCTAAGTTTTTCCATAAAAGAGCAACAAACATTCATATCTTCACAAACTTTCGCATTTATAATATTAGGATTAAGAACATTTGCTCGTTCTTCTCTACTGTAAAGGTGTATATTATCTTTGTGTATTTTTTCTGCATACCCCAGTTCATGTTTGTGAACATTTTTCACCACATAAATTGTATAATATTTACACAAGAATAGAACAACAGTTACAATGCCTAGCATCCTTGGTAAAATTCAAAATACTAATTGAGGGATTAATTAAATCTAATCTTCAAAACTAGTTTCTTGTTAGTTTAGGTATTAAATTATTTATGACCTAATTAAAAACAAAAACACTTGAACCACTTAGAAGGTAATAACATTAATTATTATTCATAGTACACACATCAGCTGTACAAATAGTTGAATTTATGAACTACCTATCTTCTGACAGATAAAGGTATTTTTTGCACACAGAAATCTAAACAACAAAATATGTTCAACCCCAAATATAATATCCATGAATTATAAGTCCTACCTAGTCACCTATTAGTTTTAAATATTTAGGTATTCTATTGCTTTTTTTCAATAAAACCACCTTTGTAATATTGGTTTCACAATTTCTGCAAGAATATCCAGGCGATAGGTTTTCAATATCAAGTCTAAAAGACTAAAATCGCAAAACTTTTAAAATAACATAATTTGTAAGCGTAAGATACGAAAAAGGAAAGTGCAGAACAGTTTTTTAGCGTTAATTAACAATTAGACTAACGTTACACATAGTAAGAAGGGTGTATGCCAGTGCACAAACACAAAGGATATCTAAAATTATTCATAATAACGCAAAAAGATCACCTCAAACTCTGCTCTGTCCACCTCCCATTGTGATCTTTCGAGTTCGAATCTCGCCCATTCGTGTTGGATAAAATGTAAGATACCCGGTATTGAATACTGGACACTTTGGCTAGGTTCGTCATTTTGTTTATTATTTACACTGACTCCAATTTGAGATCCCACTTGCCCTCCGTTGTGATGAGATACGGAGCTATCATCCATGGCTGTTGGGATTTTCATGACATGGCCACCATTACCAAACTTGTCACACACCTATCATAAAGATCTACGAGAATGAACTACGCGAAACGAAATATTAACACATTATTAAACTATATTTCAACTAACGTTCACGTATGGTTCACCATAAAAAATATTTTTTATCGACGAATTCATGAATGACAAAATTATTGCATGACGGAATAGAAAAGTCGAAACGACGTCCGTCCGCTACATTGCTTTTCTTTTTTTTCTGAGAGTGTTGTCATCAACTAAAACTAAATTCACACAAAGTCAGATTTCAATACAAAAATAAAATCAATAAATAAGGAATAAAGATTTGTTAATTTAGTCAACGTACTATCTCCATGCATTTAATCGAAAAATTTAAATGTTTGTTTTAAAAAGTATAAGCCAGTGTAAAAAGCAGTATAGTTGCTATACTGCTATTTACAATGGCTTATATTTTTGTTTCATCCATGCTATACTATAGCACACGGATTAAACAAAACAATAATGAGCACGACGTTCGTCTCCTAACGAAAAATTTGGTGTGAAATGAAACATACATACATTTTCTGAGATCTTCGTATCCTGCTCTCTACCCATGCTCTACCTCACGTTTCACGTTACTATACATTGAGCATAGACCTCCCTCTGCCGCATGCGTGCGTTAATTAATGATTTCTCTTAAAGATGAAAATAAGAAACCAAAAATTGCGTACGGGCGGGATTCGAACCAGCATCTTTCTGGCTTACCGGGCCAACTGCTCTTCCAATGAGCAGTTTTCTCCATGACCCATCGTTTTACAGCTCTCACTAGATGGCGTTAGGGTCACTTTGGGAACATTTTTTTACACGTTGGCGGAAAATCATAGTCAAAGAAAAAAAAGTGCGTAATGAAATATTGTAAAATGCGTTAATGTCTTATGGCTTAATTAGGATACTTATTTTTTGGCATTATTATGTCCTTTAGGTAATAAAGATTTACATTAATATCGCAATACTGTTTAATATTTACGTTGGCGAAAAGCAATTACCCTGTTATAAAACTTATATGAAGTTTAAAAAGTTAGTTCCTAAAGTGACGCTAGCGCCATCTCTCGATGATATAAACATCTCATGACAAGAAAACTGCTTATTGAGCTACCGTGCTGTCGGTCCGATAACGCGCGAAATTCTTGGTCTCTTCTTATATACGTCATTGCGTGACGTTAGCGCCATCTACCCGTATGTTTATGCAACAGCGGGCCAAGTAGTTATTCTTTACAGAATAAATTCAACTTGGAAATGATGACGCTTCGCTATACAATGGTTTAGAATGTTTTTAAAACACTCTATATATATATTCACTCACATAGATATATTCTTAAAGATGAAAATAAGAAACCAGAAATCCCGCGCACGGGCAGGATTCGAACCAGCCTTACCGGGCCAACTGCTCTTCCGACCGTGCTGTCGGTCCGACCGCGCGAAATTTTTGGTCTCTTAGTATATCGACAGCACGGTGCGGTAGCTCAATTGGAAGAGTAAGAGAGAGCAATATACACCTACCTTATACCTATACTTACCAAGTTTCAGCTGTGTGATGCTAATATTTTCAGAATAAAGTGGCTGTGAGGGAGTACGGAGAGACAGACAGACTTAACGAAACTATTTTCGCGATTCGGCTACGGAACCTTAATTTTTTTTTTTTTTATGCCCTCTAAATACTTTAACGACGCTATACTAATTAACTGGCCTTTTATTTTAGTAAGAGTACGTATTGGAGAAAAATGAGTTCCTTCCTTCTTCATAAAATCGTGATGACGTTACTCATTACGTATTTACTTAAGTACATAATGGTACCTTCAATAAAGTGGGCTAAATATCAGCTACGTATGACGTACCCAATTTGATTCCCAGCCCAGACCCAAGTAGACATAGAAACTCGCAAACTAGCAGCATATTATGTTCAGTTGTTAGATCGCTGTAAGAGTTTCTGTTTTCATTACTTGAAATTACTGACACCACTCGAACGCTCGGGAGTTGCTCGGCTCGTGGAGTCTGTTTGCTTTACAGCATCCGTGGTCACAGTCTGCCTATGACCACGGATGCTGTAAAGCATTTGAAACGTCAGGCATTAAATAAAAATAAACGTTCGCGAAATGTATCCGTAAAAGTGTGTTTTATTGAGTAAAGAGTATTCGCGTAAACTTCAGAACCAAATATGTATTTTTATTTAAAAAGACCTATACATATAAGACATAGAAACAGGCATTTCACACATTACGCCTTTGCTGACATCTTATGCAGAAAAAAAAAACATTTAAAAATAAACCAGCTTGCTGTCACTTTGAGATTTAGTGTAGTTGTTGTTTCCGGTTTTGTATTGGACATTATCGATAATTTACAATTTACAAATGAAAAGTAAGTACCTGCTATAAACATTATGATAAGATATGCATTCAAATGATATTCTAGTAGATACGAGAAATAATCATCATATTATTCCTAGTCTGAAATAGGTATGATTGATATTTGTTTTTTTAGAATGGCGAGTTTTTAAACAATAATATTGAGGAAATAAATACTAAATAGTAGATTGTTATACAAGGGGAGGAAGAAAGCGACCCATTTCACTCGAGATGTTTCTCCAGTAATTCGAGAGTGAAATAGATGCTTTCACCTGAGTTTAACATACTATTTTCCATTTCGACTGTGAGGAAAACATTAAATTTACAAAAGTGGTTGTAGTGTATTCATTCTAGATTTCAATGTGTGGGCGAAACGGCAAAATTTATAATTTTAGTTTGTTGCTGCTGTGTTATAGCTCCAAGTGAGTACATTATACACCGTGCTTTTTTAACCGTCTTACAGCCGAAGGCCACTTAAAGTATCCAATAACTACATGTCATTCGTTAAATAAAACTTGGTTATTATTAAGATTTCAAAGCCTAAGACATTAAAGAAGATATCAGCACAATTTAGTACGAAACATCCTGTAACGAGCACTACGCGCGGGTCATTCACTCGGCTGTCTAGCACTACTGACCTTATTTTACGCACGAATAGAAAGGGGCGAGGCAGTGGGCGTCACAAAGGATTGCGCTAGCGCATGATTGGTTAGAGATCCACGTGGACTGTCTTAGATTGGCTACGGTGCGGAACGCGTGGAGGCGGCAAGGTCAAGGAATGCATTGTTGAAAACGTAAACATTATGAACAGGATGATACATTACGTAACATTACTATTAGATATTTTTTACATCAAAATTATGTGGAGTGTAATAAAAAAATTAACATGTCCTAGAGGTTTATTAAGATGGTTACATTACGTGGGCTTCGGGTGTAAGACGGTTAAAAAAGCACGGTGTAGAACACAACTCTCCCACCCCCCCAACCCGCCGCTTCACCCCTCCCCCCCTTGATAAAGGTCCCAAATTTCATATTTCCTCTATTTTCAGGAAATCTATACAAGCTAGGACAAAATGGTCAAGGACTAAATTATTTGTCAACTAGCTTTTGCCCGCGACTTCGTTCGCGTGGACTTCAGGTTCGTCCCGTCTAGTAGCGCAAAAAATGTGTTTTTTTACGACCTCACATTAGAAACCTCAAAAATTGTAGCCTATATGTTATTCTGATGTATAAGCTATATTGTGGTAAAGTTTCATTCAAATCCATTCAGTAGTTTTTACGTGAAAGAGTAACAAACATCCATACATCCATACATCCATACATCCATACATCCATACTTACAAACTTTCGCCTTTATAATAGTAGTAGGATAAATTACCTACAAATAAGTATTAACATTCATTTTGATACGAGTTATAGTTTTTAAGCTATGGAGCATCAAAGAGTACTAAAAATGTTCGCTTAGCAGAAATACAACATTTAACACAAAATCTATAAACAATATAATTTATAAATTTTCACAAGAAATGCGTTTTTTTAGTACTTACATATCTAAAACAAATCAGTATCGTCATTTTTATCTTCTAAAGGTTTGTCGAAGCTACTAAGGTCCCAATGTCTGTCATATGGTGGAACAACGGAATGCAGCTTTGACACATCGACATACTTTTCTGTAGCCTTTTTTGCAGCTGAATGATATTGTTTTCAGTATCAACTGTAGAGCTTGATCAAAGTATGCATTGAATGCTGACAAGCTGAAGAATGTGGTCTTTTCATAATAACACCGTATTGTTCTTGAGAGTTGGTCAAGAAGTGAAGTTGAAAATGTTTCGTAACACGATTATACTTTTTAGGTTTGCTTAGCCCATAGTATGGGGCTAAGCCCCATACAATGCAAGAATATATGTTTCTCCTGCCTTTTTACCTCCTCGCGTTAGGCATCAGGAGTTATCTTGCAAGTCGATGTTATATGTTATTGAATAGACTGAACCTTTCCTGTGCCTTAGAATGCCGATATTATGTAGTACGTCGAAAAGACATTGTCATAGTGGTTGGGCAAGACATTGATCTGTTGGTTCTTTTACTGGGACTGACTCCACCACGTAAGAATATATTCTACTACATCGGCATTCTACAACAAAGGAAAGGTTTAGTCATTCCTGTTTGGTAAAAAGACCGACTTGCAAGATACAATAAACGTTTTAAATAATCCGGATGCCTCACGCAAGCAGATAGAAGAGGCAGGAGAAAGATATATCCTCGGATAGTATCATAGTAGGTACCTAAAAAGTATAAACGATATACGAGAGGTCCACTTTTACAAAAACATTGATCTGAAGAACAATACGGTAGTGATATTATCAAAGTTTCCACCTTCTTCAGGAGCTACTTGTCAGAATTCATTATTCAACACATACTTTTCATCAAGTTCAATTATGGCGAGCAAATTCATTCAACCCAGAAAACTGAAGCTGGAAAAAAATAGTAACTTTGTACCCTAATTATCACATAGGCACCAGCTCCACAGTAGTTACTGAAAATAGTATCATGCAGCTGCAAAAAAGGCTACAGAAAAGTATGTGGATGTGTCAAAGCTGCATTCCGTTGTTCCACCATATTCACCCATATCCAACATTCCACCATATCCAACATTACCAGTCAAACAAAATGAAAAGAACGAATGACGCTTGTATTGCCTTGACCGATAGAGGCGTCTGCTATCCATGCGCACCCATTTTTAGGGTTCCATAATTCAACACCTCCTTGCATCGTGCTCCTCATTGCTGAAGGTCGTGACACCCCTTTATGAGTTTGCTTCTAATAGTGGTCTTCCATTCCTTGGCGTCATGGAGAACAACGTGGAGATTAGCATGCGGTGGGCAGTGCCAGACAGTGCAGGGCGAATCTGGTCGGACCATTTTGTTGGGCTGCGTCCTCTCGGTCTTTTGCCATCTATCTTGCCGGTAACTTGTGTCCGTCTTTCCCGCAATGTGGCCATATAATTCCAGGATTCTACGAAGGTAGGTGGTAGAGAGCCTGATCTTTATACCGAGCTCTTGAAGGATGGAATCGCTTGTGCGGAATGCAGTCCAAGGAATCCCCAGCACCCTCCGCCAGCACCATTTTTCGAAGGCATCAATGTGAATTCGGTCGGTCTTCTTCAATGTCGCGTAAGCGCACCTGACATTTGTAGAGCGTTGAAACGGTCCACCATCATGAGTTTGGTTTTGGAATGGATTATTTTGAGTCCAACAAGGAACCCTTAAAGTTTTGCCATGTCCGTCTGTCCGCAGCTCAGCGCAGGGACCTGAGATGCTAGAAAACTGGTATTTGGCACGGGTAAGAATTTTAATTTCTCCGCTAAAGTGGTAAAATAATTTATTTTGGAGTACCTCTCACACAAGTAACGTTTTTATCTTGCAAAACCCATCGTGTGGGGTATCGTTGAATAGGTATTTTTAAATGATTATGAGTTTGCTAACATCACGTTTCGATAAAGGCCTGCTTCCGTAACATTCAGTTTGAAAGGAAGGACAAATTTTTGTTAGAGTCCAATCCCCATCCTTTTTATTCGTCAGGAAGTGCAGGTTTGCATACCCAACAACCGCGGGGACAGTTGGGGTTTATGTGGGACTCCAGACTTCGTAGCCTGCCTGCCCACTAAAACCTGACGGCGTTCTCTCGTACCATTAAGTGAGGCAAGAACTGACAGTTTACGCTACTTGGCATGAACCCTGAACATTCGTCCGCAGTTCTTGTCTCTGGCTATAGCTCACTGATGCATCCAGCGCCACCCGGGTGCAGGGGAACAGAGGTCACCCTAGCTTGCTGCTGTCAACGGTGCGTGGAACGCATCGCATCACCGCATCGAGCCTCCCTTAGTGAACGACTGACACTCCCGTGTCAGTCGTCTGAGGCCCGCCGAGGAGGTTTGCATGGTAGGTCATAGGCCCTCCTGCGCTGGCTGGTACATCGGTGGCGGAAAAATGGGGCGTCAGCCGAAGCCTCTCGCTCCCTCTCCGCGGCTTTCTTTAGGATTCCTGTAGGATTACATCTTCGCAGAAGGTTCGCACCGCTTGCCAGGCCTCCTCCTTGTCTACCATTTGGACGGTAACCACCTCGTAAGGACTGGTCTCACCCAACTGCCGCGACGAGAACTTCGCGCTCCCTCGCCCAAGCCGGGCATATCTCGAGGGTGTGTTGCGCTGTATTCTCATCAGCGGTACAGTGGTGATACTTAATCGTCTCTTCTCGGCCAATTCGGCACAAGAAGGCACCAAAACATCCGTGGCCTGTCAGTACCTGGGTCAGTCTATACGTCAGGCGACCGTGCTGGCGCCCCATCCTCTTTTAGGACAGGGTGAATTGCCTCGAGAGTCCGGCGCCTTGCATGATTGACGGCCACTCTCCTCGACCACGCTTCTAGAGCCGTCTCTTCTATGTGAAGCTTCACCGTCTCGATCTCACGCGCTGCAGGTCGTTGCCCTTGAGCTATTGGTCTCCTCGCCACTAGTAGACTGCAGCGAGAACCATGGCGTCGAAGTCCCAAGGCAGACATCCCACTAACACGATGGCGGCATCAGGCCCCTCTTTACCACTGGGCACACTGGGCACATGCCCAGGGCCCCGCGATGGTTGGGGCCCCCTAGTCTAGTCAATACTTTATTACCAAACGAAAACCGATAACTGCCTACTCTACTCTCGCCTGAAAATCAGTCTTAACAAATGCTTACCGACTAAGGTTAATTTGTTCGTTTTTGTTATTCTTCTTGATTCTTGCTTGTAAACCAGAATATTTTCCTACATATTTCACACATTGTCGTAGCTTTGTCTCCTACAATCTATAATGGGAATATTATCATGACTCTCTAAAAAATCATTTGTTTGTAGTTGTTTCTGTCTGACTGTGAGACTGTGCTTTGTGAACTACCCGGAGTAGTATTAGTATTATACTCGCTCTGATAAATCGTGTTTTGCCTGTTTAGTTTTAAAGTGATTATTTTCTATCAATACAATATTACAATAATACAAAATGTCCAAACGGTCTCATCCTAGTGGATCTGACGAAAGGAAAAATTAAACCGCCTTCAAAAAACACTGAAAGGACTAAAATAACGCTATTATAGGAGAACTACAACTGATGCTGGGGTAGCACTCATCAGACACATTCTTGATGCTTTTGAAGACAAACATGATGCTGTAGGTGTATTCTGTGATTTATCAAAGGCGTTTGATTGTGTAGCCATCAAACACTGCTCATTAAGTTGGAACACTATGGTGTCTCGGAAAACTCATCTATGTTGTTAAGTTCATACCTATCAGGTAGAATACAATCAGTTAACATAAATGGTACCTACTCTTCCGGTGCCCCCCTTCAAATGGGGGTGCCCCAGGGCTCAATATTGGGGCCCTTACTCTTCCTAATATATGTAAACGACCTACCATTTCATTCCAAAAATCTTTGTGAGATAGTTTTGTTTGCTGATGATACTTCTTTGATTTTTAAAATGAAAAGACATGAAGAAAATTTTGACGAAGTAAACAATACTCTCTCCAAAGTATTGAATTGGTTCACCACTAATAACTTGTTACTAAATGCTAGTAAAACTAAATGTATAAAATTCACTTTGCCTAATGTAAAGCAACTTACACCAAATATTGTACTTAATGGTAATAATCTAGTCTTAATGGACTCCACTGTATTTCTGGGCATTACACTTGACTCAAAATTACAGTGGGGACCTCATATTGAAGCCCTAACTGGGAGGCTAAGCTCAGCTGCCTTTGCAGTTAGAAAAATTAGGTATCTGACTGATGTTGAAACGGCGAGGCTTGTATATTTTAGTTACTTCCACAGTATTATGTCTTACGGTCTTCTCTTGTGGGGTTCTGCTACAGACATTGAAACCATATTTATTTTGCAGAAAAGAGCCATTCGTGCTATTTATAAACTTAGTCCTCGTGACTCCCTGAGAGAGGTCTTTAAGAAAATCAACATATTAACTGTGGCTTCTCAATACATTTTTGACAATATAATGTACGTTCGTAAAAATTTAGATAATTTCATGAAGAAAAGCGACATTCACCCATATAACACAAGAAATAAACACAAGCTTGTCGTTCCTAACTTCAGATTAGTTAAAACTAGTAACTCGTTCATGGGAAATTGTATAAAATTCTTTAATAATATACCACACAATCTTGTCGAATTGCCGGTTGATAAATTTAAGAAACACGTTCAAAACACGCTTATGTCTAAAGGCTATTATAAGGTTCAAGACTATCTAAACGACACGAATGTGTGGTCCGTCCAGCCTGCACCAACTGATGTACTTACCTTTGATGATTTTGATTTTACGGCAGCTAGTGGTGACTGAGTTTGTTCCGGCGTTTCTTCTCAGCACTTGCCTAATTGTCTGTGTTCTGTCTCGAAGCGCTGGTAGGGCCCAAAAGATAAGGAGACATGTTTCGCACATTTATTTTTGACGTTCATAAGTGTCATTTCTTGACCTAAATTGAAATAAAGATTTTGAATTTTTTTTTTTTGAACCAAACTCATTTGATGTCGGTTCATGATGTGCGTAGTAGCACCTACGTAGACTGTTGCTGTCCGATATGGTTAACATCGTACACATTAAATCGTTTTTTTGTGAAAAAAAAAAATTTTTTTCGATGTTTTTAGTTATTATTATTTGAGTTATAATCAGTAATCGGATGCATATTTATAGCATGGAGGCGGCTTCTTAAAAAAATATTTTTTAATATAAATCCCGGGATGACAGAAAATTCGGGAATACGAAACAACAAAAAAAAAGAGTCCGAGATTACGTATTATTAATGTGTTGTTGAACTTGCAGTAAATTTTAAGCTCCCCATCAATTTCTGAGTATGTTGAGTGTTAGAAGAGCAGTAGAAAGTTTATACACACACAGTAGTAAACATTCAGAAATAACAAAAATTTTATAAAATTGTATTCCATATTAGCCTTGAAAATTTCAAGGTTGTGTATTTCAACTTGAAATTTAGCGGGCGTGGCTGTAGGTATGTTTACTTATTTCAAGGTGGTGTATTTCAACTTGGAATAAGAAACACCTCAACTTTAGGTAAATATGCATCCGATTATTCGATCACTAGTTATAATGTACCTTTTTTTCTATTTATTAATTTAGGACTTTTACATGGTATGTCAGTCCCATAGTAACCTAATCTTAATTAACTTAACAACCAAACAATAACAAAATAAAAACTACTAACAATAACAAAACAATAAAAAAATAAGTGATTGCCACTGGTGAATCACCGAAACCATATCGCAGACAAGCTTAGCAGCTTCTGATGAAGGTTTGGCTAAAATGCTTTGAAAGTATAATGTATCTGGTTGAACTAAAATAGTAACTAAAACCTTCTCCTTAATGTAACAAATACTTAACTGAAACTCCTTAATGTAACAAATACTAAGCATCAAAATCGGTCCAGTCAAACGCGAGATATTCGCGGACAAACGCGCTAAAATCCGGCCGAATATTCGGCTATTCGGTCAAGGAGCTCGCCGAATATTCGTTGCAAGCAATAAAAATAAACCTTAAACTATGCACATCTACGTTCTTTGTCTATTCTAATAAAAAAGTGCTCTCTAGTACTATTGTCATAGGGGCCCCATTATCCTAATGTGCCCAGGGCCTCTAATAGGTGAAAGACGGCCCTGGGCGGCATCGGTCAAAACCGTGCTCCTGATTACTCGGATTCGATTCACGGATTGATTGTTTGATGGTGCTGGTGAAGTGGTTCATTATTATTATAAACATAACAGAATTTATTGTAACACGTACTGATAAATATAACAAAAATGCCATGCAAAAGGAAGGTGCCATTTTATTAGACAGTCACTATTTTGAAAATACCTATTTTGCATTTAGCATTTGAAATACAAAAAGGAAAACTATTTAGTATTTTGCATTTGAAATAGTAAATCCGAAAAGTATTTTGCATTTTGCATTTAAATGCTTTTTTTAAACCATTTTGTACATCTCTGGGCCTTAGTAGCTTCGACAAACCTTTAGAAGATAACAATGACGATACTGATTTGTTTTAGATAGGTAAGTACTACAGAAACGCATTTCTTGTGAAAATTTATAAATTATATTGTTTATTTTGTGTTAAATGTTGTATTTCTGCTAAGCGAACATTTTTAGTACTCTTTGATGCTCCATAGCTTAAAAACTATAACTCGTATGAAAATGAATGTTAATACTTATTTGTAGGTAATTTATTGACAAATAATTTAGTCCTTGACCATTTTGTCCTAGCTTGTATAGTTTTTCTGAAAATAGAGGAAATATGAAATTTGGGACCTTTATCAAGGGGGGGAGGGGTGAAGCGGCGGGTTGAGGGGGTGGGAGAGTTATAATGTACTCACTTGGAGCTATAACACAGCAGCAACAAATTAAAATTATAAATTTTGCCGCTAAAAAATCTAGAATGAATATACTATTGTAGTAGATGTCATAATTGAGGTATTATGTAGTTCAGCGAGAAAGGAAAACTCAAGTTTTGAACAAAATATGACAGTTGATTTACAGTACTAACAACACCTAACACGATTAGAAATAATAACGGCACGAATACATAAAAACAGAGTACAAAAAAGCAGAAAATATCAAATAATTAAAATCTTTGTAAAGAATATCGATCGAATTCTTTCCACAGATAATAACAGAATCCAAAAATAATTTCATTTTTTTTATATAAGTTTTAACGGCTTTGGACGAATCCTTCCTGAAATGACACTGACAATATAAAATAAAAAAATAAACATCTTGGCATTATGGCCGGCAGCCAAATATTTTAATTGATACCTAATTGAATTAAAATTAGAAATTGTATATTTTTTATCAACGATTATACAATATGATTTTCAATTTATAGCTAAGCAAAAATGTTTGTTATTTTAATAACATGATGTGACTCTATGCCATGTCAATTATTAAAACTAAATTACTTTCCACCCTAGGGATGGATAAGCTATTTTCCACCCGGCTAATACAGGAAAGTTATATTTTCCGAACAGGAGAGATGAAAAGAAATATACAGGCGCCTTAATTTTTGAAGTTCTTTCAGGAAAAAAATAATTCGAAAATCGCTTGAAGCTTGAAGACAATCAGGCCTCATTTCAACGAAAAGATGTGACGCGAAATGCTAGCGATTATGCCTTACAATTTTCTAAATGGGAGCTTCAGCCCTTTGATGAACGATCTTTAGCCCCATCGTTATAATTAACACGTTCCGGGACAGTGCCCGCCTACAGGCGTGAAAACAATAAAACATCTATTGTGTCTGGAGTAGTGTCCCGGAACGTGTTAATATGATTATTGATTATCAATTACATACTTACTTGAGCTCATTGAACTACTATTACTACGTATGGAAATGACATCCCGAAGGAACCTCGTGCCCGATGAGTTGATGGTCACAGACCATCAACGCATGCGCGGTATCACAGTCACTCACTCCCGCTCGTAGTGTTAACCAATGTGACATTTGGTCAATTAATTTGACAAAAAAGCCATCATGCGTTTTAAAAACATGCGAAAATAAAACCAACAGGAATATAAACGATACCGGCGTCACTTACCATCGGTAGGAAATTAAAATGTTAGCTTAAACCAGCGTAAAGATTTTTCAAAATGTTATAAATTTTTGGCATAAAATTGCCGCCATTTTACATGAAAATCAAAGAATATAAAAAGTGACACGCACAGAATGGAAAAGTAGGTAGGTAATAAATAGAGGTTAGACAATGCGATGTTGTGATATTTCTTTTAAGGTGTTTTGCATTGGTAGTTATATTTTTCTAGAAATATCTCGTATGAAAAATTAAAATGATAAAAATCATGATAAAAAAATTGTAAATATCATTCGAGTTTTTGACCTACAGATTTTTATTTACTAAACTTTTATTTATTTAGCTCTTTTAAATAACTATTGATCAAAGTAAGTAAACGATTAAAACGTTTTGATAAAATTATATTCATTCAATACAATTAAGTTAAGTAGGCACAAAGTCTGTGTCACTTCTGCGGTTACATATTCAAAATTCAAAATTTATGGAATACGTCAGTCTGTTGACAGTTCACGTCCAAAAAATGCGCACATTTTTTGCTTAGCATAGCGTCTCTATACGTAGTAGTAACAGCTCACTGCTTGAGCTTAAGTTTAAGTCTTAAGAACATGGAAAATGAAACTAAAAATCAGTTTAATAATGAATGACACTTTATTGATCACTAAATCAATAACTCTCCTATTGTAATAAAATGTTATTTGCCTATCTTTATGAAATAGGCAGGAATGATATTGCTCAAATATGAATATCAATGTAAACTTAGTCTTGTTCAAGGCTGTTTCATCTTGCAGTCATTGGAATTTACACATAAAGTAACTTGTATTTGTAATGAATGAGCTGTATGAGTCTAGTTGGACTTCTTGGAATCTTTGGATGGAGAGCGTGATCTCGAGCGCGACATGGAGCGTCCCTTGGAGCGCGAGCGTGAGCGGGAGCGGCTGCGCGAGCGGGATCCCGAGCGGGCGGAGCGCGAGCGGGAGCGGCGGCGGGACCTGGAGCGGCTGTCGACATAAAACACCAATTTATATTGGTTTACATCTCAAATATAAAGCTGGTATTACCCACAAACTGACGAAAGTCGGTATTTTGTCTGCACAGAGGATGTTACATCTACTAGTTTATGATGTACAATAGTAAGGTAACTTATTTCAATGCAGCTTTTCACTAAACTAGTAAGATTACCAAAATTATAACCATGAGCAATCTTAAAGAATCAAATCAATTTTATTATGAGAAAGCTCCTTTAGGAATGTAACCTGTTTACGTCCCACAAAGATCACCAATAAAACATTTATTTTACAGTCCTAACAACTCAGTCAGTTACCAATCCTTGTTTTGTCAGCTCCCAAGATAGTGTAATTACTAGAATATCTAAGTCTACAGAACAAAATAAATATTGATATTCTAGCAGGCCTTCACTGTACACAAAAACAGGATAAAATGTGTAACTCACTGAGTGCACGCAGTGATTACAAGAGATGTGCGTAGCAACCGCCGATTGAACATTTATGTTCAATGTAGTTCTCGACAAGTGACGTGTGCACGTAGGCTGTAGCTATGTAGTTCGCAGAGCGAAGTTACCGATGCGGCCAACTTTATCGGAGTACACGCCGCGAAGTGAAAGCTACGTAGCGCAGACAATAAGAAGTGCAGACACTGACGAGTTCGTTCTCGGCGCACAGGCCAATGATAACCTATAACATAGTTATCATTGGTATATGTGAATCCAAAATAAGGGAATGGAATCTTTATATTGATGGCTTAGTCTAAAAAGAGTAAATGGGTACATTTTCAAGGATGTACACACAGCTTTGATAATATAGAAGATTCCATACCTTGAACTTTTTAAAAACATCCAGTATACTGCACAATTTAAATATGGAACATGGAAAAATATACAACCTGCGCCGACGACGACGTGTACAATCACGAGCATAATGTCCTCTGTCTCCACAGTCATAGCAGCGGTCATCATACGGCCTTGGCGGCAGACGAGAGCGAGGCGGCGGCCCTCTACCCCCATAGCCGCGACTTCCATTTGACATTTCAACGCGCGCACGGCGTCCACAGATAGTCCTTCCATCTAGCCCACGTACCTATCAAGAAGAATAATTTCAAAAAATATTCACCAATATTTTAAAAGTAAAATTTTACCTAACAACTAAATAATACTTACAGCATCTTCAGCGTCACGAGGGTCCTCAAATTCGACAAAAGCAAAGCCGGGTGGGTTTCTCGCTACCCATACATTTCTCAAAGGGCCATAATACGAAAATGCATCCTCCAGCTCGGGCTTGCTAGCATTGTTGCCCAAGTCTCCAACATACACCTTACAATCTCCGTATCTTGACATATTTACTAAAACAATAGAAATGTGAAAAACATTTATTGCGTACTGCGTCACAACAATTTATCACCACGCTTTCGGCTAAAAAGATTTCTTACCCATATCTTACCATAAACTAAATCAAATGTAGTAAGTCAAACATTTACGCTTTCTTTAAACTCTTAATTATTGATCACTAATCACTTTGCAGTAGCACAATTCTATCCTAAAACTTAAATCGGCCTCAGAGATCGAAATCTAACCAAGAGAAGACAAAATGTAGGCAAAAATTGACAGACAAATGCGCAACGCAAACTCAGCCAACAGCAAAGCGCAAGCGCGAAGCGTAGCGTAGGGTAAAATCACACACACATACACACACGTACACCACATCCGGCCGGACCGGAAATGATAAATGAACTCAGGGCTATAGACAACACATTACTCCCTTTTCTATTTTTAATAGTACGTTACGGTTTTTTATAATCTGTTGTAGAAGCACCATCTATCAATAATTTAATTTAATTTATTTATTAAGAAACTCTACAGCTTTTTTACAGTTTGCTTGATACATATAAACAATACAATAATTCACTTAAGCCAATTACAGAGTTCCATTACATGGTTATTTCAACAAATCGTACATGTGTAATATAACTAAGAGTAAAAGAGTCACAGCCGACCCATCATCGAGCCATCAGATAAAGTACCAGGGCCCTGTTTAATAAACATTACAATCCGACAATTTTGTAAATAACTTACATATTTGTTAAGTTTTATTACAAGTGCTGTTCAATAAACCTTACAAATATGTAGAAAATCTACAAGTAAAAACCTTACAAATATTGTAATTATAAATGCTGTTTAATAAACGTTTACATATGTAGAAAACGCCTGTAGAATTCGATGACAAAATTGTAGTTACAAATTTGTAGTTGTAAGTTACAATTTACATAATATGTAAGATTTTGTTGGGGTAGATTTCATAAATCATGAACATTTAGTGGCATTGATTCATAAAAGTACTTTCTTATTTGTTGAATTGGTAACGAAAGTCATGGGCATATTGACAAAATATTGATTGTGAGAATAAAGATATTTTATTCGGTGGGCTTAGTGAAAAACTTACTTACGATAATTATAAAAATAAAAATATTGGAGATTTTTTTAAAAAAATCTAAATTTTACAATTAATTGCTAGTAATGTCCAATTTTAATGATAAGAAAAGTAAATACTCACTTATAATTAAAATTGGCCATTATTTATTAGCAATTAATTGTAAAAGTTTAGGTTTTTTTATAGAAAAACATAATAAGTATTTTTTTAAAAATAGCGAAACTTCGTCTATGACAACCATGGCTCAACAAATGGTTCTAAATGCTCTATACTACTTTCGCCTCCAAGCTTTGCACCCATCTTCAAGTCACCCTCCCCTGTATTATTATCTTTATATTTATTCAAAATTTCTTTATTTGTTAGGTTGAGGCAAAATTGTAAAGTTCTGACACAAGGCGAGTCTACCTGTCGGAATTGTAATACAATTTACAAAATATGTAAACTTGTAACTACAATTATGCGTTCAATAAAGCAGTTTTCCCTACAAATATGTAAATTGTCACCTGTAGAGAGAAAATGTTTATTGAACAGAAACTTGTAAAATTGTAGCTACAATTCTACAATTTTGTAGATTTTCCACCATGGTAAATTTGTAAGTTATATTCTTTATTGAACAGAAACTTGTAGAATTGTAGCCTGTAATTTACAATTACAATTTACAATTTGTAATGTTTATTAAACAGGGCCCTGATGGTTGATTTGAATGACGTAAAATAATAATAATAATACGCAGTCAAATTCTTTGAACAGATATCACTCACGGCTTTCGAAAGAATCGGCCTCGTGACAATTAAATATAGATATACATCATACAACTTACGAGTACCCCCCACCGAAAACAGTAGACAATCCTTTTCTAACATTTAAAATATTATCAGTGAATTAAATTAAATTAAGTATTTGATATTTGATTCGAAAAGATCTCAGTGTACAGCGATAAATTACCTATAAAGATTATAAGTTTGGTGTTTATCATATTTATAAGTTACGTAAACGAGGTTAAACTTACACTTATAATCACAGAACATAAAAAACGATAGAAGTAGTATTAACTCCTATTTGTATGAAAACCAGTGTGACCAAACTAACACATTTGTGATTATATCACATTATCACGCACACCAAGAATGTCTTGTAGCGATTGGTTACCTTTTAATGTCAGATAGTTTCGCTACCCGACACTAGATGCCTCTTATTCACTATCAGATAGTTCCGCCACCTGACGACAGATGCTATTTAAAAATCATTCATAGCTAGAGATGGGACATTTACTAGATAGATATTCATGTCGATATTTTTGTTATGGAACATGAGACAGCATTATGTTTTAATCATATAAAAAATATACAAATTGTTAATGACTTCTTTATTGTAAGCTATAAATGACAAAAAATACCGGAATAAAGGCAATGTTCATTATGAGAAAAGATAAACGCACTCCAAAAAATCTGTATTTATTTACAAGAGACATTTCATTTACATTTATTCACTATGAAAATAATATAAAGTTATTAATTAAATGTGTTTATTAATTTATTTAAACAAGTTATTAATTATATACGAAAAAAAAAACAAAAAAGGAAATCCCTAAAGCTGGAGGGCGTAAAAAAATTATGGCAGGAAACGACAGTAAAAGTCATTTTAATTTGGCATGCGATGTACAAAGATCCTGTATATTTAATTACCTTTTACTTAGTACTTAGGCTTACTATTTTTTAGTATTTTGTTATTATATTTACATTTATAACAAAAAACATCAATTTATCAACCTTTTTAAAAACTTTCCTTTTTTATGTCATATAATAACAAGTATCGATAGCTAACTTATCGATATTTTGATTTGGTCATTCCCTAAATGAGTAGCGTTTCGACAATAAGTAACAGTCAAAATATAGTTTCGACCTTATCTCTATGAATAGTGAAATGGTTTTAGGTTGTAATTTATATGGATTGTTATTTTCTGCAAAATTTACAATTTCTATTGAAATAATGGCCTCCTTTGGATAAAATGTTTGTAGTGCTTGTGTTTTTGCACTCTAATACAGTGCAGGTCAGCATATTTAAAGTTTTTTGTTCGTACAGCAAAACGTCTTAAATGTTCGAGCAACTGTCACCGTCTGAAGCGCGTGGAAGGGGGCGGGAACCTAAGATGCGCCAAGCTTGGCTTATGCGTCGCTACACGGGGCCCGCCCACTTACTACTTCTACTCGTTTTTTATGTTCTGTGCTTATAATAGATGGCATTACCTACAAGATTGTAGGCTGGGTAAAATGTGGCGCGAATATTCGAAAGTATGGTCATGGTATTCTGTTCTGTCTAGTCCAGGGATGTTAATACAATCCTCTACATACGTATTATTGCGGAAAAAGACTAATAATAAAAACCTTTTCCAACTTATATTACGGTTCCCATCAAAAATTAATTAGAACGGCGTAGATATATTTTACCTTTCTTTCAAACTCTTTCAACAATCATGAATCATCATTAATCATCAATTTTAAACTGCTGAACCGATTTTTACAATCACATGTATGAAAATAGTTTAATTCCCTAGAATGGACTAGACAATTCCGGTAATCAATCCATGAGGGGGTAATGAGTGGGTGAAGAATTTATTGTAGGAAACTTGTAGTAATTAAATAAAATAAAGTTATTTCCTTTGACAATTTGTTTATTAACACTTATTAAAAACATACTACTGTTACACTGTTTTATAAAATGGCGACAGTTCGTCTTACCTTTAACTTATGCATTCATTTAATCAGATTTGGCTACTATTGACTTTGAATTATATCCGAACCATCATCATATTGCATAAGCTTAGACATTAAAACCATTGTTGAGATCATTATAAGATATCAAGTTTCTGAACTGTAATCAACTAGAAAACATTCATACTTGAAAATAATCTTTTTATAATATTTATATCAAGTTAATATAAAAAAATAACTCCGATTCAATAATCTCACTTAAATAATTGTTCCTGCTCATAAATATGTTCTTAGAACTTACATAATAATTTTAATAATGTACAAGATAGATACTCAATAGATCCAAAGAAGAAATAGTATCATGGATGTAACGAATAAGGTACTATTAGTAATGTACCTTGATATTTCACTTTGAGTCCGAAACTGCACAGAAAAGTTGCTTAGAGTCTTACAAATCGCGTTGTGTAACGGGATTAAGTATCAAATATGAATTTTCGCCAGGATCCAACATGAGGTTCGTCCTACTGAGCTTTTCAGCATCACTATTTACTGCTCGATAACTTTCCGATTTTGAAAGCGCCTTTTACTTACGTACTTACAACTTTTATAGATTGTAATAGTGGTGTATAACTTATTCTGTACTTCCATGATACAAATTTCAAATCAAACGTTGAAAACAATTCATGTTTAACTTAATGAAAGTGTATATGAATAGTACACAGATGTATTATTTGATCTAATTATGCATGTTACAAGATAGGATTGATGCTAGATCACAAAATGAAGGTTTTTATTTTTCTTAACGTATTATGATGGAATGAAATTGTTAAGTAAAGATATAACTTTGTAACCTGAGATATTGGATGTAGTGGGACCAAACTGAGACTTTCTGTGAAATATATTACATTCAATTTATGCGTTATTGTGGTTTTGATTCTAAGATTGATCTCTTTTACACATTTCCAGAATAACACGCACTTTGCATTTCATGTAGTTTAGTATATTTGGTCCGAGATTCAAGATTTTTTACTGGATTTTTAAAAGAGTCATTAAGTTTTCGAAACACTATTTATTTATCGATATATATTCAGTAAAACCATAAAGTTAAATCTCCTTGAGATGAAAAATGCTTAATGGATTAGCATAATTTAATATGCATGCATGTATACACAGATGCTTCATAGCCAAAAGTGCTACAAAGATTGAAACAATTCCGTTGTTGTAAGTTATGTACTTCATATGAAATTTAAATTTATCGAATTCGCAACAAACTTCCTATTGATCACCGTAAAAACTTAGGCTTATTTCGATATTAAGAATAATAATACCATCAGTTAATTTGTTATTCCTACCTAATGAATTACAATCGCGACCTTACGTACAACACTAGACCTCGCTCAAACATAAATACCATAAAACAAACACATTAATTGACAAGAGCACATTCATTTTAATATGATCTCTATAGGTAAACCGCTTCATTGAGTCCTCGACTGCGGGGACAGGGGCGTGGAGGGAGGTGATAGCGGGTCGCGCGAGGGGTGCGGGAGGCGCGGAAACACCCACCCGCGCCGCTCACTAACCGCGCTCTCGTCTCCCCCCGCACCCCGCCGCCCCGTTGACGAGGTCTCAATGAAGCGGTCTACCTATAACTAAAGTTTACTTTTGAATGTGCCAAAACATTTAAAGCAAGTTTTTCGTTAAAAAAAATATTGTTGTATTTCAGGACTTGCATTATCGAAGCGATTTGTGTATTGCACATAGAATGAAAGAAGATAGATATAGTACTAACAGAGTCGCAATTAAAATATTTAAATTTAGTATTATCATCATTTTTATCGCCCAAAAACATAATGTTATATTAATATTTATACTCTTTTTATGTACACATACTAAAATATATCCATACTTAAAGTTCGCAACAGACTTAATTAGCACACACATTAATCATAAGCCACTAAATAAATTTAAGAGTCAAAGTTTGTATTCAATATTATAATGTATTGCTTTTAGAAATTGCAGAAGTAAGTTTATATCATTGAATACAAACATCGCACTGTGTAATAGTACAAGAGAGTTCTTCAATGCAAATCCATAAACCATCGAATTCTCGAAATACATCCATCTCCATTCTCATTTCCCATTGATCAGTTCTTCACATAAAAATTACTTTCGAATTCTTTGATCCGACAAGGCCACATCCTTTTCAAAAATTTGTTATGTAATTACAGTACAATTAAGGAAGATCACATTTTAATGGCGATTATCTTCATTATCATAATCATGAAACAAAAACTAAGATACCCTTAAATAATTTTATCAAACAAGAAAATTAATCTTCAAAGGCAAATACAACTGGGTTATTTAAAACAATTATTTCTGTGTATGGATTTTATCACATTGCTATCACAATTTTAAAAACAAAATTAAAGACAGTATGTATAACAATACCAACAACATTCAATGCATTTGGTATACAAAACTCCACAATACCCTCTAGTACTTATATCATTAGGTTTTTCTACCACAAATTATCCTTTCTTACATACACTCATTATTATCTTAAAGCTACGTGACGTTTGACATGCATATTGTATGCCAGATATTAGCATGCACCCAATTCTGAAAAATTTACCAAAAATGGAAATAATTTTGGACGCATCAAAAATGATTTTTTCGTTGCCAATTGCCAAATATGATTATTACCAATTACCTGGATGTTTTAAGATGAAGCAAAAAACTTAATGTAACCTTCCAAACTAAAACTATAAATAAAGATGGTATAGGTAGGTATGTTTGTGCGTTTTTATGCCGTTGCCCTTTCATTGAATTATTTGATAATGGAAAAGAAGAACATATCTCCAATTGATTACAAAATATACTTTTGTATAACACCCAGGTTTACAAATAATACCTAACAAGTCGGTCTATTCACAGAATAGAAGACGAAAACATTTTTTTCTGAAAATATAAATATACGTATATGACTTGCTAAATTACAAAGCTACTGACATAATTTTGTAGTCTCTTACCGCCAACCGAGTTATTGCTGTTTCTTTTCTGGCTTTTTCACAAGGTGAGCATTTACAGGATATTTCAAAGTTGTCTTCAAATGGTCATTGTGTTCTTCTAAGGAGTTGACAGCATAGTGCAGAACAAGCTCATTTAGGGTTCTGTAATTAAAAATTGAAATAATATTATCAACAATTTTTTTTAGTTTAAAAATGTTTGTCTTAATCAATACAATTCCGAAAAGAAATTAGGTAGCAGTAATGTTGGTTGGAACTAACAGAAAATTCTTAAGTTCATTTTATGTTAGGCTTGCCCCTTCTTGACATGGTAAAATATTTCTCCACATGTCAACCATATTAAATTATTAAATGTAAAAATTTTATTACTTACTTGTAAACATTGTATGGTTCTGCAAAGCCATATCCTCGTTCAGTCTTAAAGATAATGCAGTGATAGACCATATTATTGCAACAAATGGACAATGCCAGCTGGCCTGTAGAGTTGGGGCGAATAAGGAAAGTGCCCTGGGGTTTCCCTTCAAGTAAACGTTCAGCCATATCTCTGGTACAATTTTCAACTTTCCAACTAATCGACTCACGATGGGCATATAACTTTTCCAATTTGTGTGTGTTGTCATCTTCTAAAGCTTGCAAGTATTCATCAGTTTTGCCTCGCCTTTTTAACCATCTGTAAAACAAATAAACAATATTAATTTGTAATCAATTTTAGAAAACAGTTAATATTTTTACTAGATGGAGTTAAGCAACATTATACTTACACTTTGTAGCGTTCTTTTGTACTGTAGAGACTCATGACTTCAGATTTAAGTTTTGTTGTTTCTCTCTCTAATAATAAGCTGTACTCTACAGCCTCTCTCAACAAACTATTCAGTTGCTGTTTAGCCTGTTTCAAACTATCTAATCTTAGTGTTAATTGATTATAATTGTCACTGAGACGATTCTTTTCGTGAGGTTGAGCTTCAGATATCATTTTCTCTTGTAATTTTAAATGATCTTCACATTTTTTTATTGTTTCTTTAAAGGCATCAAGAGCTTGCCTTTTACACTTAACTTCTTCCCTGAGTCTCATGTATTTGTAGGACCTGTCACCAAAATTTCTAGTTTTTAGAACATATTCTTTATGAATTTCCATATATCGTGTTTCCAGTGTTTCATCATTTTCGCCACCATCATTTTCTTGCAGCCTGGATAATGGGTACATAAGTTTGATATCCAAGCTATTGTTGCAATGGCCGAGAGAGTACTCTGTGTAAAATCTAACCAAATCCACCACAGAGGTGAATTCAAAAGGTTCACAAAATCCATAACGGCCATCTTGATTGTAGATCTTAATTAGTTTGTTGGTGCCTCCCTTTCTTACGGTGAGTGTGTAACCACTGTCTTTGTTTGATGCATTGCGGACTAGAAAAGTACCATCACAAGTATCTCTGAGTTTTTCAGTGGCTTCATCCCTGAAATGAATTAAAAGAAATATTAATATTGACATCCATTTTATTTATCCTTACTTTACTATTCAAGCCAAGAGGTATTTTTTACTTATGAACTTAAGAATTATGTAAAACTTAGGTATAGACAATGTTGCAAAGGACTATTGGTAGTTGATGTTAATTCATTAATCAAACTACTAACTACTGATTTTTAACTGGCCAAGACAAACTTTCAAACATCACTTTTTTTGAGGACAAGGTTGCTTTTTTTCTGTTCTAATTATGTTTTTATTTAAAAATATATTTTATAAAAATCAGTCATTCTTGGAGTTAAAAACTTAAAAGCTTACTTTATTACTCATATATTTTTAATTTCAATGGATTTCATCAGAATAATCGTGTTTTACAGTGATGATGAAATCTTCACATAAATATATCAATATGAGAGGAGTAACAATTAAATAACAATATTTAAAAAAATATTCCACTTGAATATAAATTATATTCAGGGTATTTTACAATTGGAAAGTAAACTACATACATATTTAAAATAAGTGAAACATGTTGTATGAAGTAAATTGGCAAATAAACTAGAGACTTACTTGGCCATATTGAAAAAGGGTCTTATTAATAATTTTGACTTATGTTGGTTAATTATTATTTGATTGACATTGAAGACACACATATATTCAGTCTTTATACATATTATAGTAGAACTTGTTAGTAGCTTTTTATTCTACTAAATGTGAAATTGGTGTGGAGTGTAGTGGTTACCTCATGCATGATGAGATAAGCCTGTGGCCAGCAGTGGGTTGTACTATTAAGATAGCACTTTTTTGCATGGGAAAACCACACTGAGTGTGCCTTCTCTAAGAAACTGGGCAAGAGAAAGATGTCTATGCCACTATAAATATGTTGTAAACTATTATTTAAACTGAAACTACATGAATATGAACTTACCGGGTGATGTCGCCCCAATACCAATCTGCGTTCTCCAGACTCTCTTCAGCTGATTGTTGCGGAGCGCCTATTTCCACCATTATTATTTCATCGTCAATTTACATACACACGGCTATTTGGTACAATTAAACTTTTAATTTATCTTCAGGGACTGAACGAATAAACTATGGTTTTGATTTCCAAGGTTGTACAACTCTGAGCGGTCAGTATGTGCTTCCGCGTTTGAGGTTACAGCATTTCTGAATCTAGACATTTAGGACATTAATAAGCTACTTAAGAGAACCAAAATACAACAGAATGTTCCTCACAAAAAACACCGTACACTATCACTGTAAAAGTTAACCAACACTTCAAAAGAGGTATCTAGATCACAAAGGAAATGGGCGAGTTTGTAGATAGTTGCTATGGCACTTAGTTCTTCGTACTACTTGAACAGACATAATCCAAACTTGATGATTTAAAGATGCAACACTACACAAGAATAATTAAGCTGATTGTGATAGCATTTATGCAGAAATTAACAAAACATAGCTTTCACAGCAGTGCTAAACCTGCCAAGCACCATTCCGCCATGGATCCCGACTAGTGTTGTTCAATTTTCACGCAGCTTATTCGATAAAACTAATGACATTAGGAAAGTGTTGACTAAAACCGGTAAATTTATACAATCGATAAAATAATGGTTCAACAAAGAAAAAATACATGTGAGTTTTATCTGCGCAGCGCAGTTCAATCATTCAACAAGACAAGCTCGACTCGACTTGCGCGCGCGAGCGAATGGTAAACCCATAGAAAGTAGAAAGATTTTTTCTTTCTCTATGGGTAAACCTGCGCCGGAATTAAGGCCGGAATGAATGTTTTCTTTCTTTCTTTTGACAGGTGACAAGTGTCCTCCTTCCTGTCTGTCTAGTTGACATTTATTTGTGATGGTGGCCTGTGTGGTTGAGAATTTTTTAAATTATTTTCTTATTTTACGAAAAAAGTACTCAATGTGACTAAATATTCGGAATTTATCATCTAATTAAAAATGTGTTAATCACACCATACAATAATTCCATCTCTACTGTGGGTGGAAACCTTGAAATGCATTGGATGCAGTGATAAAAGGAATCGAATATGTGTGACAAAATTATATTAATTTTATTTTGTTTTGTGTTCCTGGTAGTGTCTTCTACTCACATAAAAGGAACGTTTTCGAGTGATGAGTTTTTCAAGTTTCTAGTTAAGTTTGGTTTTCAAAAAACGGACATCCATTACCAAAAAGAAACATATGGTTACATTTTTGGGAACATCACTTCAAACCAGCAGTTTAAATATCCCATTACTCTTGCCGTATTGGATGGAACACATTTTATTGACTACTACAAAAATCGCGATATCGAAAACAAAGAACTAGCATGTCAGTTAATGTTTCAACATTTAAATAGTTCTGCTTATCATCCAAAATGTAATACAAATGGACAAGACTTATTTAGGAGAATACCTTGTCCAAAAGGAGAGCTATGCATTGATGAAGACAGTCCATGGAATGTGATCAAGAAAAATCAATTTACTTATGTTATTCAAAACACTGGCCAACCCAAGTAAGCTATCTCTGACAAGATTGTATGTATCAAAGTATATTTATTTATCTATAAATTCTTTCAAGATTTGATGACCCCTCTGGTATAGTGGTTCGCTCTACACGGTCTCAAATCCTGCAAGGAGCAAATATGTGATCAACATGAACATTTTTACTTAAGTCGTGGATGTTTATATATGTATTTAAGTATTTCTGGAAGACGGACTATCATGATTGTTGTCTATATTCATAACACGAGGAAGAAAATACCTTACTTAAAAACCATAAAACTTGTGTGTTGTCGGGTACATACATATTTATATTTATATTCAAGAGTGTCAGGTTAGCGAGCTGGTTAGCAGTCTGTCAGGTTTATGTGTTACTTATTTATGTACTGAATGTTTCAGGTTTTGGTATGTGTCAATGGTGGCATGTTACTTGGATGATGAGACCTGTTCATGGCATCATTACAAGGCACCGTCCCAAGATAGCAAAAAACAGCCCAGCATGCCGCAAACTATTCAATATGACTTCTGGCTTGTGAATGGCAGCCCCAATCTGTCATTGTACAACACTTTGCTATACCAATTCTCGTTTGACCGACAGAATACACTGGAGCTCTATTTGGTATTCTGGCTGTGCTATGTAATCTTGCTGCCTGTGCAAATATATGCTGTCAGGTAATTTTTTATTTAATTTAATTGATTTACTTAAGTGTTCATCACAAGACAGTAACAGAGTGCATGTAAAACTAAATTTTTTTCAGTTGTATTTTTATTTTTAATAATAAATAGTGTTTTAAATTTTTTTATTTTTTTTAGAACACAAAAGCATCCAGTGACCAAGCTGTTTACATTCAGCCTTGTCCTGGAATTCATTGCCCTGTGTTTTAATGTGCTGCACACTGTCAAGTTTGCTGTAGATGGTGTGGGATTCTCGGGTCTGGCGGCAGCTGGCGATATATTTGACATAATGAGCAGGGTAATTTATTGCTTACAATTGTAACCTGACATTTTGTATTAAAGTATGATTATGAAATAAATTCTAATGTTATTGTCAGACAATAGAAAAGTTTAGTGTATGACACTTATTACTTAACTGCTGTTATTTCATAGTTTTATTAATAATTTGTAATTGAAATTATCTATCTGGGTTATTCAATAATACTGTGTGTGCAGTGTGCATAAAATAGTAATGTAAGATATTAGTACCAATTCAAAGCGCTATCACCGTGCAGGCGTCACGATCGCGACCTATGCAATAAAGATACAATCAAACGATTGGCGATTTAAAACAATATTCGAGACCAAACAATGCTCACATCACTTGCTAACGTTATATTAGTACAATGCCTCAATTGAACCTACAACAATACATTATGCTTTTGAATTTGTATTATTCCTGTAACTTTCCAGACATTGTTCATGCTGCTTCTCCTGCTGTTGGCCAAGGGCTGGGCCGTGACGAGGCTGGAGCTGACCTACAAGCCGCTGGTCTTTGGTGTCTGGCTCGCCTATGGAATAGTACACATACTTCTATATGTTTGGAATACCGTGAGTATCGATCTTATTCTTAAATACGTTTTTCATAGTAAAATAAGGCAAACTACATCACCAACTAGCTTTTGCCCGCGACTTCGTCCGCGTGGAATAGTGACTTCTTTCTCCCGTTTTTTACACATTTACCACTATATCTTTGCTCCTATTGGTCGTAGCGTGATGTTATATAGCCTATAGCCTTCCTCGATAACTGGACTATCCAACACAAAAAGAATTATTCAATTCGAACCAGTAGTTTCGGAGATTAGCGCGTTCAAACAAACAAACAAACTCTTCAGCTTTATAATATTAGTCACCAATTACTAGGCACTAAACCTTTAAGTCACTTTTACCATTGACATGCTAAGAAGAAGATTGTAAAGGTGAGACACCAAGAAAAAAATCTTGCAGTTTGGCTTTGAATATAAACATTATTTTCTTCCTCCTTGCTTTCATCAACAACTGTCTTGTATTCAATGAGTCTCTATGCATATATGTTTTTTCATGATTGCATATTTAAAACAAAGGTACTTTATAAATTATTTATCTTCACATATAATGTCCAGCGTTGTACTTGATAACAGCTTACATACTGACACACATATTTTGTCATTCAGGGTTAGGTCAATACAAGTATTATCAAAGGATGTTTATGTATTGATGTGTGTAATTAATTATTATACTATGTGTATCAATTATAGAAACTGACTAATTCAGACTACACTATAAAATAATGTATCATCCACTGCTGAGCATAGGCCTCCTCCACGGCTTTCCACAGAGAGCTATCACAAGCAGTCTGCATCCAGTTTGATCCTGCGATCTTTACAAGGTTGTTTGTCCATCTTGTCGATGGACGTCCTAGGCTGCGTCTTCGGTTATAGAACTTTTCTGCCCCAATGGCCATCAGTTCTTCGCGCTACGTGCACTGCCCATTGCCTCTTGAGCTTACCGATTCTCAGAATGTATAGATACAACATAAATAAAATGTTGAACTGGCTGCTTTTCCACAAAAAACGCTATTCAATATTTAACACGTAATAAAATCTTTATTTGGATCTAAGATAAGTTACAGAACTGACTTATCTTTGATCTTTCTAAATTCGTTTATCAGATCACCTCTCCTAAAAACATTATCCACCCAACTTCACAGACGGAGGTGGACATAATAGAAGAGATAGACGAATACCAGACGTGGCCCGGCTGGCTGATATTAACCCTGCGCGTGGCCATCATGACATGGTTCGTGATAGAGCTGCGCAACACGATGTTGTACGAGCACAACATGCCGAAGCTGAACTTCCTGCTCCACTTCGGCGCGTCGAGCCTGGTTTGGTTCGTGTACCTGCCGGTCATCGCGCTCGTCGCGCTGCAGGTCAGCCCGCTCTGGAGGTTCAAGTTTCTGCTGGGTGAGTGGAGTGGAAAAGAGTTTGTTAGCTAGTTTGTTGTATGATTTTAAGGTGGACAACTCTAGCGAATATCGCGCCATGCAAAAATAGCGACTCTTTAAAAACGTCTGGTGTAGTCTGGAGACGAAAGCGAAAATCTTTAAAAAAAAAAAACAGTGTCGTTGATAAAATATAATGAATCAAGTAAAGATTTACCATCTTATTCATAAAAACGCAAACAGTCTAATAAACCTGGTTTTAACTATTACACTGTTTTGTCTCATTCTTTCTTGGCGATGTCATCGTTTAACAGAAAGTGACAAAACAGTGTAATAGCTAAAATAGGTTTATTAGACTGTTTGAGTAATTATGAATAAGAGGTTGCTCTATAAGCCATAAATAGCTCTTACTTCACACCGGCAAGACGTCCTAGCTAGATGGGTGGATAAACGTGTCGACGTCATGAACTATCGAGGTTACCGCCACCTTACCACTTTAAGGGTCAAAATCGCTTACACTCGCGTCGTCTTTTGTTTGAAGAGACGTAAATTTTTGTCCCCCAGAGTCTATGCCCTGTGCCTGGGCACCAACCCACCACTGAACAGCTGTTCTATAAAACAGTGCCTTTATACCCTCACATTCACATTTTAGATGATTCCTCAATTGATGGAACTTTTAATTTTACTTCCAGGCATCACATATTCAGCGGATTGTCTGGCGTTCTGTGTTATGGCGCACTTACTGTGGCCGACGCGCTCCGAGCAGTACCTGCTTTTAGCACCTTCGGATTATACCGGTGAGTAACGGCTAACGGCATTCATTTTCATTTGAATAAGGTTCTTTTAAAGTGCGCGTTGACAAGTTAGTCACACACGCTTACCCGCCTGAGGTACTTGTATGTAAGCTGTGAGAGGGGGTAGGCATGGATGTTAAAATTCACATGACAGTCAATAGATATACAGGGTGTCCCAGAAATGGTGAATCAAACTGCTATGGGAGGTAGCTTGACTAATGTCCTATCCATAAAAAATATATAAAAAAAAATTGCTAACTTAAAACTTAGAAAATATTTATGATTTTCTCGTTTTTTTGGATATTCTTTTTTAATGGTCATGTGCATTATCATGGATAGAACATTTAGTCCTGCTGCCTCCCATAGCAGTTTGATTCACAATTTCTGGGTCACCCGTACAGACGCACATACAAGAACACTTAAGACTGACATTTGTCTACCCTACCACCCCCACCTCGCCTGCGGGGCGCGGAGGAGGTGATAGCGGGGTGCGGGTGGCGTGGATGACCCACGCCACTCACACAATCCGCTCCCAGCGTTTACATATAAAAGTTTATTTAACAACTCGAATGCCTTTTCAGCGGGTATCGAAGAGCTGGACGAGTTCAACGAATCACCCCACGTGGTTCACAGCGACACGGTCGCACTGACAGCGGACTCTGTGAACGCGGACGACGAAGAGGTGATATTCACTCGCGCGCACAAAAACGGCACCGTCTTCTCATAGCGGTGCCACGAGCGTTAGTATGTGGCCACACGTTGCCACGTCTCGGTTGACCTTGAATAACCTTGAGGATGATTTTTTGTGTCAACGCTTTGAAATTGATTGGAAAAGTATGTGTGGATTTTAGTTCCAACTTCCGATCATATAGTCATTTCGAATTTGCGAATGGTATATATTTGAATGACTTTTTTCCTATGTGTATGAAATAAGAAATAAGTTTCTATAGCATAAATAGAAAAATTGGGCGGCCTGTCCCGCGTTTTACTTATGAAGCGAAAATAGGGTAGAGTTTTCCAGGTTAACGAAAAATCCATAACCTAACTGATTGAGCTGGTCATAGTAATTGTTCATACTATCTGTTATCGAGCTAATGTGACTTACAAAAAACATAAAAGTTACCTACCAATGAATATTGGAAGCACACGTGACGATTGGGCTTCGGCGACTGACTGTAACCCTATATCGTTGTTTTATTGTAGCACAAAATTGTATAAAGACATTTAAATGTAATAATGTCTAATTTATTACTGTCTCCTAAACATGACAGAAAAAAAATCTGCTATTCCCAGTGCATAAGTGTGAACTGTGTACGAGGCTTTTAGTTAAATGATTTAGATGTGATTAAATTACCTATAGATTAATTTCGGAACAATTAAACAACGTTTGTTATGAAATAGAGTAGAAAATTGAGAATTTATTTTTTTATTCTTTATTAGTGATAATATTTTCTTAAGTTATTCAGTAAACCACATTTTGTTCGTGTCAATGTGCTAAAACTGTTGTACCTTAGTAAGTGATTAGCCAACGAATTATAATACTTTTTTTGTTCGATGTTCTAAAATAGTACGTATTTTCTGAGGCTTTAGATGTTTTATTGGATGTACAAAGTATGTATGCTATTATGAGTTAAGTTAGTTCTCCACTCAGCTATGTTTTAATTTAAAATTAAAGAATGTATCCTTTCCTTTATATTTTTTAAGCGCTAGAAACGAGTACTGCTTGCCGTGTAAATAATTCGGCTCCATAGACAAATTTTGCGGATGAGGCGTGGTTTCGAAGTCTATAGCCAATCAGACGTCACGCACTAGCGATTTTTTACGCCTACCACACCACTAAACTATGAACCAAGTCAAGTTCTACTGTACGTAATGTATGTAGGTATTAACCATAGGTAGAATGCGAAATTGATACCTCGCCTGCGTGATATAGGGGCGCGAGGGGAGGTGAGGGGTGCGGGAGGCGCGGGTACACTCGCCCGCGCTCCGCCGTCCCGCAGGCGAGGTCTCAATGAAGCGGTTTACCTAACATTGTACGTATGATGTTGTGTTATTGATAGGGATATGCATATTTCTAAATCACGTGAACAATTCTATGTAAAGTATGTGCCAATGATCGAGTTAGTTCTTCATGTACTTACACCTAAGAGGAAGCTAGATAGTGTTTATTAGTGTTAGTCGTTGTAAAGGAGTTAAAGAATTTACTATAATAGTAAGGAATGTTGTGGTGGAGTATGTACTTCATTTTTTCGAATAATATTGACGCACCTTAGTCGTACTTATTACAGAACGCCGTATTGGTGTCGGCTAAACTATTCTATGTAGTTGTAAAGATGATTCTTAAGGTCTGGGCCTACTATACCGAATCATGCCATGACCGGGCTAGGAGCGTATCAGATACGGAAAGCACCACGATACGCTCTACTATGCCCACTGAACGGATCTACAGCGTTCTGTCTCACTGTTATGTGGAGCGAGAGCGTATTTTGCCGGGGCTGACACGCTCCGTGCATGACACGCGACGGAGTTGGTCGGTGACGGAACGGTCTAGTGAGAAAAGTGTCATAGTTTTACAAAGTATTTTTTTTTTTCTGACACGTTCCTAGCACGGATATAATATGCTACGATGTAGTAGGCATAAACCTTTATTCTCTTAATTTACTTGTAAGGTGTTTAGGTAAATGTAACTGATGTATGAGGTCTTACAACTCGAAGAACTTACAACGGACCAGTAGATATACCCCAAGTGCACAAATTGATCATTTGTACCTCTAGTCTTGGTTCAACCGAGTACCATGCGGTTATTGAAAGTCATAAAGTTTATTCGGTATCTTAAGGGTAACTAACGTATTACTAAATGCTCGATCGACTGTTCCTCTCTCTAAATTGTATTTTGTATTCGGTAGACATTCCTTTATCATTAATATAGATTGTGATTAGAAATGTATATTCTACAAAGCTTCAAGCACCATTTGGTTCTCTTTTTAAGAGATTATCAGTTTATAAAAACGAGATCTTTATACTGTGCCGACAGGTATATTAGCGATTGGGTAAACGGGTATGGAACTTTTGGTTCACTTTTCGGTCTGCCATTTATATCAGAAGCGGCGATCAATAAAACCTTAAAAAATCGATTCCTTACATTATTTTACAAATAAAATATTCTATGACAAAATCTAAACCGCTACGTTTAGCCATGAACAGGTTGTAAAAGAATTTTCATTTCACATCTTTAGCAGCTTTTCAAAAGTATATTTTTAATTTATATTGATGTTATCTATCGGTTTTTGACGGTTTCAGTTATTGCAGTTATTTCGAAAAAATAAATAAATACTTACCAAGTGAGCAAGGCTCCATAGTAAAAATTCGAAAGCCCTTTAGAGATTCAGTCAGTAAATATCTGACTAATTCCTTATAGCCGAAACATTCTTATGAACGAAACACTATTATTAAATTTGTATACAAATATGTAGAATATCGAATACTATGATAAAATTATTACTTGTGTACAGTGAACTTTTATTAATAATATAAGTAATTTTCATAAAAAAAGTACAATTAGATCTCATGTTTGATGTTATTATCATCGTTAAATGTGGTTTTGATACAATTGTTATTTACATACATATTAAGTTATTTATTTTCTTTTCTGTATACTTATTATCGTTATTTTAAGCATGTTTTAAGCTATTTGTATAATATTTACGTACTCAATGTATTTTGGAACTGTATTACCGGGTGAAAGATAATTAAAAATGATTTATAAAGCTCCCCACACACGCTTACGTTCGCTGCTATGTTACTTTTTAATAACAACAAAAATCTACCACAAGGTAGGCTAAATGGTGTCAATTAAAGTTAGTGCTACTCTTGATTTCATAAATCAATAAGTTTGGATCATGAAATCTAGAGTTCGTATACGAAATAGTAGCAGCTATGAAATGTGCGTGCGGTATTCAGTGTGTCAGGACCTATTTTCAAACAGTATTTTTGGTGGTGGACCAAAAATTTTTTTTGTATTGAGATCAAGTGCTTTCACACTCTAGTGCAAATAATATTTTCGTATTTTTTTCTTCATTAATATTACAGAAAATGTATGCTTTAACATTTTAAATCATTGTAAATAAACCTTTCATAATTTATATTGCGGTTTTAATTGCTTAAAAAACTTCTTGTAGGATGTTCATTTGCCACACACATACCCTATGTTATCTTCCTCTCTATTGACCATTCCGTAAAATAAGAATCTGAAATGGTCAATATTTTTTAATGTGACGAGCCTGTATCGTCATTTTCCATCAAAACAGCCTATGCATGCACAAAGTCCTGAGTAAAACAAAGACGTTTGCCAACAACAATAATTTATTTACCCACACATATAGGTATTACATTAAAACAGAATTAGAAGCTAGCACAGCACTTGAAAGTGAAAACAAGAAACGAGAGATAAATGACTACAAGTACAGACTTCCACCTTAAATTCTACTAACATATAATTTTTCTATCAAGTTATTATTATGGAAGATAGAGAAGGAATTATCACGCCAGACTGTGTTAGGCCTAAGTTTTTTGAACTGGATTTGGCAAAATAATTTGATTGTTGTTTTGATATACTGATCTTAAAATGTTGCCTGACAGCTACACTTAGAGGCGCCGCTTTAGGTTTTAAGCTCGTCCTCGTAAGGTACGTATAAGGATAATGAGCCTGTTTAACGATCGACAAACAATTCACTAACCAACGAATAATCCAAATGAATTACATCACTTCCTATGACGTAGGTTATCTGGCAGATAACGCTTACCAGAACATCAAATCAGTAAAATCATCAAACAGTAAATTCTGAGTATAGCTGTTAAACTCGTCAATATTATTTCAGTTACGTCAATATTATTTCAGTCACGTCAATATTATTTCAGTCACGTCAATATTATTTAAGACACAGTCTAACGTGAAGATTCATATGTGATTCGAGTGCCTAAAAGTTAATACGTGTACTTTCTTTTTTTTCCTTTATAAACCTACTGGAAATAATGAGTTGTATGTACTTATCTACTTCTACTTTAACAGAAATAATATCACGATTATTGAACTCTACATACAAACTAACCAGCACAATAGAAAAATTAAAATTAAAAAACCCAAAATGTTATAATTAATTTATAAATAGGAGAGCCATAGAAAAGTAAGTTCCTTACATTAGTATCAGCTTATTCTTGATAACACATGGTTTTTCGTAGTAAAAATAATAGTCAAAAGTAAAAATACAACATTTTGAAGACCAATGGTCTGCATTGCTTATGAATTAATATACGTGGTAATATAGTTTGCACGTAGGCACTGTATAATATAGGATTCATCATTACAATTGGTAACTATGTCTTTGTATTACAAATAAGAAATAAAAAATAACATATTTCAGATCGGAGGTCGCGCCACACACCGTACCTATAATTTTTAATAATAAAATCAACGAATTAACTTTTTATATATTTTGGTCCTGCGCCATCTCACATCTTTAGAGCGCTTTCAGACTTAGGTGACGACAGCCGCGCTGCTAATAATTTCATACACAAATGACAGCAGTAAGCCTTCGCATTAGTGCAACAGCGTAGCTAACGCTCTAATGTGAAGGCGCACATAATGTTTAAAGGCCACACTCAGAGACGCCATAATTATCTAATGTTCATTAAACTACCTTAAAAATCGTCCATAAAGATAAAGCGCTTTAATTTTTGTAACATAATTATGTATGTATGTATTCACAAAAATGTCTTAATTTTTATTACGTTTAATGAATGTCTCTGAATCGTGGTAAAACAACAGTAGATAGTGATATTGTACTTAGTTTCGGTCATAGTTGGCTAGCAGATGACCTTTTTACAACAAAGTGCTCAGGTTTTTGAGAATTTAAGTCAATGGCGCAGGCTCTACATCAAGGAATAATATATACTTGCTCTACATACTCAAAAATAAAGAAACGCTTGTGAACACTGACACTGTAAAAACCCTAACTAAGATGTGAAACGCGAATAATACTTCGTTTGTCTTAAATGCTATTATGAAAATGGGTGCGGACAATAATTGATCAGTAACGTGGATCCGAAAAGGGTCAGTTTTACTAACGCTAAAATAGAACAACAAACTTTGGGATCAATAAAGAAATAAACCGTCACGTAAGCCATCAGCTATCATACTTAATATTTATGTGATGTTGGTTGTTGGGCACCAGAAACCAACTCTTACGCTAAGAACTCACGGCGCGGTTTGAATCCGCGACCGCGGCAGAGCGGTTTTATTTAAAAACTCACGAGCCCGCCAATTTTTGCGGACCCGCAGCCGCCGCGGCTGCGGATTTCAAGCTAATTTCAACTAAACCCGCCGCGCGGTTTTTCACCCCCGCCCGCCGCGGAAGTAAACCGCATCGTGAACTCGTGAGTTTTGTTTTAACTTTTTACATACAAATCTGCATTCTACAGAGGCTGCGGGGGGAGGAAATCGCGTCGTGAGTTCTCAGCCTTATAGGATCAAACAGAGAATATTACAACGCGCTACAACACCGAAAAACAAAATTGCACTACTTAGATAAGTACCCACATTTTCTCACACCTACGAGAACATAGATTAAAAAGAAAGAAATTGACATTAATATTATAACAGAATGCTATGAGAATACCACATTCATCAGGTGTTAATAAATAAATTATGTTAACATTCAATTATACGTAAATTACAATTATTTGTAGGAACGACATTAAACATGAAGTTTAATGAAACAGTACGTCAAAGACAATACTCAACAAATACATCAATTTTATAGGCGGCCATTGTCTACCGTTTATTCTTAGCTACTTTTACATCTTGGATGAATAAATATTCGTCCAAGTTTTACATGTAAAGTCACATCGAACTTATTTTGGTTGTTGTTACCAAATATTACAAACCGGCAGTTTTAAACTGCCTAACACTGGCCGGCAACAAGCTATATTTAGATGAAAAGTACCCGTCCTCGCAAGAAGCCAAACAATGGCTAAATGTTTACGTGTTGCAGCTATATCCAATATATCAGTAAATTTCTGATCTACCGACCCTCACATCTTATTTGGATAAACACGTTCGGCCTAAATTTGTTTAAGTTAGAAGAAAGAAACCAGACGTTTACATGTTTGTTTTAAACGGAATTTGATTAATATTGATGCACGTTATAGAGCGTAGAATCTACATCTTATCAGTAAATACTAAATGCGATTTATCTAATGGTAATGACAGCATAATGCTATGAATGTGACGATGATGTATACATAATACGTTAATCAAATGTTGTAAACTGTTATGTTATATGTTTTTGCTAAGCGTAATAAATAATGGATCAGGAAAACCTACAACATATGAACGGTTTTCTCAAAATATCCCATATGAATTCAAATTCAACTACTTGTATGCAATACCTAGTTTCTTTATAAGAAATAAAAAGTAATAATAGATAAAGTATAATTATTAATGTTTACAGCATTTAACTAATATTTAGAATTACTTTAAAACCCATTTGAAAAATCTAAAAAATGCACGTGATCCTGAACACCCACGCCCCTTCTAAATTAACTTTATTGCTGTTTGTACTTTTACAGAATTCATATTTTGTAGTAAAAAACATTAAAGATCGTATATCAGGAATAGTTGACACGTTAAAGCGGAAAAAATCTCAATAATCATTATAATCATATTTGTTGGCAGCCTATTTAATTGGCACTTAAATTAGAAAGACGATTAGTGCCTGTATAAATTACAAAAAACCTATTACGGTTCAACCTCGTATTTCAATCTCAGTAGCTTTTTTAAAATATCTTTTTTCCTTTATTTTTTTAGATCTCGAAACAGGAATGTGTGAAGGTCATGCCCAAAATTGTATATAAATATTTTCTTACGTTAAATTCATCAAAAACTAATTGAAATAAACGGTACACTAGAAAAATAATTGTATGTATATTCCTATGTGTGTTATATTTAATTAAAGTGTTTTTAGTCAGTATATGTTTAATAATTTACAATTAATTTTAATATTGTTTTAGTTAAATTAATTGTTTTTATTAGTTACATCTTGGTGAAATTCGATTCATCAAGGAATTATGATGTTTTAATTAAATACTGAAGTATTATGTCTTCTATGGTAGATAAACGCATGATAGATAATTTATTTAATTTCTAAGTGGTACTTAATATTATATTTCAGACAAGTTTAATTTTTAGAAATAAAGACACCTACAAATGTCTACATCCTACTTAGTATATTTTTAATGACAAATCTGTATTAATTATATTTTTATCTTATCAATTTTGCTTAGTTTAGGGATTGCGAAGCCAATCCTTAAGAGAAAAACGTTTCGCATAAAATATAAATAATAGCGCAAGTTTATTTTTTATTATATTTGGGATGGACAGGGTCCTGACTCCTGACAATCAGGAACTAAGCTTTTTTTATTTAATTTTTTTTTTGCTTTATACTTAGAGTTAATAATATTACACAATAATAAACGAGATTTATATACTTATAACGTAAATATTTTTCAAGACTAGATTAATTACCGAAGTATTTTAACAATTAAGAGTTTCTTTTCCTCCAGTGCCATTATATGTCAAGGTAATAAAAATATTCTTATTAGTCATAATACGCAATAGATAGATAGAATTTATCTAAAATCTAGAGAGTCCAAATATTTATATTTTGTTTTAATGTTGTTATACTTAATTATAATAATTAGGTACATATCGTGACCGTAATTGATGTACACAATTCAGTACATATAACAACCGGTTTTAACAATTTTTATACGTGAATAAGTTTTTTTTTTAATCAGAATAAAATAGCATAACAATATTCAATATTATAATCGACAAAGAAGAACACGCACGACACGAACGAACACGAATGGAATCACCGCACTATTTTATTTTATGTATCGTTACGATAAAATATTACAGACATCAATATTTACGATTTTAAATGAATTAACAATACTATATAATAATAATTAAATTACGCACCGTGTGGTCACTATAATATCATATTATCCGAAAAAGCGCTTGAAATATTTAAAGCATGATCGAAATTATCACATTAACGGCGATTGCGAGAGGATGTGGTGTTTACGGGCGCCAACAAGCGGCGGGGTACTAGCAGCCGGGCATTGCCGCGCGCAGGCCGCACCGCACCCGGCTGCCTCAGGTCCGCCAAGTGCAACGCGTACCCATCGGTCAGGGTCGTCGCCATATTACTGTACTTCTTACTTATGCGCCCGATAGCGTATATCTGCTTGGGAGGCAACCCGCAGTTGTGATACACTGTTATATCTTTCCCCGAACCGTAAGCCACGTGCAATATAACACCTTGCTCTGTGATGAGACCGTTTAAATGAGCCGCTTTGTGCCCCAAAGGATCAGTGGAAAAGCCATCTGAGAAAAACACCAACCCGTGCGGAAAGTTATGTTCGGCCAACCAAGATACGACTTTCCTTTGCTGCATGTCGGGTCTCCCCGTTATGTACAGGATAAGATATCCCAGATCCTGCCAAAAACGGACGACATCGACAGCTCCAGCTCTCACTTTCGGATCTCGACCGGTGACGGAAACGCTAGCCGTAAAAGATCCATCTATGCTGAAGACTACACATTCAGTTTGCGGAGGCACAACAGCCAGATGGAAGTTACAACTAGTATGGTCACCCCTTACAACCACTCTCATCGGATATATCCCACAGCCAACGCTTTGTTTATCTGTCAGTGTGTATGTAATTCTTCCAGTTTTATCAGTAACCACAGTTGACAGCATTGCCCACTCTCCCGCAGGAGGGTCTTTCATCATGTAAATGTCAACCTTTTCTCCTGTTAAATTTATCATGTCTAGAGGTCCATACATAAACCTAGCAACAAACGTTTGAGGATTACCCTCTTTCACAATGACGTCATTAGCCCTATGGTTGGCGGCTACATTTTTGAGCTTTACGGAAGTTCTTTTTCTCATCCATTTTTCTCTTTCCTGATCAGGTTTGAACAAAGTACACTCTTTATCATCAGAATGACTGTAGAGAGCTAGATCAAAGTGTCCTATTTGGCGTAAAATAAAAGCTATCACGTCAGAACTTTCCCAGTAACTAGCGTGGAATAAATGCGGTAAGGCGTTAGTAGGAAAGTTTGTCAACCCTTCTGGACAGTATAGGGCATAATCAAGACGTTTGGAGCCCCACCATTTTTGTTGTAAAGCATTCATTGTTATCAAAGGAATGTTATCGACTAAACCACTGACCGTGCTTTGAACTGATGCCTCAGAGAGCCTCCTTAACACTGGTGTTGGAGGCATTTGTAGCTGATCGCCAAATAATTGTGGATGACTCTGTATTAACTCCATGAGATGGTAAGGTTGACCATTTCCCAGTGGATATTTCGCATATCGGGCAACATTAATCGGTGGCAAATTGGTAAATCTTGCTGACAGCAAGGGCTCCAATCTAGCAGCAACAGGGTCAGTAGAGTGGAATAGGTTAAATACCTGTTGGACAGGGGGTTTCACAATATCACGAGATTTATCATCGGATATCTTCCTTGATGCTAAAATCAAAGAAAGTGGACTTCCGAATAAGAAAAAGTCACTCACTTCAAACTCAAACTTAATTTGATTGTCGCTGGTAGATGATGAGCGACGTCTGGGCGTAGGAGCTTGCAAGTGAGATTTATTCAAGTAATGCTCAGTGGTATCGTTTGGAATTGTGATCTCAGTATCTAAAATACTGTTTTCGCTATCGTGACGAGACTGATATTGCAAAGTTCGACAAAGCGCATCATACGCTAAAACGGAACCCATGCTGTCGCCAACAATACAAACTTGTCCATTGAATCCTTTTCCGTCATCTGATCTAATGAATTCATTGTAAGTAGCATTAGCCGAATTTATGGTTTTTGTGACTGACTCGATATAGTCTGGTGAACTAGTAGCAATTAAAGGAATAGCACCAATAGGTATAAGATCATTAGTAAGTGAAGGCGATTCAACAGTGGATGGCGAACAGTCAAAACTATAAGGGCTAAGTGTCGAAAGAACACCAAGGGCTTCGGTGCATACCGACGGGCATGGTACTAATTTAATAATGACATGTCCTACTAAAGTAGGATAATGTTGACGCATTACTGATTCGAAAGCACCTTTGAACGTAGTTACATCAGATTTTTTTGCTGTCATATCAACATTAGCATCTAACACACTACCAGCATGAAAAACGAGTATAAGCACGGTAGTTGGACACGAATTATGAACGGGTGTTTCAGGACAACCATCAATACTTTGGTGACTTTGCAGAGTCACCATTCGTCGAGAGCCTCTTTCAGATGTTACTCTTTTCAAGAATGTGGGATTAAATATACTATCATCCTGAGCATGGTCGCCTACCGTAGGAGAAATGTCAATGTCTGCTGCATCTATAGAACACATCGATGACCATTTGTTGAATGAAGTTTCACAGTCGTAAAATTCATCTTCAGATCCGGTTTCAGTTTCAGAATCTCGAACAATGGTCTCCATGCGCCAGTTAGCTACCTGTTGCTGTAAATTTTTTATTGATCCAGATGAAGAAGACCTTAAATTAGTTTTAGAACCCTTGTGTTCCGACGGAGGCGTACCTTCAGGAGTCAAATGTTTTTGAGTCCTCTTTTCATTGTGTCTTTTAGGAGCTAAAGGAGTCGGCATATCTTCATTTTTCTCCAAGCTGCTCATTGTTGCTGCAAGGGACTTGGAATTTTCTTCAGAGATGTCTTGTTCGTCTTGACCTGCTTCGCCCCCCATTTTCTTTTTCAATGCAAGTTGAGTCTGTCGTTCTATTTCACGTATGTCTTCCATTGTCAGTCCATGCCACTCATCTTGCCAAGCCCAGGCCTGTCTGTGAGCCCGCAGCATAGTTTTTCTTAAGGCCACATCATGGATGAATTTTTCTAATTTTGTTTGCATTCCCCAATAACGAAATTCGACTTTGCACAACTTGTAGGCGCACATTAGACTTTTTCCATTTGGGAGTGGCTGCTGCTTTCCCTGAACTTCAGCCCAGTAATCTTCTAGCCACGTGTCAGTTAATGGACCTCTATTGCATTTTTGTGATACAAACAATTTGGGATCTTCTTCTTTGACATAATCGCCACCATAAAGTTGATCCTTAACAACATCAATAACATCAACAATTCTATTTTTTAAATCACTTCCAGTTAGATTGAAGACATTCTCTTGGTGGCCATTATCTGCATAATAATAAGTCTCAATTTCTAGGGAAAATTTCTCAACAAATGGACAAGTGTATCTTGTTTTTGTGTATGGGTATGCATTCCAAGCTTCTTCAGAAACTGTTAGGGCTGACTTGGGGAGCAGACTCTTAAACCACCCTGGTAAGTGACTACCAACATGATATATTTTTTGAGTATATTGACCTTTTCCTCCAGGTCCATCTTCATATGGTTCATTGATTAAAATTTCTACACCACTTCCTTCACCAGAACTTTCCTCTCGACTTTTCTTGGCAATCATATAAAGCTGAGCAATTCGGTACTCCTCTACCGTCAGGGGCAAAGGTATTCGATACTCCTTTATAAGCATCTTGGCTGTTGTTTCATCAGATCATTTCTGAAACAAATAAATTGAAGCTTTAGAAGTCTAAACTACAAGATAATTATTTAGTTTAAAACAAATTTTTAAAAGAGATATCCAATTAAGACAGGAAGCGTTTCCTATATTTATTGGATCTCAAATGTGATAAGTAATAAGCAGCGTAAATAATAATAGTATAATCATAATATTATAACTATATTACAGGGAGGACTGATCTCCCAGATCTAGTAGCACAAAGCAGATTTCAGTAAGTATATTGAAAAGTAGTATATTGTTAGTAATATAGAAAATCATTAAAAATCAAATTAATTATTTTCAGATTTTATCATTAAAGGACCAAATTTTTTGATTGGCAGTTGGAAGACACTTCTTTATTTAGCAAAAAATAATTATGTGATATTAGGTATTTTCAAGGTAGATTTAAAAGTTATATAGTTAGTTATTTTTTAAGTTTTTTTAGTTAGGTAATTTTAAAGGGTGGCATGTATTATGGTCTGAACAAGGTTCATAATCAAGGTCTTGGTACAATAATTAACAAGTCAGTCAATCCTTATCAGCAATATTATTTATTTTCATTGAGGTCAACAAACCATACACAATAGGTTAATTGACACCGCAAATTGTTGACATACTTTTTATTCATTGTCAAAACGCAATTCTTCAATAGATTTACTATAGCGATTTGAAACTATAACATTGTAGTTTTCTATGTTTAACTGATGCAAGTGTTACAGTTTTAAAGAGCTATTATAAATTGAATTTTGTAAAGTGATTAATAAAAAGTTGACTTAAAATATTGTATTTTCTTTAAATATCAGGGCATTAAATTGTTGGTGTATGCAGGAAACTAATTGTGTACCCAATTGTGTGAAACAGTTTTTGTACAGGTAAGTAGGTACATGGTATTTAGATACCTAAAGAATTCACCTAAATATTTATTTTATTTATTCTTGGGCTTCTTGCTTTTGCAGCTTGTAGATAAATAGATACGACGAAATAAACAATGGTTCTGTCGAAAACTCTAGCTTTAAATACGGAGAAACCCTAATCTGCTTACTTACGCCTTGGTCTGGTCCTCATTTAATCGAAACCCTTAGCATGCTGCCATCGAAAGTAGAGACAGGTATTACGATTATAGTAAACAAAAGGTCTAACTCTTTGTTTATTGCTAAATGGGTTTTTCAACGTGAGTATTACTATTGTAAAGCAAGGCAAACACTCACCATATCTAAAAATTAGAATAATATTCGTCAGGTCCGCACAGTGCAGTTGCTGAGTACCTACCAAGGGAAACCTTACTAATAAATAAGGGGCGTTTACGCGATAAATTAGTTTTTTAATTACCTTAAAATAGCACGTCGCCTAGAATTCTCACAACCACTTATCTATGGTATTTTTCATGATTTTCACTTCATTTTATTTTCATCACAACACAAAACCAACACCTTTTCCGATTTTCTCAGGATGAACTTTGACATTTAAATACGCGCAATGGAAAAATGTCCTAACTGCCATTCCTTTACAACATAGCAGAATTTTATATCTTCGAAATAGACCGGGATCCAACGATGATTTTAGGCAATATGCCAAAGATCTATGCTGCACGTACAAAATCTATCTAAGAATGAACACTGAATATACAGACTTGAGCTATGTAAATAAATAGTTTTATGTATTGTACGTCTATAAACGTCGTGGATCGTAGATTGGAACGCTGATGTTGATTCTGCGTACAGTAGTACAATGTTACAGTTTGCAAAGAAAGAATGGATTTTCAACTCTAACATCTGGGTGCTAAAAACTATGTTGGTTGAAAATTTTAGTTTCAATGGGTAATCGTATTTATAAGCCTATCCTTGCATTTTGCACAATAACGTTTATTTTAAATGCTTAGGTATACATTTCATTAGATATAAGTAATTTACTTAAAGCTACCATTTTTTACATGTTTGGTCTGTAATTAAGTAATCTTGTGTGAACAGGCCGGCCGAATTCTGGATGTGGGAATTCGTTTTTAGAACATAAATAACTAATTCAGATATTAATTAATCTGCTCAAGAAAACCAAATCCATTGTAATCTTGCTTGATATGTACAAAAGAGGTTTTCTGTAAAAACGATGATTTGAGAGAAGTTACTTTTTTACTCGTCCGTGGAGAGAAGTATGGTTTATGAATTGCAGCCTCTTTTCCAAGATGGACGAGAAAATCGATAACAGTCATGTCGTAGAATAAAGCGCTGCTCCTATTGTATTTATCGATGAAGTGCACTAGTAGGTAGGTATCTATGCGACTGGTTACCTACTTACTATTTATTTTATATTGCATCTTTGCGAATATCAAATCACACATCTTCCCAATAAGAGAGTAGGCCTACAGGCAGCACAGCACAGCTTAAACTATTGGCTCCGCTCCGAATATGAATGCCGTTATCCATTAATTACCACTGTATGTATGTATGTATACCTACCCACCACAGAATAGGAGAGCTAGTAGGTCAGTTTAATAATCCCGTCAATCCATAGAGAAAGAAAAAAATCTTCGCTTTAAAAAGAGCGTGCTACTTAGTGAAATTCTATAGGATTTGACAGCGAAAGACCTTATGACAGCGAGACCGTTTTCTAAGAAATAATGGATTTAGTGGATACGTCAAGTTTCCGTCGTTGGAATTTTTGAAAAATTATGAATGGATATAATTATAATTTAAGTTTTGTTTATCAATTTCAGATGAAATGACTTGTGCTTTCAGCAACTGTGAAGTGCGCCGACGATACAATCCCGAAAATCATACTTTCCACCAGTAAATATGAATCATTGATAAAAATTTTAATTCCAAATTTTATAAAATTTGTGAGTGAAATCGACTCCGATGCCAAATTGTACAGTAAATTTAGGACTTCCTTTGTGATTTGCAGCCATATATCAAAGTTTCCAATAGATTAATTCAGGTATTTTCAGTAAAATAAGAAACCGTTTCTTTACACTAGAGCTTGACTAAATGATGACGTCATCAGTATCGATAAATTTTTTGACTGATTTTTTTAGGTAACCGTAATTCTTGCACAGCTTCTTCTCAGCACTGGCCCACACAACTGGCCCGAAGCTGTGCTGTGGTAAGGTCTATGTTGGAACGTGTAATAAGTGCTTCTAGCAAGTCTTCAACATAAATAAATAAATATGTAATTTAACAAAAATGAGGTTGTCTTGTTTATCAAATAAAAAGTATTATGTAATTAAAAGTGCATTAATTTAATTATTTTTGTTTCAATTTACATGATTTATCGTAACCTCGTCGATAATACTTGGACCACCATAAGATACACATCACTATTGAACGCACACATGTAAAGTAACTTTTTGGTTACGCTGAAAATCCGCGTTTGTCATTCTATACTATACTACTTTCTATGCGTCAATCAGTGATCTATCTACGGTACGTCCTAACTCCCAACCAGATTTAATAATAAAATAAGTACAGAGATGTTTAGCTCGCATTTTAATTGAAAACAAGTGTTATAATAGGTGTTCTTAGAATTGTTATGACACGCGGATTTGGCTGTAATGTTTGAGATATGAAGGAAATGATTTGACAACTTTTAACAGATTAAATTACTTTTATTCACCCATTGTAAATAGAAAAAACACCATTTGGGTATTATAAAAAAGGCGTACAAAATATTATGTTGCTCTTAAAATATTTATATACATAACGTTTATTATTAAATTATCTAATACATAAAAATACTTAAACGATTGAACAGATAACATAGTTCTCTTTCTTTTTCTAAAGGCACAGGATGTCACATGTAAATGTTGTTTTCTGAGGTTGTTTTAAAATACGTCATTTGTAAGGCTACCTCCCTATTGTTTCTTCTTGCAAATAGTAAGAACTATGGAAAAGCCATGCATGAATTGCATAATATATTATTCATTTAAATACGTATACATTTCTTAACAATCGTAATAATGGTTTATTTTTGTTTTTATAGTGTTTTGTCACCATACAAACTTAATAATATAAATTGCACTTGTAAAAACAAAAATAAACTATAAATTGGCTTTCATCATCTTAACTGATTGTTAAAATATTTGTAAAAATATTTTCCTTCAGATATTGTGAGAGCAATCTCACAACATTGATGATGTCACGCAGCCTACGCGTTAAGAAGCGCTTGCAAAATTCAACAGGCCTGTTAATGTGACGGTGGCCGAGTGGTATAGGCATACGCCCGGATTGCGTAAGACACGGGGTTCAATTCCTCGTCTGTCACAGGTTCACAGTTGTCTTTTTACAAGTGCAATTTATAATCGTAATAATGATTTTGTTCCCTAAAAATATTCGTTCTCAAAGTCACATACAAAAACGATGTTTAGAAAGGCTTTAGTGTATGGATGGATATTTTTTAACGATGACCGATTCAAATAATACTTAGCTAACATTACAACAACAAAAAAGTGCTAATTATCAATTAGATAAAATCTTAGTTATATCAAGGAATGATTTGTGGAGCGCTTCAATAAATTTAGAGCTGTCGTTGTGCGGTTTGTAGCTTGTCACCGCGGCACCTAATTTATCTGGGAATGCCGAGTACCTGAAAGAATACAGATATTATAAATAATGATAAATTATGCCTATGGGATCATTGAGGGGAACCTTTTTGATAAAATTCGTTGGATTGTTTGCGTTGCCGCTCGATATAGTCTACTATTGTAGGCTTATTTAATCGATAATTGAGCTAAAGCCCTTCTATCGATAGGCCTTTCGATTGTATTCATAGCTCAGTTTAATTCACTACTATTGACATAAAGCAATACTATCGATAGACAGCAATACTATCGATTGAATCGGCTCCGACTATTGCTACTACTATCGATAGTAGTATCGAAAGTGTTGCTAACTGAAACTGACTGTTGTGTTGTGAGTTCTTCTTCTTAGCGTGTCGATGGAAACCCATATGGAGGAATTATAATGGATAATTTACAACGTAGCAGCCCAGAATTCAGCCACTTGTATTGCGGATCGACTGCATTTCATTAAATCCGCTGGCGTGCAGGTGTTGGGGCACGCCGGGCACGATGTTAAGTGTGCCATAGTTTGCACTACACCGCAAACACAGTCCACATCGGAGCTTGCCAAAAATCCCCACCTGGCCATGTTCTCTTTACTTCGGCCAACCTGAGTCCGAAGCCTGTTTAAGGACTTCCAGATCGGCCATGGTAGTTGTGAGTTGAAAACTATTGATACAAACACAACAAACAGAGCTAACGATAGTATCGATAGGAACAATCAACATCATTATTTTATATCAATGAATAGGAAAAAACAAAGATTAACTAAGATCGCCAAACGTATGATGACACTCAAAAAATTTCAATTATCAATCATAATCATAATCATAATCATAAAGCTTTATTGTGGAACACAGGTTACACAGGTATACAACAAGGGTCTTATAAAATGTCATGCTTAGAACTAACCGTGTCCTGCCACAAAGGCGTACAATCGAACAAAATCCTCACCCAATCCCGAATCCTTCCTTGACAACCGGCCCGAAGCCGCCAGCCATCACACTCGGCGCTGACAGTGTGCTTGTACTCAAAATAGATTTATTCAAGAAGTTGTACTCATATGAGTTGTACACTTCAGGCACCGGCATATTGTTGTCCTCGGCTATCTTCTTCAGGGCGAACATGTGACGATCGAAGCCCTGGCCCATGGCTGCCTCTTTGACTAATTGTGTGTGGTGCACTGAACACTCTTGCATTACCGCTCGGAGTTCGTCCTTCGACATTTTGTTCAGATGAAGACTGTCGCAAAATAGCTATAACATTGAAGACGAGACATAATGGTTTACAATTTAATGGTACATTTAAGTTTAACTATTTTTATTTATTTATTTGAAATGGGTTCGCTCTTGTCTCCAGGCTAGACCAGTGGCATAGAACCATATTTATGGAACCTTATTCAATACAGCTGTTGTTGCAAATGTGTATAACAACTTTTTTTTTTTATTTATTTCCACAGAATTTATAAAACATTGTAACATAATAAATATTGCCAAACTGCGTTGCAGTTTGTCGGCAATCGCAGTCTCGTTTACTTAAAGGTATATAAATTCTAACGGAAGCATGCATTCAGTTGAGTTTATTTATTACTAGCTTTCTTCACTAGTCGGACGCTGCAAACAATCCTGCCATTCCTTTTTTGCGAAAATATTGCTTTTAAAGCAAAATACACACAAAAACTTACTTCATACTCGTACATGGCCAATTCACCGTTAAGTATTGAGATCTTTTTAAATAAAATAGTGAATTAATTTTATTTGTTGATATTATTTTTGGGTAGCAAGAAGATTGTTTACAATGTTGGACCAGCAATGATGAACGGAGTTGCAAAGTTTCATCAAAATCCATACAGCAGTTCTTTTAGTTTGAAGGAGCAACAAACATCAATACATCCTTACAAACTGTATCATTTATAAGAGGAATAATAAACTGAATTATGACACTGGACACTTGATTGACACGATAATTTTTATTTTAATACGACAAAACACGCCCTGAACATACCTATGCTTTTAAAAATACTATCCTCACAACTCAGAGTCATCAATTTCAAAATGTTGCACTGATATAAAAGATTATGGCCGTACCTAGGCCAAAGCCCCTGCCGCCATTTTCAAACGAAAATCTCTTGCACGACACAAAACGTCACTTCAAACAAGATAACGCGAGGTGCAAGCATTTTTATCTCTTAAGGTGGTTAGGCGGCGGTGACCTCGATAGTACCTACGTCGTGTTTCTTAATACCATTTCATGATAGTTTCCTTTCGACATCTATTTCAAGTCAATACGTCCTGGGTAAATAATTTTAATGATCACTATAGTATGAACGAATCACATATTTTTATTTTACCTTAGTTTTTTCCGTACACGGCCGCATTGTCTCTGTCCTCCCATGTTTAAATGCCGAAGTGCTGCACGATTCATAAGTCCCCACATAGTTCCCATAAAGCAAGTGATAGGCTGCCTGTAACATGATAAATAAGGACAAGTTGAAATAATCATAATCACAACTTAACTTGAAAGAATACGACTGTTTATTTGAAAAGAAAGGTAGGTATGCTTTGACATTGCTTCCCTTCTTGGCATTTCTTAAACTTTAACAGAGGAGAATAAAAGCATGTCTGCTATGATAGCTTGTGTTATGGGTATGAAGATAAAGAATCTTGGTTTAGTTACACAAAAATACTGAATTGTACCTGGAAACTAAGCTGCATGATACAGTCTGGGCTGACTTTGAACTTTTTGCAAGCTTCTTTGTTCAGCCCTTCATATAAAATATAGTCAATGCTCAATGACTCATACCACTCTTTGTACTGTTTTCTAGCATCTTCAACAAAATGCTTGCACTTATCGTCAAGATGGAATTCTGAAATTAATATTTATTAGATTAATTTTACAACTACATACTATACTGTTAGTAAGTCAAGTCTGTAGACTGTTGTGGCGTGGTGCGGACGACGCCAACGTGTCTAACACGAAAATGGTAGTCCTTCTTAGGAAATAGTATGTGTGCTACCCTCACTCAGATCATAGAAAGAAGAGGTAGCAAAGCGTAGCAATCACACCTACTAGAACACTGTTGTAAGTAGAAGATCCCACGCAACGTCGCGCGCCATAACGCACTCACACAAATTCGTCTACGCCATAATACGACTAAAAAAGATTTACGTCTTGCAAATATAAAGTAAAGTTAGTCTGTAAGCATCCCACTGGGAAAAGGCAAAAATGCAATGATTTTATTGCGGGATATTTCTGTTCGTACATCGACGGCGACACGTAACACAGTCCCATTTTATATCTTTTCTTTCTATTATTTGAGGTGATACTTTTGTAAGATCTTTAGTTAGATGTAGGTTGATTACCATCACACAGCCATTATCACTATATCTAGTGGAATTCCTATGACAAAAATAATTACCTAGCTTTTGAACAGTCCTGTTGGTGTCCAGTGGTTTTGTGTCTGGGTGCACAAATGGTTTGGTTGTTGTTTCATTGTAGATGTCTTGGAAGAACCTCAGGACAGCCACACCATCACCCCATGAGTGTTCAAAGTTGACACCTGACACCCCATCCTTGGTTACAATGAGGCTAAAAGATTTATCAAACCACCTGCAAATAATTATTAATTTAATCGAGAAAATTATCAAAAGCAATTTAAATTTACTTTCTTTTAATTAAAAAATACCTGTTTAATCCATCACCATGAAGATAGTGTTTCAATAGCTTGTGTTTGTCATCTAATAGAGTGTCATCATCTAGTACTAAGTTGAAAACAGCTGAGTCAATCTTGTTAAGAGCAGCCTTATTTCCAATACTTTCCAAGTGAGATCTTTGCTTGGCCCAGAGGTCACGATTTTGAGAAGTTAAAACACCTAGTGGTTGTTCAGCTTGGGTGGTGCTATCATTTAAGATTTGATACAAGTTACCTAATATCTCCCCAGGTGACAGAAGATTTCCTGAAATAATTAACACAAAATTATGTCAAGCATTAAAAAAATTGAGTAGAGATCCAGCAAATTGAACCCAGTCCCAGAAGCATTATAATTTACAGGTCAAGTTGATATTGACATTTTACCATTGGCATCTAGCACATCAAATACATAGAAATGACCATTTTTCTGGACAACCACATGCTTGCTATTGGGGTCTCTAAATATCCTGTCTTTTTCTAGTTGAGGTATGCGGGTTGCACCAAACAGGCCATCAAATTGGCTCATATCTAGAGGAAAGGCCTTAAATAAATATGCTCCATACCTATAATTTAAAAAATAAACCTTAGTTACAGACATAAAACAGAATTGCTCTTTAATCATGCATACAAGTGAAGTTTGTGAGAGTTCAATGACATCTATGTTAATTATTGTTTGTTTGTTAATTATTACATTTCAATATTAACTAATGAATACTCAAAACACAAACTTGTTCACAGTTATATTAAAATAAACATTTACCTTTAACAAGATCTAACCACTAAACACATGAACATTTATGTTTTAGCATTTAGTCAGAACTTGGGATTTTACACCTACTTATTTTTCTTGATTACTAATTGAAACTATACATACCAAGATACAGCCTCAGGTAAGAACCCTGTGACAGTCCTGAACAGATCTGTGTTACTCTTCTTCGGATTTAGATGGAATACTTCTGGCTCTAATATCTGCTCTCTTAGTGACAGCATGAACCTTACAGCACTAATCAACATATTAGTAGATCTTATCAATTGATTATTGTAAGCAGGCTTACCATCATTCTGGTGAACAATTAACGGATTATAATTGATGGGTAGGGGAGCACGATCTCGTAAGTACAAATCAAACCAATATTCTGATATGTAGCTGGTGTGTTTGTTAGCTTTATCCTTAGACAGAAGCTTTTCTTGCAAGACTTTCGCATCTTTCGCAACAAAGCTGGATGTCCGTTGTTCGGCTTCGGCGTATTGCTGACTTGTCAGCAAAGGTTTAAGAGCGTTCAAGTACCGTTCACTTGTTTTCTGAAGCTCCGGAATAGGCAAACGCGGCAAAGACTTTTGAAAGTGCATCGTAGGAACTTTGCTCCTCTGCATGTATTGGTAATTAACATCAATAACACGGTTTCTAGAGTAATGTTTCGAAAGTATAAGATATTTTATGGTAATATTTCTGTTAAGACATACTTTGCTTGTAGTTATCATTTTCAAATAAATTATAAAAATTAAAATAAAAGTAACAAAACAAAATTCGTCTCGCGTTTACAATTTTTTTGACATTGACAGATAAACAGGGTGACCATCTTAATGCTAAACTCCTACCTTTACTAACCTACCAAATCCTACCATTTATTTTAATTTACGGTTAAAGTACGGTTATTTACAAAATAACCGGTGTTATTTCCGAAGCCATTGTTGTAACATCACTATAAAAACGTCAATGTCAAAATGACGTCTGTCAAGTGTCAATCGTTCGTTTGTGTCAAAGTTGTCAGTTGTTGGTTGAGCGAGTGACCAAAGAGGATAGAACCACTACGTTATAAGAGTTGGCACCTCCCTTTTACCCGTTGTTAGGGTTATGAACGTACTTATTACCAACCTAACAACAAATACAGTGCTACCAACTTAAACAATAAACGTCAAAATAATAGTGCTGCACCAACCTGAAACCTAAACATGCTATCGATATCGATAAAAATACTGCTTAGGATTTACTTTCAAAATCTCAAATATTTTACTTTAAAAAATAAAAGCAAGCGGTAAGTTCCACCATAGCACGCCTTCATAGTGCATATACACAGAATATTTGTAAGAATATTGACATGCTGTGAAATGGTTACCGCTGACTTTTTTCTAATAAAAAAAGAGTAAGAATCAAGTCGTTTATTTAGAATAATTGAGGTTCATCATCACAATCACGTCAGCCGTTGGACGTCTTTGGCTGGATTTTCTTCACAATAATCGGTCCAGATCTATCCCCATCCGGAGATTTTCGGTCGGCAGTCCGTCTTTTGGGGCCTCTGCCTACGCTTCAATACTCAATACTTTATTGCTCCATAATGTACAAAATTAGGTGTCGTCATTCATCTTCATTAGAACCTATAAATATAAATATGTAAATATAAATATGCGCCAGACAACACACCAATTGACGTGGTTTCGAACTAAGGAATTTTCTTTCCTTTTTCTTCTTGCATTCAATTTTCAAAAATAGCACGTACAATAGAAATCACTCGTCAAAAATATCGACATAATTTTATGTATGAGCACCGCACTATTTACAAACGTTAATATTATTTTTAATTTTTTTATGCGATTATTGTAACAAATATAGTTAGTAGGCAGCCGAATTCAGTCATTAAACATTATAATTTGCATGCACATAATGAGAAAAAACGTAAACTTGCTGATCATCTACCTGTTAGGTTCCAGAGGAAATCTGGCTAAAAATATGTCAGAAGTACATTTTCTGACTCGCCTCACACCACAAACATCACATTTTCTTAGTGCTTTACCCCCCATAACTCGCGAATTTACACGATTCTTCTGTTATATTCAATGAAAACAAAATTGCAAAACGTGATTTACGAAATTACACAGAAAGAATCGCCATTTTGACAATAATACCAACATTCAATTTGACGTATAGCCCGACTAAAATTAGAATGCTGACATGATAACGTGATACTATGCGGCGTCAAACATTTTTAATTTGGTAGAATAGTGATTGTTGGCACAAAGTACGTTCATAATTTTGATTGTTCGTAGTGGCGACCCGCTGCGAGTGACGAGGAAAACAGAGGAAAAGAAAAGGCAAAGGACGACGATAAGACGAAAAAAAATACTTTTTTGTCTAAATAATAATACATAACTAATACTTTTAAGTGAAAACTGGTGATAAATTATCAAAAAAGTGTAATATTTGCTTCGGAGAAGTGGATAAAAGATAGAGCTTATTTTAATATCTAAGAAGAATGCTTTTTTTTAGTCTGCCTGCAGCTACGGAGTCCCAAGTACCAAATTAAATTGTTTTCAAGGGCAACAATCAAGAAAATATAGATACATAGAAGTTATTTTAAGTGTGTACCACTGTACTACTACAGTATAGGATGAACGAATTACCAGAAAACATTAGTAATGAGCCTGGAGATATTGACACTTTGGATTACTTGCGCGGAGTAAAATCCTC